>PVJH01000058.1:0-551448 GCA_004026705.1 Nesogale talazaci | reverse complement strand
GACACCAACCCTACACAAGCTATTCCAAAGCATAGAAAAAGATGGCAAACTCCCAAACTCCTTCTATGAAGCCAGTATAACACTGATACCCAAACCAGGCAAGGACCCCACAAGAATTGAGAATTACAGACCAATATCCCTAATGAATATTGATGCAAAAATCCTTAATAAAATACTGGCCAATAGAATACAAAAGTATGTAAAACAATTAATTCACCCTGACCAAGTGGGGTTCATACCAGGAATGCAAACTTTATTTTCAACTAGTACATTCCCCCACATTGAAGCTAGTATCAATTTCAGTTGCCTGCCAGTTACCTTCCTCTGTGGGACTTATTTTTTTCCTTTTGTCATGTCTGCTTGACATCTATGTAATTTTGCTGTCAACAATTGGTGTCCCTGTGTTGTTGATGCCCTAAGCACTTTTTTACTTTGTTCCTGTCCTGCACACTGACTGATCTGGTGCAGCCTGGCCATCCTGGAACAAAGAAAATAGTGTCCCAGTTGACGTATGCAAGAAGGTAACTCCATGAAATTCATCACAGAGAATCTATGTAACATGAACCTAAAATGAAACAAAGTAAGCAGGATGCAGGCCAGGGGAAAGAGGAACGACTAGGCAAGAGTGGCGGTGAGTGTGTGGATCAGAGAGAAGAGAAGTTAGGAAAAAGCAAGAGAAGTACTCACTGTGTTCAGCATTGTCCAGCCATTTGCACAGGAAATCTCAATGAAGAGTCAAATCATTAAGTAACAATTCAAGGTCCGCTCACTCAGCCAGCTCCCCCCCTTGCCATTCCTACTGTCATGTCTTTTAAATAGAGCAGCACACTATATCTTGGTGTTGTATGGTAAGAACCCATGACCAATAGGAGCATCCTTTCACTGACGTCCTGGCATGACCTAGCAGGCACATGCATTTATCAGAAATTGCCATGTCGGTGTGTGCTAGTTCCATTGAGTTGAATCTGACACATAGAGACCCTGTGAACAACAGAGAAAACACTATCCTGTCCTGCACTATCATCTTGTTTTTATATTTAAGCTCATTCTTTCAGCCACTGTGTCAATTTATCATGTCAAAGATCTTTCTCTTTTTTGCTGCCCCTATACTTTACTGAACATGATGTCCTTCTCTTGGAACTAGTCTCTCCTAATAACATGCTCAATTTTTAAGAGACAAAATCTCACTATCCTTGTTTGTAAGGAGCGTTCTGACTATACTTATCCCAAGACAGATCAGATTATTCTTTTAGCAGACTATGGAACTTTGAATATTTATTGACAGCACCATAGTTCGAATGCATCAATTTTTCTTTAGTCTGCCTTATTCAATATCCAGCTTTCGCATGTATATGAGGTGACTGAAAATACCAAGGCTTGAGTCATGCTCACTTCAGACCTCAAAGTAACCTCCTTGCTTTGCAGCCTTTTAAAGAAGTTTTGTGCAGCAGATTTATCCAATATAATGTGCTTTTTAATTCTTGAGTGCTGTATAAACATTGATTGGTGGATTCCAACTAGATTCAATCCTTTATAACATCAATCACTTTTCCTTTTATCATACTCTTAACTACTGAGGCAGTTGTAAGAATTTTGGTCTTTACATTGAGTTGCAATCCACTCTGGAGGCTGCAATCCTTGATCTTCATCCACAAGTGCTTCAAGTTCCCCTCACTTTAGCAAGCAAGACTGTGTCATCTGCACACAAAGGTTGTTAAAAGGACTTCCTTCAATTCTGACACCACATATTTCTTTATATAACCAAGCTTCTCTGAAACATACATTGAATAAATATGAGAGAAAGCAAGCCTGATGCACACTTTAAAATGCACACCTTTCTTGGTTTTAAACCTTGTAATATTCCATTATTCTGTTCCTCCCTTTGATCTGTCTATAAGTTTCAGAGGAGCATGATGATATGTTCTAGAGTTTCCATTCTTGTTAGGATTATCTATTGTTTGTTATTAGCCATACTGTCAAATACCTTGGCATTGTCAATCAAACACAAATTAGCACCTTTTGGGTGTTTTCTGTTGTCATCCAAGACCCATCTGACATCCGCAATGATATCCCTTGTTTCACAGCCTCATCTGAATCTGGTCTGAACCTTAGGGAGCTCTCTGTCAATGTAGTGCCCCAACTATTGTTAGAAAATCTTCAGCGACATTTTACTTGTATGTGATATAAATGATATTAGTCTATAACTGGAACATTCTGTTGAGTCAACTTTGACTGATCACCAGATAAATCCTGGAAAATGCCACCAGTGTCCCTGCTCAATGGCAAACAGGCAAGCTCTGTGCATTACCAAGCAAATCCTCGGCTGTACTAATACCCATCCCACATTCAGCATGATGACTAAGTATACACTCACAAATATCCCAAGATCCCCTGATCTCCTTCCACCTACTGAGATACTAATTCATTCTTTTGCAGAGGGCCTACCTCCTCCATTTGGGTAGCATTGCTTATTTGTGGCGATGAAGATGAACTGTCCAGCTCTTTAGAAGTTGCATTAACTGCTAACATCAGTGCCGAAGAACCACAAGAACTGCAGCAGGATCCTGACTACCCAACACTTGATACCTCACATCAGAAAAGAAACCTTTTGCCATACCTTCACTCATTTCTGGAAAGAAAAACATTTCTAATAAAAAAAGATTTTCATGTATGATGGGGTCTTTAAAGAGTTCATGGAAGAATTCCAATACATTTTAATTCAATTTTTACACGATTTTTTTGACAAAAGATACCATACCAAATAGTGAGAGGAAAATCACACCCACCCAAATGACAGCATGAAAGTCATACATAGCCTAGTGCCACAAAACAACAGTTAAATTAGAACAAAGGAAGACTGTCTAAAAAGAAAGAAGCAAATCTCATGACAAATCAGAACAAAAGAAGAAAAAATAGGGTAAAACAAATATACCACAAATAGTCAAGTATGTGAGGATAATAAAAAAGTATTGCTACAAATTCATAGGAGCTATTAATAAAAATATCAAAATATCCATCTATTTTTTCTCAAAATATCCTCCATTTAGATTGATACTGTTCTAGTTCTGAAGGCCGTGGTTTCATCTCTCTAACCCCCCACCCAAGCTCCACATTCTTTGATTTATACCACATTAAAACAGTACTTTTGACATCCTTGAGGATCTCAATTTGTGTTCTTTTAAAATATTCTTTGAGATTTGGGAGCAGAATAAATATGAAAGAGCAAAGTCAGGGCTGCTGAAGGGATGATATAATGATTTCTAGTGAAATTCTCATAGAGCAAGTGTATAGTTATGATAGGAGGGGGGAAATTATCATTGTAACTTTTCTGGACTTTTCCTCACTAATAATGTGCTTATCACTAAAAAAAATCAAACAATGAACTTCTTAAAAATAAACTCCTATGATCATCCAGTTTCCTTCAATGAAATATCATGATCATCCCTTGATAAGCCTCAAAGGCAATCTCCACACCTTCGGAACTGACTCATCTGCTTTTCATTTGACTGGCCCAGCAGATCCTTTCAGAAACTATTGTTTTAATTAGACCTTGCTCTCTTGAGTGTATTGGTAAATTCAAGATTAATTCCTGGTTATAATTCATTCTATAAAATTATCTTCATAGCTACAGTCTTCCTGAAAAGACATGAAAAGTTAGATCTGTCAACTAGATGATCTTCATGTGGCAGATTTGCTGAAATCAAGACATTCACTTAAATGAAAATACCAAACCATTTGAAATACCAACTCCAGTAGTTGTCACATAGATGTTAATTCTTTCCCCAACTTCTGGACCCAAGCCACAATTTCTTCATTCATTGGGGTTGATGGTGTTTGAGCTTAATTTACTTCCATTAAAACATTTCATCCACTAAAAACTATTGTTTCAAGTGGGCAGATATGCTCTACACTTTAAAGCTTTAATGATTTGGGAAGATGTTCTCTTGAATTGTGTTTTAAAACTGATATTAATCGTGATCCCAAATTTGCTTTTTCCAAGGCTGTGTTAGTCCGGGTAGACTAATTTCAAAGACACTCATATGGATAAAAGGAATGGATTTATATTCAAGAGGAACAGGACATTGAGAAAACATCCCAGCCCAGTCCAGCTCAAAGTCACAAGTCCGATGTTAACCCATATGCAGAAAATCAGTCCATAAAGTCTCCTTCTGACTCACGAAGTCACAGGTCAGTGGGTATAGAGTCCCGGCACCGACAGGGGTCTCCCCATGGCGCCTCGCTTCCAGGGCTCAGGGTCCATCAACAGCATGCTGCTCCAGCTTCAGAGGTCTGGCTCCATCAGGGCAAAGCTGTGTGGTCTCTCCGCTATCTCCTCCAGCTTCTCAGACACTGCCAGCTTGGCTGTGATTAATTGTCTCTGAAACTAACTCCCAACAACTGGGGAAGATAGCGTCTCATCTTCACGAGGGAAATATCGCAAGATTTCCCAGGAGTCTAAGGTGACAGCCATGCCCACACAGAGGCCTCACCGCTACTCAATGGCTTTCTCCAGATTAACAGGCCAGACTCCACCCCTATTAACATAAGCACATGAGTGCCACAAAGGCTCAAAATGCAACTTATGTTTTAGGTCACCTAATAAGACTATTAATAATAAGAGTCTTACTGGAAGAATTTGTCTGCAGACTTTCACTGATCAAAGAGATTGTTTAAACATATTTGTTTTCATTAAACCACCCTTTTATGAACTGAAACCTTAGTAGTACTTTTTTTAGTTGCTCTCATGTAAGTAAAATAACACTGTGATTCCAAGAACATGACAAGAATAAATAATATGAAGGAACAGAGTAAGACAGTCAAAGAAAATGAGCAAATTAACGGGACAAGAAACCTTTCTGAGGAATATTTTATAATAGAACTTGTTGACAAATAGTTCAAGATTTGGATTCTTAAAGAGAACAGAGGAAACACGGCTACAATCTAGAAGAATTCAAGGAAACTGTGAGAACAAAATGACAAACCCAATGCAGAAATAGAAAATGTATAAAACAATCACTAGGATTTCAGAAGGTTAACAATAAAATATCAGAAGCAAAAGTTCAATGTAAAGACATGAAAGTAGAATAAAATGAGTAGAAGAATCAGTGGGATTGAAGATAAATTCTTTGATAACAATGGTTTGAGTTAGAGTGGTTATGAGTTGGGTTCTGATCCCAAAGATTCACAGCTCAAAACAACCAGTCTCTCCACTGGAGAAAGATGAGGCTTTTGAGGCTTTCTGCTTCCATAAACCATTACAGTCCCTGAAACTCACGGGGCAATTCTACCCTGCCCGATAGTGTTGCTATCAGGTGGCATCAACTTAATGGCAGTGAATGTGACTTTTTTTAGACCCATGTTGTTGTAGTTGTCCCCAAAACTATTTCACTAAACCGTAAAATCTAGTGACTTATTTCCTCATGTTTTGTTATAGCTCAGAAGTTTTTATTGATTTGAAAGTTCCTATTTATGGATAGATTTAAAGTGCATGCTTATACAAATATGCATGTAAAAGTATCATCAGCCAAATCTATTTATACTCAGATTGTTAGATTGTTCACTGACCAATGTGTTTACTTCTTTATATCTTTTCATCGACAATTCTGTTATTACTGATATTGCAGAAATGTGCATGCAATAGCACTTTGGTTGTATATAGCTCTTGTGGACCTTTAAGTGCATTTTTTTTGTCCAAGCAACATTGTATTCATCTTCCCCTTGTTGGATACCACCTTTCATTTCACCCAAATTACTATTTGTCTACTATATAGTTAGTGATATAGCCTAATTTCCCTGCCTACTCCTAGTATCCTTCAAAGAATGTTTCTTTCTGTATGTTCACATTGCTTTTCTTTGTTTTTAACTTTTTACAATAGAGGCCTCATAATATTTCTTCTTTTGTATTCGTTTCACTCAGAGAAACATCCTCTAGGTTTATCCATGTTAAAAGTGGTGAAGTCTGGTGACTTGGCTGCAGTTTTAAACCACACGCTGATCTGAGGAAGAAAACCAGGGCTTTCTATTCCCTTAAAAATTAAAATTTCAGAAACTTGCAGGGGCACTTGCACCTTGCCTGATAAGTCAACAACAAATGAATGGCAGTGAGTTTGGTTTTTGAGAATTGCTCACCAACCAGATTAATACCACCACTTTCTATTTCTGCATTGGGTTTGTCATTTTGTTCTCACAGTTTCCTTGAATTCTTCTAGATTGTAACTGTGTTTCCTCTGTTCTCTTTAAGAATCCAAATCTTGAACTATTTGTCAACTAGTTCTATTATAAAATATTCCTCAGAAAGGTTTCTTGTCCCATTAATTTGCTCATTTTCTTTGACTGTCTTACCCTGTGCCTTCATATAATTTACTCTTGTCATGTCCTTGAAATCACAGTGTTATTTCACTTATATGAGAGCACCTAAAAAAAGTTCTATTAAGTTTTCAGTTCATAAAAGGGTGGTTTAATGAAAACAAATATGTTTAAACAATCTCCTTTGCATAGTCAATAAAACACAAATAAATATATTTCTTATTGCCTGCCGTAAGACCCATCTGACATCAGCAATGATATTCTTTGTTCAATTTCCTCCTTGATCCATACTGAATTTCTGGAAAGCTCCCTATCAATGTACTGGTGCAACCATTATTGGATGATTTTCAGTAAAATTGTACTTCCATGTGGCATAAATGATACAGTTATAGAATTTGAACATTCTGTAGCGTTGCATTTCTTTGGAATGAGTACAAATGTAGATTTTTTCCAGTCAATTGGCTTGGTAGTTGACTTCCTAATTTCCTGGCATAGACTAGTGAGTGTTTCTAGTGCTACATTCATTTTTTGAAATATTTCAATTGGTATACTACCAATTCCAAGACTTCCTTGTTTTTGGCTAATGCCTTCAGGGCAGCTTGGGCTTCTTCCTTCAGAGCCATCAATCTTCTTCCCCCACATCCGCAATAGTTTTATTGAAATAAAAATCACATATCATATATTCCCATAGCTAAGTGGCTTTTTAAATAGAGTTATATGTACATCATCACAATCAGTTCTAGTGTGCCCATCCCCTTCCCGTATTCATTAGTGCTCTCCAATTCCCCTCAAACTCCCTCCCATGACTACTGAAATATTATTGCATTGGTTATTGTCCCTCTTTATCCATTCCTTTTGTGTTTCAGAAGCTGCAAAACCTAACAGAAACAATACAAAATAAAAACAAAATAAAATGAAAAGAAGAGAATAATAACAAGCATCTAAAGATAAAAATAGCAAGTAAGAAAGAAAAGACCACCAGCAATATTTTAAAAACCAGAGAAGAAATTTCTGTCATGGATCAATTAAGAAATATTTGAGCCTACAGAAAATTCAGGTTGGGTCAAGAGACGTCAACTGATCAAGTATCATATTATACCATAGTTGAAGCCATCATAATCAAGTTTCCAATAATCTTTCTTTGATAGTAAAACTGTTTGAGTCTCATCTGTGACTAGAAGAGATCTACCAGAGGCTTAATCAGATTGGATACTCTATAGATGGATTTTGGGTTCCCACTGTCCTCCATATCCTACTAAAATTTGGGTGGTCACAATTTAAGCTCTGATACTTCCCCTTTATCATATTTGGATCTTGTTATTGCCATCTTTGGATCACATTGGCTAGTAGCTTTCTTCCATGTGCACTTCATTTATTTCTCACTTAGATGGCTGCTTGTTTGAATGTAAGCAATTAAGACCCCAGATACTGCTCCAGTTGATAACAAGGCACCACCTACACTCTCCACTACAAATTTGCTGTAGTACCCTGTGGCAGTCATGTATATGTGATGTCAATTTCATCATTGAGATGTAGGGGTGGAGTCTAGCCTGTTAATCTGGAGATAGTTAATGAGTAGCTGCTGAGGCCTCTTTGTGGGCATGGTTTTCTACTGAAAATTCTGGGAAGTCTCACGGTATTTCTCAATTAGAGAAGAGAAACTTGACTTTCAGTCTCTGAGACGACAAACTTCTGATGAGACAAGATGGCAGCATCCAAGGAATCGGAAGAGTCAGAGAAGAAGCCACACTGTCTTACCTGGATGGAACCAGACTCTGGAGCCAGAAAAGCCACAGAGAGACCCCTGTTAGCACCGAGATGTTTCTATCAACAATAGATACTACTGATGGACCCTGAACCCTGGAAACAAGAAACCATGAAGGGACTCCTGCCAGTGCCGGGATGCTGCACTCACTGGCCTGCACCCACTGGACTGTGACTTCGTGAGTTGGAAGGAGACTTTATAGACTGGTATTGGACATATGGGCTAATAACAGACTTATGACTTTGAACCAGACTGGGCTGGGATGCTTTCTCAATGTTCCATTCCTCTTGCATATAAACCTTTCCCTTATATCCATATGTGTGTCTATGAATTTGTTTCTATAGTTTACCCAGACTAACACATACCCCTATCTTCAGTCACCACTTCATGAAGGTGAGTATTAAACAGGACTATGTCATGAGAACCAACTGTTCTTGAATTGTGGCTACAGTTAAGTGGGAGCACAGATTTCATCTCTTTGTTTATATAGGAGTCATATGTAATTCTGGTAGACTTTAGTGGGCTTATGATTTTAGTATCATTGATTCTTGATCATATACTACCTCTTGAAATGGCTGAATGTTGACAGGTTCTTTTGGGGAAAGTGACTCCATGTATTCTTTCCATCTTTGTTTCAAGCTTCCTGCATCAAAGTTTTGCACATGGAATCTTTCCATTTATTAGTTTGAGGCCTGGATTTTTTCTTTAGTTCTTTCAGTTTATGATATGCTAAAAATATTCTTACTTTTTGGCTTTCTAAAGCTAGGTCTTGGTATATTTCTTTACAATGCTTTACTTTGTTTTCTTGAGCTGCTTTTTGAAATTTCTGTTTAGTTCTTTCGCTTCATCACTTCAACCATTTACCTTAGCTTTTGTTGTTGCTATTAGGTGCATCTGAACTGGTTTCACCTGGTGTCTTTATTTATGCACAACAGAAGAAAATACTGTCCCATCCTGTGTCTTGGCTACTCTACAATTAAAAACAAGTTCCAGAGTTTCTTCTGACATCCACTCTGATCTTTCTTTCTAATAACCCTTTGTTTTCTTCACTTATGATATATAGTGTTCCTCATGTCTTCTGTCATTAGTATTAAATGAGTGGAATTTGTTCTTGAGATGTTTTTGAAATTCAGGTGAGATAGACACAAGATCCTATTTTGATTTTGTGGAATTTCTTCAGCTTCAACCTGGACATACATATGGATCTATTCTGATCCATAGTCAGTCTTGATCTGCTGGTTTTGTTCTTCTCCATTGTTTCTTTCCACAGATAGTGTCAATTTTATTTCTGTGCATGGCACCCAGAGAAGTTCACAAGTATACAGTATAGTTTTAATTTGTATTGTTGAAAAACACATTTGCAATGAAGAAGTTGTCTATCTTGCAAAATTCTATCATGGGATCTCTAGCTTTGCTTATATCACTAGGGCCATAGTTGCCAACTATTGTTCCTTCTGCTTTGTTTCCAAATTTTTATCCCAATCATCAATAATTATCAATGTGTCTTGATTGCATGCTTAAGAAATTTCAGTATAAAGAAACTTTTTAGTCCTTATTGGAATATAATTCACATGTAATATAATCCAATAGTTCAATCACACCAAGAGTTGTACAATCACCATCACACTCAATTTTAGAACATTTTATTTGTTCTTATACTCATTGCTGCTAGTTCACATCTCTCCTCCCCTCCCCTCCCACACTCCCAATAAACTACCAATCCAGTAAATCAATAGTTTTGCCTACTCTGGATTCCATAAGCAAAAAAAAATTTAAAGTAAAAAACCCCAAGAACAGTACCAAAGTAAAACAGAAAAAACCTCAATAGAAAAGGAGATCGAAAATATTGAAAACTAGAACAAATCTAACATGGGTCAAAAGGGAGATCAAATGAGAAGATATTGCATTTTAACCTATCCATATCTACCATGATCAACTTTATGATGCTTGTTGTCTGTTAACAGGGCTACTCACATCCCTCAACTATGATCAGAAAGGACTTACCAGTGCCTTAATTGGTTGATGGACCCTGTAAAATGATTTTGGGCTCCACTGTCATACAGTGAACCTTGTGCAAACCAGGTGTTCACAATTTAAGCAATGATACCCTTCCTTTCTTCTGGTTTGGATTTTATTATTTATAATTCTGAGTCACACAGACTGGTGTGCTTCTTCCATGTGGAATTATTTAAAGCCTCACTTAGATGGCTACTTGTTTGAAGACTAGCCTTTAAGACCAGAGACACTATAATTTCTGAGAGCTGGGTACCATATAATTTCTTTAGTATACTTTGTAGTAACCCCCATATTTTCAGTGATCTCTTTATGAGGGTGAGCATCAAATCGGGCCATGTCATGAGAACTAATTGGGACAGAATTAAATGTAAGTCCCCAATCAATCAATATACCTGTGGTTTATATATATATCTTTCAGAGACAACATTGTTTTTTCATGTAATATCAATCATCCCCCTGAGGTGTCACTGCAATTGTCATCAAGTCAATGCTGCCTCATAGTGACGCTGTAGGACAAGGTAGAACTGCCCATGAGTTTCCGAGACTCTAACTCTTTACAGAAAGAGCAAGCCTTCTCTTTAGCTCTTCGAGCTGCTTGAAAGTTTCAGCTGCTAAACTTTGATTAGTGGCCCAATGATGAACACATTGATAGTGTCATTAGTTTAACCAATGGTATAGAATTTAAACCACTGTTGAGAAAAGGAAATTATATGAGTATGGATCAGCTATGAACAACAATACATGACTTGTACAACTTAAATTCTTAAATGAGTCTATACTATTTACCCAATTAATAGAAGTTGGTGATAGGGAAAAAGTTTTGCAATGGCAGAGCTATAGCTACCAAATTAATACATGCCATAATGAAGCAAGGAGCATGATCATTGACCAGGGACCCTCAATGTGGGTGAAATTAATTGGGTAAAATTAGTCAATTTCTATATCACTAGCCTTAGTGTTTGATGCAAAAATTTAAATAAGAATCAAATTACCTAAATTTTCTTGTTTTTGGACATAGTATCATATCACAGTTTTGTAATTCAAGATATTTCTTGAAATGTTCTTTTTGACAGGGAATGTGATGTCATTCCTCTTGAATCTGTCATTTCAGTCATAGCAAGCCATATGATTGTCTGATTTAAAATGGCTTATACCAATTCACTTCAGTCCACTAAGGTCAAGATTTTGATCTTTATGCATTTCATTTCATTTTTGATGGCTTCTAACTTTCCTAGGTTCATTCTTCATACATTCCAAATTTCAATCATTAATTGATGTTCATAGTTACTTCTCATCTTGAGTCATGCTTCATCAGTAAATGAACATCATAAAGGATTTTTCCAGAAGAGTTTACTCTATCTATTTCTTTATAGTCAGCTCTATTTTGAGAAGGCAGGTCTACCTTACTCATATTTTAAGTGCCATATGACCTGAGGTGCTCATCTCCTGGCACCATCTCTGATAATGTTCTGTTGCCTTCATGAGATTTTCAGTTCCTAACAATGTTCCATTGGTATCTGTAAGGATTTCAGTGGCTAATCCTTTGGAAGTGACAGTCTATTCCTTCTTCATAGTCTGTTCTTACTCTGGAGCCTATTCACTTTACATGACCCTTCTGGTAACTGAAATATCAATGTCAAAGCTTCCAGCATCAGAACAACACACAAACTATCACACAATGACAAACTGTACTAAATCTCACTCACAGCCACCCTCTATGGCAGTGTAGAATTGTTCCATAGGGATACTAAAGCTAAAAACCTTTATGGAGGGCTGAGCCCTGGTGGTGCAGTGGTTGTGTGTGGGATTGCAGCCCACTGGGTGGGCGGTTCAAATCCAGGGCTAGGCCTCCTACTCCCACCAGAGGACAGTGATGCCCCCCCAAAGCAAAACCTTTATGAAAGCTTATTGTCATATCTTTTTCCTATGAATTTTCTGATAGATTTAAACTATGGACCTTGAGATTAGCATCCAATGCAATATCAAACAAAGAAATAGATCTATGAGTACATAAGAATTTACATATGCATATAAACATATAGTAAGATATGTGCATAACATATCTGTATGCATTTATACAGATATCTGTCAACATAGCTATAAATATTTGTGCTGCCTACATATTCATATAGAGTTAATAAAGTTCAAATGGAACTTGCTGCAGAAATAATGAGAATGTTGACATATTGTGAAAAATGCAATAAATGCCTCTGAATAGTATACATAGAAAGTGTTCAGTGGAAATCAAATTTGCTTTGTAAACTTTCACCCCAAACACAATAAAATGTCATTTTTGGGGGGCGGGGCATCACTGCCTCTGGTGGTCGTGGGCGCTACCCAATGCTGCTCCTGAGAGCTGCCCCTGGATTTGAACTGCCAAGCCTGCGGCCTGCAGTCCCATGCTCAACCACTTACGCCACCGGGATCAGCCCAAAATGTCATTTTTAAAAGAGAAATTGATTACCATGATTCTATAGGTTGCTATAATGAAAAAGGTAAATATGTTCATTAAAATTTTACATTAAAAAATAGTAGCCATCAAATCAACTTCAATACCTAGTATCCAAAAATGATGTAGAACTGTGCTCCATAGTGTTTACAATGACTTTTTTTTAGTAGATCTCCGAGTCTTTCTTCCAAAATATGGCTAAGTGGTCTAGAATCTCCAAGCTCACAGTTATCAGTAAAATGATTTGATTATTTGCACTAACCTGAAACACCAAGGTATAAAAAGTAACAATTCCATATTGTCTAATATAATTTAGATGACTATAGCATTATTTCAAGTCAAAAACATTCTACCAATTAATGCAATACTGGATGGAAATAGGAGACGTATTTCTTGGGTCCCTTATTTACTTATGTAAGAGTTTTATATAAGGAAATATAAGCAAATAGAGTTTTCTGGGGTAGAAAAAGAACCTCTGAGGAATCAAGAGATATTTTCATTAACATCATGTACGGATCATGTAACATCATGTCATGCCTATTTGCATTAAGATAAAGAAATGAGTAACTAAAAAATAATTTAGGTGACTAGGAATCCTGGGTTATGCATCAGTTTGGTTAGCAGTTTGAAACCACCAGCTACTGAGGGAGAAAAATGAGACTTGTTACTCCTATAAAGACTTGTCTTAGAAACCCAAGGGAGCAATTTCTATAGGATCACTATAGGCTATCAGAAATAGGGAAAGGGGGGCTGAGCCCCAGTGGTGTAGTGGTTGAGTGCGGGACTGCCGCCCACTGGCTTGGCTGTTCAAATCCAGCAGCAGCTCTCCAGGAGCAAGGCTGGGCAGCTCCCACGACCACCAGAGGGCAGTGATGTCTCCCCCTCCGCACCCCCCCCCCATAAAAAAGCAATAGGGAAGGACCCAAATACAGAAGAGGCATAAATAGGTGGGATATACTGAAGATTAAACACCTGTGTGCATCGAAAGAATTTGTCAGGAGAGTAATAAGAGAATCCATGGACTGGGAAAACATCTTTAGCAATGACAAATCAGATAAAAGTCTTATTACTAAAATCTACAATACGCTGATAGCTTCCAAAAAGAGTAAAACTAACTGCCCACTGAGGAGGTGGACAAAGGACATGAACAGAAGTTTCACAGAGGCAGAAATCAGAATGGCAAATAAACATGAGAAAATGTTCCCGATCATTGGCCATAAGAGAAATGCAAAGCAAAACAACAATGAGATACCACCTAACACCTTCAAGGATAGCCCAATTCAAAAAATCAGAAAGCAGTAAGTGTTGGAGAAGCTGTGGGGAAATAGGAACACTTATCCACTGCTGGTGGACCTGTAGGTGTGTACAGCCACTATGGAAATCAACTTGGCAATATCTAAAATAGATGGAAATTAAGCTACTATATGACCCGGCAATTCCCCTACTGGGCATATACCCAGAAGAGACAAGCAACAAACCATGACCAGACATCTGTGCTCCAATGTTCATCGCAGCACAGTTCACAATCGCAAGGAGTTGGAAGCAGCCCAAATTTTCACCAACTGAGGAATGGATTAAAAGGCTGTGGTACATACGTACAATGGAGTACTATGCATTGCTGAAAAGCAGTGACGAACGCATGAAGCACATCACAGCATGGGAAGAACTGGAGGAAATTATGTCAAATGAAGTTAGCCAAGAGCAAAAGGACAGGTACAACATGAGTCCGCTGAGGTAAGTGTGACTTTTTAAAAATGCAAAAGGGGTATCTTGGGTAGTTACTGTATTCAGAATAATGCCTGGGGAGAGGCCCAGGTAGTATGGGAGGGCCCAGACCAAATTCAGGGCTACATATAGTTGCCAACTGGAATGGGGGATGGGGGTGGGGCGTGGGGCAACTGGTGATGTGTAGAGAGGGAATAGGGTACTAACACACCCAAAGGGACTATATTGTTTATATCTCCACAGGGAAACAGGGACCAAACTTAAACCCGGTGATCCAGTATGTGAATGCAATGTGGCAACATGGAGTGGGGAACCAACGGAGGAGTCTGAGCACACAACCTCAATCTCAAGTACAGGAGCAGCCACCTCTCCACCAGGGGAGTTTGTCTTGGAGGTCAGCACTTGAAGCTGCAGCTTGGGGAGTGAGAGATGTCTGACCAGAGCACATGAGAACAAATGAAGAGGGCAGAAGAGAGAATGGAGTACATCCTGGTCCACTGAACCTTCAGGACGATATTTCCTCTCAGAACAGTTGATGCACAAAGAGAATCATATGGCCAGCCCCACTATGAAATACAGCTACCATCGCTGACCCAAGGTCTTTTGGAGTCAACAATGAGGAACAGGGTCAGGATTATACCCTGTCTGACACAACCACACCAGGGAAAAACACTAAGGGTGTGCAACAGAGCGTGGAGCTCCGGATAGAATGACAGGGTAAACCTTGGAACCAGGGAGTGGAACCCCATCTGATTCAACCAGGGGACACTCCTGGAGGTCAACAAGCAGACCTTGAATTATTTACAGGGTTTTATATTATTTTTTATTAAAAATCATTTTATTGGTGGCTCGTACACCTTTTTTCACAATGCGTAAATAAATATACTGTGCCAAGCACCTTCGCACGTCTGCTATTGTTATCATTCTCCAAATACCTGCTTTTCCACTTGAGTCCTTGATATCAGCTTCCCATCCTTTTTCCTCTTCCCCTGGTCTCCCTTCCCCACCAACCCTCAATTCCTTATAAATTATTATTGTTCTGTCATATCTTATACTGACTGACCTCTCCCCCAGCCCACTCCTTAGGTGTCTGTCCTCCAGATAGGAGGTTATGTGTAGATTCTTGCAGTTGGTTCCATCTCTCTACCCCATCTTCTCTCCATCTAGTAATTCCAATCTCACCATCGGCCCCAAGGGGCTCATCTGTCCTGGGTTCTCCATATCTCCATCTCCCCTCTCTACTAGTGTACCTTCTCCAGTCCAGCTGGATTTGTAAGGTAGAGTTGGGGCCATGATATTTGGGGCGGGGGGGGGAGGAAGGCTTCAGGAACTAGAGGAAAGTTGTATGCATTATCACTGCCTCAGTGCATCTTGATTAATTTGTCTCCTTCCTGAAACTCTCCTGTAAGGGGAGCAGTGGGTCTTAGGTCCCCACCCTACTCTCCCCTTCATTAGTAATCATGTGATTCTTGTTCTTTGATGTTCGATACTTACTCCCTCCGGCCCCTCTTGATTACACAGGCTGGTGTGTTTCTTCCATGTGGGCTTTGCTGCTTCTGCGCTGAATGACAACTCTTCAAGTCTTTGAGACTCCAGACATTTAATCATTGGCTAGCTGGGCACCAACCATTTCTTTCACTCTGTTTGCCTCTGTATCCATTTGTCTTTAGTGATCATATTGAAAGTCAATTGATCCATTGGTTTTGATTTTTGTTCTTTGCTGCCTGGTACCTGGTTATTTCAGCACCTCATAATCGCACAGGCAAATGAGCTTCTTTTATGTTGGGCTTTTTTGCTCTTGAGCTAGATGGCTGTTTGTTTATGCTCAAGCCTTTAGGACCCTAAACGCTGTGTGTTTTGATAGCTGGGCACCATCAGCTTCCTTCACCACTCTCGCTCATGCTCCCACATGTCCTCAGTGGGCGTCTTGGGGATGTGTGCATATAGTGATATATGTCTCTCTGTGCCCCCTCCCCCCCTCCCCGTTTGATGCCTGTTGCCTAGTCCTTCCAACACCTTCTTGCCACACTGGTTGTTGTGCTTCTTCTGTGTCGGTGTGGCCACTTCTCAGGTAAATTGTGTATTGTTTATCTTCAGGCTTTTAAGACCCTAGACGATATATCCTTTGATAATTGGGCATCATCAGCTTTCTTCACCACATTTGCTTATGCACCCATTTTACTTCAGTGGTCGTTTGTGGCCAGTGAACCTAGTGGAATACCAGATTCATGGAACAATGTGTTCTGGCATTGAGGGAGCACCTGGGCGAGGGTCTGAGGTCCACTTACTACCTAGTACTTAACCTATAAATATGTTCTTAAATTTATTCCCTCCTTATAATAGATAATTATATTTATGAATGGACATGCCTATGTTTAGACTTCTCCCAGTGCCCTTTGCTTTATAGTTCTTTTCCTTCCATCTCCCTCCTCTCCCCACCTCATGGTCCACCTTCATTGGCGTTTCGGTGCTTCCTCACAGTTCCATTGTCCTTGCTTAATCCTTACCAGGCTTCCCACACCCTCCTTTCCATCCATTCCCGACCACTTGTTATTCACCCCATCCATTAGCCTGTCCATGCCCCCTTCTCCACCCTTCTCCCATGCCCCCCCAGGGACCATTGGACCTGTTGCTCTCTCCTCCTGACTCTCTGACCAGGAGTGCTCACTTCTTGTTCAGTTAATTTTTTCTTGGGGGATGAGGAGGTCAGTCCGCAATGCTTCCCCGCCACGTGACCCCTGAAATGCTTCCCCGCCACTGTGTCGCTGTCTGCTTCAGTAGTGAGCCAGTGTGACTCATCCTGTTGCTGTTTGCTCAGTACTTTCTGTGACCCATTAGGTCCCCAGAGGGGTGTAGTCCAATGAGCATCGTGTGTCAGCATGGGGACTGGGCCAGCTCTCTTCCTCTTCCTCCCTTCTTGTCTTTCTCCCTGTGGGTGTGGGATGCTGGCCCCTCCCCCAACCTGTTCTCTGCCATGCCCACTTCTAGGGATGGGGTCCATCTGACTTTGGCTGCGTAGGCTCTGCAGCTCTCTCTCTTCTTGAATCCTTCCAAGTGTCCACGCGGTCCTCATGGTTGTGTGCCTTGTGGTAGGATCTGCTCGCCCATTCCGGCTTCTCAGGGGGCTCATGTAGTACTTCTCCTTTTGTGATTGACTGACTTCGCTTAGCATAATTTCCTCCAGTTCTTCCCATGAAGAGATGTGTTTCATGTGCTTATTAGTGCTTTTGAATGAGGTATAGTATTCCATTGTGTGTATGTGTCAGAGTTTGCTTATCCACTTGTCTACTGATGGAAACTTAGATTGCTTCCAAGTCTTTGCAATTGTGAATGGTGCTGCAATAAACATTGGCGTGCGTACCACTGGCTGTGGTTTATTTCTTGTCTCTTCTGGGTATATACCCAGTAGTAGGATAGCTGGGTCAAAAGGTAGCTCAACTTCCATTTTCATTAAGTATCACCAGACTGCTTTCCATAGCGGCTGTACATATCTACACCACCAGCAGCAATGTAGAAGTGTTCCCATTTCACCACATCCCCTCCAATATTTGTTGCACTCTGATTTTCTGATTTGGACTAGCCTCAAAGGTGTTAGATGGTATCTCATGGTTGTTTTGATCTGCATTTCTCTGATGGCAGGTGATTGGGAGCATTTTCTCATATGTTTATTGACCATATGGATCTCCTCCCTAGTGAAACTTCTTTTCAAAGGGTTTTTTCTTCAAAGGGTTATCAGTTTTCATCTTTTTGCAGGACACAAGGGTATTGTGGATTTTTGTAATAAGCACTTTGTCTGTTGTACTGTTATTAAAAATCCTCTCCCAGTCTGTGGGTTGCCTGGCTACTCTCTTGGTAAAGTTCTTTGATGCACATATGTGTTTTCTTCTTAGTAACTCCCATTTGTCAATTTCAGGGTTCCCCTGATTTTCAACAAGAGCCCCAAAAGCTTCAAGTGGGAAGGTGATGCCCTGTTTAACAAATGGTGCTGGGGACAATGGCAATCCACATGTAGAAAAATGAAACAGGATCTCTACCTCACACCATGCACAAACACAAACTCTAGGTGGATCACTGACCTGGAAGTAAAACCACAAGCTAGCAAGATCATTAGTGAAAGAATCAGGAAAAATTTGAGATCCTTGACCCAGGGAATACAAAAGCTAACTGCAATAGGACAGGGTACACATGTGTCTATATGCTAATGGTTTTATTTCTGGGTTTTCTATTCTTTTCCATTGATCTATGTATCTGTCATTTTGCCAGTACCATTCTGTTTTGACCACTGTGGCTTTGTAGTAAGTGTGGAAATCAGGTAAAGCGAGTCCTCTCACTGTGTTCTTCTCCTTGAGGATATCCTTGCTAATTCTGGGCTTCTTCCATCTCCATGTGAAATTGGTAGTCAGTTTTTCCAGTTCTCTGAAGAAGGTTGTTGGTATTTGAATCAGGATACCATTAAACTTATAAAGGGTCCTAGGCAGGATAGACATCTTTTCTATATTGAGTCTCCCAATCCATGAACATGGGATATTCTTACATTTGTGAAGGTCGCTTTTCATTTCCTATAGTAGGGTTTTGTAGTTTTCCTTGTATAGGTCTTTTTTTTTTTTTTTTTTTGTTAGATATAGCCCTAGATACTTCAATTTATTCTTGGCTATTGTGAATGGTACTGCCTTCCTGATCTCCTCTTCCATGGTCTTTCAGATATATACAGCAAACCAATCAACTTCTGTTTGTTGATCTTCTATCCTGCCACTTTTCCATATTCCTTTATCGCTGCTAGTACTCCAGTTGTGGAGCTTTTGGGATTTTCAATGTACCGGATCAAATAATCAGCAAATAATGATCATTTGACCTCCTCCTCTCCCATTTGGATACCTTGGATGTCTTTTCATTGTCTTATGCTATTTGCTAGGACCTCCAGTACAATATTGAATAGTAGTGGGGACAAGGGCTATCCTTGTCTAGTCCCTTTTTTGAGTGGGATTGATTTAGTCTTTTCTCCATTGACTATGATGTTAGCTATTGACTTCTCATAGATAGCTTGTATTAACTTGAGGAACTGCACTTCTATTCCAATCCATCTCAGTGTCTTAATTAGGAAAGGGTGCTGGATGCTGTCAAATGCTTTCTCTACATCTATAGATACTATCATATGATTCTTATACTTCATCTTATCAATATGATGTATAATATTGATGGATTTATGGATGCTAAACCATCCCTGCATCCCTGAGATGAATCCTACCTGATCCTGATGGATTATGCAGTTTATATATTTTTGTATTCTATTGGCAAATACCTTTTGAAGATTTTTGCATCTATATTCATTAGAGATATTGGTCTATAATCCTCTACTCCTGTGAGATCCTTTCCCTGTTTGGGTATCAAAGTTATACTGACTTCATAAAATGAGCTTGGGAGTTTTCCATCCTTTTCTATACTCTGGAAAACTTTGTGAAAGAATGGTGCTAGCTCCTCCCTGAAAGCTTTATAGAATTCCCCAGTAAAGTCATCTGATCCAGGAACTTTTGTGTTGGTATCTTCTTGATAACCATATCTATCTCTTCACTTGCTATGGGTTTGTTTAGTTTCTTGTCCTCTATGTGGGACAGTCTATGTAGGCTGTTTTTCCAGGTATTTGTCCATGTCTTCCACATTGTTGAACTTGTTGAAGTACAAATTTTCAAAATACTTTTTGATAATTCTTTTTAATTTCATTAGGGTTGTTGTGATTTCCCCCATTTCATTCCTCATCCTGTCTGTTGTTGTTTCTTCTTTCCTTACTTTGGTTAGGTTTGCCAGCATCCTGTCAATTTTATTGATCCTTTCAAAGCACCAACTTTTTGTTGCATTAATCTTCTGCATTGTTTTTTGTCTTCCCAGTGGTTCAACTCTGCCCTCATTTTAATTATTTCTTTTTTTTTTTTTTACTATTGGAGGGATTATTCTGTTGACTCTGTTCTAGTGGTTGGTGTCTTTGTGAAAGCATATCTGTCATAAGACTCTCTTCCTTTTTCATATATGCTCCTATTGCAATCAGTCTACCTCTGATGACTGTCTTCACTCTATCCCAAAGTTTTTGATATGAAGTATTCTCATTCTCATTAATTTCTAGAAATGTTTTTATCTCCTTTCTAATCTGGGTCAGTATCCACTCATGCTGCAGAAGCTCATTATTCATCCTACAACTGCTTGCCCTTGTTTTACTACTGGTACTTTTATTAATCTCGAGCTTTATGGCATGATGGTCAAATAAGGACGTCTGTATAATCTATATGTGTTTGAATTTACTCATGCTTGACTTGTGCCTGAGCATGTGGTCAATTTTTGAAAATGTGTCATATGGACTTGAGAAGAATATATTTTTTTAACATTTGGGTGGAAAGCTCTGATTATGTCTATCAGATGTAGTTGTCTTATTGTGGTGTTTACTTCTATAGTTTCTTTGCTGAGCTTCTTTCCCAAAGATTTGTCTTTCTCGGATATTGGAGTGTTAAAGTCTCCTACTATAATTGTTGAGTCTATAACATCTTTTTTTGGGGGGGAGCATCACTGCTTTCTGGTGGTGGGAGTAGGAGGCCTAGCCTTGCTGCTGGATTTGAACCTCCAACCTAGTGGGCTGCAGTCCCATGCACAACTACTACGCCACTGGGGCTCAGACCCTGTAACATCTTTTTTCATGTTCTGAATAGTCTGTTTGACAAATTTCGTGGGTCTCTCATTTGGCACATATATATTTATTATGCTCACTGGTTCCTGGTGAAGTGATCCCTTGATCATTATAAAGTGCCCCTCCTTGTCTCTCTTTATGGCTTGAATCTTGAAGTCAGTTTTATCTGAGATTAGGATTGCGACCCCTGCTTTTTTTGAGTCACCACGAGCTTGATATATCCTCTGCCAACCTTTTATTATTAGTTTATTTTTGTCTGTGAGCTTAAGGTGTGTTTCCTGCAGGCAAAAAATTGATGCATTATGTTTTCCAAGCCAGTCAGCCAACCTTTTTATTTTAATGATGGAGTTAAGGTTGTTGACATTAGAGTTATTATCCCAATCTGTGGGTTCATTGTTGACCTCTTGTGTTTTTGGATGTGTGTGTTTTCTTATGCCCCTTTTTATAACTCTGTTGTGTTTTCATGGGGGTCTTCTTTATTGCTATGCTTTCCTCCTGTGGCCATACTTTCTTGGTGATTTGGATTGGTCCATTGACTCCTGAGTGAGGTTGGTGTATATGATGTTCTCTTGTTTATGCTTGGTGGGTGTTAGTCTCTGGCCATAGTGTGTCGGCAAGGATCTTCCTCAGGGTTGGGTGTCTCACAACATATTCTTTAAGTTTTTCCTTATATTGGAAGACCCTTATCTCCCCTTCTATCTTGACTGATAGTTTTGCAGGGTTAAAAATTCTAGGGGGGGCCATTGTTTTCCTTCAACTTCTGGAAGATATTGGTCCACTCTCTTCTCCTCGTCATGGTTTCTGTTGATAGGTCTGCACATATTCTTACCTGAGAGCCATTGTATGTGACTGTCCATAAAGACTCCCATGTACTCACACTCAAACACTCAGCAGCACTATAGACTCCCGTCTCCCAGGCGGGGGCCATTGGGGATGAGTTAAAGCCCCGTAACCAAGCTAAAGCCCCATTGGGTCAGTCTCCCCCTCACACTGACTCCCTTACTGAATGACACAACAGACTCTTAGCTCCTGGCAGGTTCTGCAGAAGTTGAGCTAAGACCCTGAGCCAGGCAGCTGTGCCCTTGTTTCCACACAGACTCCTGTACACAAAGACTTCCGGGTATACAGACTCCTGGGCACACAGACTCCCAGACACACACTCTACCAGAAACAGACTTCCTCACTGAACAGTGTAGCAGGCTCCCACTCTGGCCCTGAGGTTGCAAAAGTTCAACTAAGTTCCTGAGCCAAATCTTGTTCCCGCACAGAACCCATGTAGGGTCCTGGGGACAGACTCTGAGGCCCACAGACTCCCATACACACAGACAACACAGGCTCCCAGCTGCCGAAGCCACAGAACTTAACCAAAGACCTTGATTCAAACCAACTGACGCTTGTTCCCCCACAGCCTCCTGTGCACACAGGTTCCTAGGAACAGCTTCTGGGGAACACAGGCTCCTGGGGACACAGATTCAGGGCACACAGACTTCTGCTCTGAGACATACAGCAACCTCCTGGCTCCCGCTCAAAAGTCGCAGAAGTTCAACCAATCAGCTTTACTCTTGTTCCCACACAGACTCCGTGCACACAGTCTCCTGAGGACAGACTCTGGGGCACACAGACTTCCACATGCACACACTCCCCGACACAAAGACTTCCAGACACACAGACAACACAGGCTCCCAGCTGCCGAGGCCGCAGACATTAAACTAAGACCCTGGTCCAATCCAGCTCTGCCCTTCTCCCCCCTCCCCCCCGACTCCTGTGCATACAGGCTCCTGGGGACAGACTCTGGGTCACACAAGATTCTGGGGACAGACGCAGGGGCAGACAGCCTCCTGGGAACACAGACTCCAGGGCACAGAGACTCCCAGACACATGGACTCTACATACCACACAGGCTCCCAGTTGCCGAGGCCGTAGAAGTTAAACTAAAGCCCTGGATCAAACCAGATGTGCCTGTGTTCCCCTGCCCGTGTTCCTCCACAGACTCCTGTGCACACAGGCCCCTGGGGACACAGACTCAAGGGCACACAGACTCCCACTCTGAGAAGCACCACAGACTCCCAGCTCCCACTCAGAGGTCCTGAGGCCGCAGAAGCTCAACTAAGGGCCAGAGCCAACCAGCTGTCCTCTTCCCCCCCCCCCCCACCCCCCGGCACAGACTCTGTGTACACAAGCTCCTGGGGACAGACTCTGTGGCACACACACACACACACACACACACACTTCTTACACACAGACTTCCAGACACACAGACAACATAGGCTCCCAGCTGCCGAGGCTGCAGGAGTTAAACTAAGGACCTGGACCAAACCAGCTGTACACTTGTTCCCCTACAGAATCCTGTGCACACAAGCTCCTGGGGACAGACTCAGGGACACACAGGCTCCTGGGGACACAGACTCCAGAGCACAGTGACTCCCAGACACACCATATGCTCTCAGCTTGCAGTGCACAATAAACAATGCCTCATACACCCAGACTCCCCCTGTCCATCCTGCTCTGGCGCTACGAAAAGCAGGCAGCCCATGGGACAGTGCAGATCCAGCTTGGCCGGGAAAAAAGATGGCCAGTGGTCCAAGGGGGAGTGCAAAACCGGCGCGGCACTGCCTGGCTTGGCTCCCTCGCTAGGAAAAGTGGACCGCAGGAGAGCGCAAAACCTGCGCCATTTGCCTCACTCGATAGGGAAAGCGGGCGACACCCTGGCAGTGCAGATCTGGTACTGGAGCCTAGAGCGTCAGGCTTGAAAAGCTCCCGCTGGCCCTGCGTTCCAGGTGTGTCTGTGCTGCGGGCCACTTGGGTGCCTGTAATGGCGGGGCTGGGTCCCCACTGACCAGGCAAGCATGGCTGCCTGGGACTGGAGGCGATCTAGGCACTGTCCCTGGGTGCACTGGTCACAGGCAGTCGAAACCGCTGGCGGTTCGGCCCTGGGTGTCTGGAGCAAGGGAGCTGAGCCCGCAGGCACAACTGCCCTTATCCCTTTACACGGAGAGGGATCCGTGGGAGACACACAGCTCCCTCAGGTGGGGGCCGAGAGTGGACCACTTCTGTGGCTGTGTGGTGTCCTAGTCTAGCCATGGGGGGCTCTGCACGAAGGCCATCCTGTTTGTGAGGCACAGCCCAGGTTAGGCAGTGATTGGGAACGTCCTGGTTGGCGAGAAGGCGCACAAAGGTCAGCACGCTGGTGGGAGGTCTCAATCTATGGCCCCAGACGTGTGGGGCTTAAGAGGAAGCTGGTGTGGGGCAGGGTCCCCTCCTGGACAGGCAGAGCTCCTTGTAGGGACCTTGCCACTCACCAGAACACTTCCACATGACCTCCTAGACTCCAAACTCACCGGAGTTCCCCGTTTGGGCTACTTACTTCGACACCATCTTGTCATTGTTTTATTTTCTTTGGATTCTTCATTTTAGGAAGCCTCTTTTGGGTACATATTGTTACCTTTGCAGGTCTATATAAATAAGACAAGCTGGATGAACAGTCTAGAGGCAAAAACAATGAGACGGATGGTTCCGGAGTGGGGGCCATGGGAGAAGAGGAGGAGGGGGAAAGGAGATGGTGTTGACCAGCCCGGGGACAAGGGTACATCGATTGATTCAAAATTAGAGACAAGGTAGATGAGAGAAGTCCAATAGAGGTTGATCAAGAGTAATGTAACAGAGAGAAAATACTGAAACCCAGATGGAGGCTGAGCATGATAGTGGGACAGGAGAAAAGTAAAAGGAAATAGAGGAAAGAACTGGGGGTAAGAGCATTTATAGAGGTTTAAATACAGTCGCGTGCATAGGTGCATATATTTATATGTGACTATGGGGGAAATAGATCAATGAACATATAGACTTAGTAGTAGAACAGCAGACGGGCATTACATCTCCACTCAAGTACTTCCTAAGACCAAGAATACTTTGTTCTATTAAATTGGCATTTCATGATGCTCACCTTTCCTACCCGATCACTGAAGAGAAATGTGTGCATAAAGAAAGGTGGTGAAGAAAGCTGATGGTGCCCGGCTTTCAAAAGATGTGGCATCTGGGGTCTTAAAGTCTTGAGTAAACAAGTGGCCATCCAGCTCAGAAGCAACAAAATCCACATGGATGAAGCACACCAGCGCGTGGGACCATGAGTTGTCAAAGGGATCCGTTAGCAGGGTTTAAGAACTAAAAATCATAACAGTGTGTGCTCACTTCTTAATATGATCACTGACGACAAATGTGTGCATAAGCAAATGTGGTGAAGAATGCTGATGGTGCCGGGCTACCAAAAGATATAGAGTCCGGGGTCTTAAAGGCTTGAGTAAACAAGCGGCCATCCAGCTCAGAAGCAACAAAGGCCACATGGAAGAAGCACACCAACCTGTGTGACCACAAGGTGTTGTAAGGATCCGGTGTCAGGCATCAAAGAACTAAAATTACATCATTATAAATATGGGGGAGTACAGATTGGTGACCCAAAACCTATCAATAGGTGAAGCGACATCCTCTTACAGAGGGGTTGTAGGGAGGAGATAAGCCCATTAAGTACAGTGTAGTAATAACAAAATATGCATCTTTCCTTTAGTTCTCAATTCTTCCTCCCACCAAATATCATGATCCTGGTTCTACCAGACAAGTCTGGCTAGAAGAGGGGATGTACACTAGAGTCAGAAACATGGGGAATTTAGCATAGATGTTCCCTCAAAGCTAGTGATGGGAGTGGTGATACTGGGAGGGTGGAGGGCTGGTGGAATAGAAAGGGGGAATCAATTTCAGGGATCTACATATAACCTCCTCTCTGGGGCATGGCCAACAGGGAAGGGAGTGAAGGGACACATTGGACAGTTTATGATATGCAAAATCAATAGCAATTTGTAAATTATTAAAGATTCATGGGGGGGGGGAGGGAGAAGGGAAATATGGGGAGCTGAAACTGGGGGCCTAGGTGGAGGGAGGATATTTGAGAGTAATAAGGGCAACAAGTGTGCAAATGAGGCCTGCATACAATTGATGTATGTATGGTTCGTGAGGGGAAGTGTATGAGTACCCAATAAAATGATTCATTAAAAAAGGGAAGGGGGAGGGAGAAGAGGAGCTTATACCAAGGGCTCAAGTGGAAAATGTTTGGAAATGAATTTGGCAACATGTTTGCAAATGTGCTTGATACAGATGATATGTTGAAAGTTATAATGGCTGTAAGATCCCTCAATAAAATTATTTAAAAAAATAAGTCAGAATTGACTTGCTGGCAGTGAGTTTTGTTTTGGAGTTTAAGAGAAGTTTAACTAAGGATCAAAGTGTCAATATCCCTAATTCTGGACTTGGATCCACCTATTCAAACAAATTTATTACATGAGGAAACCTTACATCACTATTCTAAATGAAAAAAAAACTCATTTACTGGCAATATAAAGGAAATGAATGTAAAACTAATGAAAACAAAACAATTGTACTAGATTTTTAGTAGACCCTGCTATCTGAGTAAAGTACTCAGATAGTACCTTGGGTCTATTAGTTTTGTCTTAAAAGAGGTGATTTTCCAGATCTTTGATGTAATCAGAACATTAAAAGGTTGTTAAAATGGAAAAGTGAGTGAAGGGAGACATCTGACAGTATAAAACATGAAAAAATATTAATAATTTATAAATTATCAAGGGTTAGTGAGGGAGGGATGGTGGGTGAGGGGAGACAAAAAATGAGGAGCTGATACCAAGGGCTCAAGTAGAAAGAAAAATGTTCTGATCGTGGAGATGGCAACAAATGTACAAATGTGCTTAACACAATGAATGGATGGATGGATGGGTGGATTGTGATGAGTTGCACGAGTCCCCAATAAAATGACTAAAACAAACAAAAAAGATTGCTAAAAATAGGACTCCGTTTCTCATTCAGTCATCCCATGGCTATAAAAGCATGAAAACACTGTACCGCATTTTGGCAAATATCTTATCTATTCTTTAGGATCTGTTCAGTAAGAATTGGGGCAATGGAAATACTATAAAGAAGTGGGTATGTAGATATTATTTCCTTTGACAGAGAGAAAAGTGTGAGACACATATCTTGCATTATACGTGACCAACTGACCCCTTTGGGTCTGATTTTCTACACTTCTTTCTTACTCATTGTTTCAATGGAAGCAGCACAAGCTGCCTAGCACAGTGAGCATGGACAGTTTGAGGCTGATGGCCTGTTCTCCTGACTTGCTCGTCTGTAATGTGGTTCCAGCTCTTTTTTCACCTTCCACATGTGGTCCCATCAAGATGGAGAAAGAAGCATAGTGCCTCACAGTGTTGCTATGACTTCCTGTAGTTTCACCCCACTCCCAAATCAAAAACAGACCACTCAGGTCTTTTGATTTTGCAATTCAGTTGAAAGGTGAGTCCTTTCAGGGTACTATTCCCAATCTGTATAGAAGTGAGTTGTGAATGATGAATACTGTAGATCATCTTGTTTGTGAATGACACCTTAATATGCTGCAAATAATATGAAACCATATATCTTTCCAGATGAATATATCCAGACCCTCAAACAGCTTACTAGACTTCCTCCATCTTCTTGGGTTATTGTTGAGGTCGATCAAAAGGAGTTCACCAGAAGACATTACTGCTTTTGACCAAATGAAAATTTCCTGTCTCTGATTTCCTGTAATTTCAATGCTATTTCCCTTCTGCCCTGTAACTTGCAAGCCCAAATCCCCAAAGTGAAAGAGTTCCAAACCTCTTGGCTTATTCCATAACCCTATAATAATAATTAATATCTTAGAGTTTTATGGTGTTACTTTGCCCTTAGCAAAGATTGCAAGACATTGTACATTCCACAGACAACTTGAAAAGTTCCTTTAGTTCCCAAGAAAGCTAACATTGCCAACCATTTTACGTTTTAATTAAGATGTCCAGAAAGAATAAGAAGCCTGTAAAAGATGGTATGTACTTGATGACTAACATTGTAGAATGCAGATATTCATTGTTACCCTCTATTAACTATGGGACATTTATGAGGAGTTTTCTTCAACTCAGGGTGGAACCCTTGTTGCCCATCAATGTATGCCTTCTTAGAACTTAAGTCAGTATAGTAAATCAATTGGCCTTATTCTTCAAAATGTCATCCTTGCTCCCTTTACTCTTGAACTTGAAGAATATGACATAGTATATATTATTTTTCTCTTTGTTACTCAAGACAGCATCTAAACCAGTATTTTCAGATAGTCTTCTGTGGAAGACAAGTTGTAAGAGATTGCAAAGTCAGAATACTTGCAAGTGTATCCATGTCATATTTTGTTCTTGGGAATTCCCAATGTTTCTTAGTCTTTTAAGTAACGAGAGAATTTGGGAAGGTTAAGAAAAATTTTAACATTATATAACTATATTTTGGCAGACTCATGTTGCCAGATGAATTGATACACTTATATATGTAATATATTTGGTGATGACATTAACTAGGTATTTCTAGAACTGAATTTAAGCAGAGGGTGTGTGTCTATAGAAAGACTGGTAGTTTTTACATATGGCTACACATTCTTTGGTACAATTAGCTTTAAGAGTATTAGCATAGTCCTATTCCTTTTGCATTTATATGAGGCTGAGAGTGTTTTAAACAACAGGGTAGAGCAGAAGTGTACTCTACTCCTAGATCATAAGAGCCTTGTGACTTTTCAAGTCTTGAGCCACTATGTAACATTTCTAACTCTCCTGAGAACATAATGTTGACAAGGCTGCATGTACCTGTATTGATCATCACTGAAATCTAGCTGATCAGCCACCACAATCAATGTGTCAGCATATAAGTGAAGTCTCTTGGATCTACCAGGCTTAGTTTACATACCTCCAAGACATCACAAGTAAGCCAAATAGAATAGAAGGATAGTTCAGCAGAGCTCCCTCCAAATACCTGACTTTAACAGCATAACCTATAATAAGACAGCTATTAAGAAATGTGTTGCTACTAGAATATGAAAGTCAAGGGTACCTTTTAGAAAGTAGAGGTAGGAACTGAGACCAGGAAAGAGATAATACAACTACCAGAAAAATCAGATAAGGCATAGCAAGAAGAAGAAAGTCCCTGAATTTCACCTTGCTTCCTCCCTTTAGATTTGTGCCTGTATCTCCCATTTTCCAAACAACCTGGGAAGCAAATTCGCATTGAGACTTATTCCATAGTCCCTATAGAGTACAAGGATTATAGAAACAAAATTAAAATTTAAATGTGAAATTTTCAACACAATGACACGTAAGATGGTCTAACTTTACATACTTGTTCATCTTTCTCTTTCATCATTTCCAACTTCTTTCTACTAGCTCTTATGAACACCCCAAATATACCATAATTTCATGGGTGAATTGCCTCAAAAAGTTCTTTTGATGTGGACTGTATCTCCATTCCTTGATAACTTCTACTTATTCTCTGTGCTGATGTGTAGAATAATTAGCTTTTATATTCCTTCTTGCTGTATCAACCTATCTATCTATGTCTATATTTCTCTATTTCTATCTTTGTATATATATAATCTTAAGTGTACAAGTTTTGTTTCTCTAGAGAACCCTGCCTAACATATGAAGAATTTAATCTTGCTTAGATCTAAGTAATTTTCATGAAAGTATCAGTCAATAAATCAAATTACACATTGCATTAGGTAAATCTATTACACAAAACATCTTTAATGTCAAGCAAAGATATCACTTTGAGAATTAAGGGGTGCCTGATCCATGTCATGGAATTTTTGATTATTTCATGTTCATGTGAAAATTGAATGTTGATTAAGGAAGACCAAAAGAAAATTGATACATTTGAACTATCTTGTTGACTAAGAATATTGAAAGAACAGTAGACTGTTAAAAGAACAAACCTGTCTTGGAAAAAGTACACCAGGATGTTCCTGAGAGGCAAGTAGGACTACACTTCATCTCACGTACTTTGGACATGTTGTAATAAGTCCCTGGAGAAGGACATCATGCTTGGTCAAGTGGAGAGGCAACCAAAAAAAGGAAGGCCTTGGATGATATGGATTGACAAAGAGATTACAGCAATGGGCTCAAACATTAGACAAATGTGAGGATAGCAGATTATCAGACAATGTTTTTCTCTGTTGTATAGAGGGTTGCTATGTGCCGGAGCTGGCTGAACAGCAACTAACAACAGCAACAGCTGCTCTCCATGAGTCTGTTTCTGAAAAGATTAAAATCAGTACAATTGTGCTGATTCTGACCTATTGCATCATCCTTATTATCACCCATATGTATGTTCAGTACAGTGCCATTCCATCTCATCTAGGGTCTCTTCATTGGTCCTCTCTACTTAACTAAATCTGATGTCCAAGTCTAGTAATAGATCTTTCCTTATAATGTGTCACAACAGTGAACCAAACTCACAGATTTCACTTACAATACAATGTGATAAATATTAAAACAAATTAAAAGGATTCATAGTAACAAAATCCCATTGTTGTTGGGTCCATTCTGACTCCATCCAAAGTGATCATTTTTATGAGAAACTCTCTGGTCACAGAGTGGTTAAAACAGCTCAGAGAATAGCTGAAAAGGCAATGATTCTAATCTACCAACTCCTCCATGGAAAATAGATTTGTATTCATTAGAATTTATAGCATTGGGAGCCATAAGGCACAGTTCTATTCTGGCTTGTAAAACTTGCTAGTCTGCAATAGGTCAGAATCAGCATAATGAGTAGTAGTCAACTCAACCACAATGATCTATTTTTATCTATTTTAAATGAAACAGTTCTTATTTTTGTCTGCCCAACCTCGCTTCTTTTTTAATAAGAAAATCAATATTTTCTGTAAGTCTTTGTTCCTTGTTGCTTGATGCTAAAGAGACTGCCAATCAAATAGATTTATATCTTTGTTAACAATGACAACGGTCTGGGCTAGACAGTCCAAGTACCTTATTACCTGCAATGATTAGACTATGAAACAGAGTCAATCAGAGTTCTTTTTAGAGACTGATATGGATATTGGAAGAAAGAGTCATAATTTCCATCTGCCATTGCAGTCTAAGTGTCGCTTCTGCTGGATGTCTTTGCCACTTCATGGGGGAAAAAGATTTGAGTGAAGTTAGACCAAATGATAAAGAGACTCTACATTTTAGGGAAACTGGATTTAATTGTAAATGAAGTTTCAGATAAAATCCTTAAAAATTTCAGATTTCTATGAGTCAGTATTAAACTTTTCAGATTTCTGTGAGTCAGTATGTACTCCATTCGTTTTAAAATTCACTTTCAAAAGAATGTTTGCTCTGGTGTTTCTATCATATACCCATTATCAAAATTTGATGTATATTCATTAGATCTACATTATGTCTACACTGCTTAGGGTGTTCTTCTCTCCAGTATTTTCACTAAACTTTTGTTTGCTTTCTCTATGTTGAGCTATAAAATATGTGTCAAAGTTGTCTACTATTAGTATAATTTATATATTTCTCGTAGCTTCCCTAGTAGCTTCTGTTTCATGCAAATTGTTGTTATTTTACATGAAGCTGTAAACCTATTGCCATTTAGTCTTTCTTTTCAACTCATAGTGACCCTACAATAAATAGAACTACGTCTTAGACTTTTCAAGGATGAAATATTTATGGAGTCAGGCTGCTACATCTGTATTCCATGGAGTAGTTGGAGAGCCACCAAAACTGATGTATCATGCCCTTATTTCCCTTTTATTAGCTATAGTCTCTTATAAATATCACCAGTATGGAAACAAGTCACTAATGACTGACTCTCTATCATCTTCCACCCATCAACTATTTTACTTCTATCTAATAAGGATCGTCAGTCAGCTTGTTTTACTTCCATGCCCTCTTCCTTTTCCCCACAAATTTTGATATTTTGATATTTTTACTTTTTTTGATATTTTTATTCTTACTGAGCCTTGCCATTGCTCTGAGTTGATTCCAAATCATAGCGATCCCATAGGACAGCACAGGACTACATCATATTGTTTCCAAGACCGTGAATCTTATACAAGCACATTGCCACAGCTTTCTCCTACAGAGAGGCTGGTGGTTTCAAACTGCTTAATGATTGAGTAGAGCTTCCTATGTCAATGTTTTTCCCACTCATTTCTCATTAATTTGGAAACAATTTTCTTGAGTACTTGCAGACATGTGAATTACACTTGAAAATGATTTGTTTTACACTTTATTTCCTTGATTATATTAGATATGCTATTTCATTGTTTTCTGTTCTAAAGTATTACAGTTGAAAAGTCTGATGCCAAACTGGTTTCCTTTCTCTTATAAGCAATGTGACCACAAGTTCTACTTGTTCTAGTATAATTACTAAGCACCCAATTAATTCTCACAAATTTTTATATTAACTTATCGAAATAAAGATAATATACTCAGTGTCAGTGAGTCAATTTTGACTCATTGGGACTCTGTACTTATACCATTTACATATGCATAAGTTATTTGGTCTTTTTGCCTGCATGGGCATGCTTCATGTAAATTCTATAGTATTATCTAAGTGTTGACAGCTCTAGTTTAACTTATCCAGGTACTAATGTAACCTTTTAGCATGCAAATTGAAAATGACTTTAGTTTTTAGGAATATTTTTCTTGGATTATAGATTTAAGTATTTATTTTTTTGTTTGCCTAATAATTGTTACTTCTTTTGAAACAAAAAAAGAGCCCACTAAGTCTGATTCATAGCAATTCAATAATAGAATTGTTCCCTAGGGTTTGAACCTCTCTCTTTAAAAGAAGATTGCCTCATCTTTCTCTTGCAGAGCAACTGTTGAGTTCAAATTACCACTGATTTTATGGTTAGCAGTCCAATGCTTAACACACAGTGCCCTCAAGGCAACTTTGGTAATAGTACTATAGTGGTGGCTTCTAAAATATTCTGGAGAAAATGCATTATTTTTTCATTTATTTTTATTCTAACTTTTTGAAGCTACATTTTACATGTGTCTGTGTATGTGCCTCTGGAAAAGTAAACAACTGAATTTGACTAAATTTAATGACATTCTCAATATAAATTCCTTATGCCACAGGGGATGACTGAAATGGTTTTCTAACATAAAACAAGAATGATTTCTCTAAGGTGAACCAGAGATATATAGAAACCATAGCTATGCTATGGATTAGGGGATTGCATTTAATCATAGCCCTCATCTAAGGATAATTAGTTCTTATGAGATGGCCCTGCTGGATGTTTGCCTTCATGAAGAGATCACTGAAGATATGGGTGCTAGAGCAAAGCATGCTGAAGAAATTAGATTGTGCCCAGCTATCAAAAAGAATAGCATCTGAGTTCTCTTCAGAAAGCAGCCATCTAAGTGAGGCATCCAATAAGTCTACATAGAGGAAGCACACCAGATTGTGTGTTCCTTTTAGATCATAGTGGAAAGATGTGACAAGCCTTGATATCAGACAGATCTTAAGCATTGTAAAGCTGATTACAGTATATGTAGTTAGGTTAAAATACAATATCTTACCATTTGATCCTCTTTTTTTAACACACTGTAAAGTTGTTTCCATGTTTAAAAAAGTGTAGGGGAAATACACATGCATTAAGTCTCCAATAAATGCCTTCTGGCCATAGACCACGTATGTGAATAGGCTGGATATCATGTAGAATTCATTGGAAAGTGAATTTTTGCAAATGCAGATAGTTTAGCTTTTAACACTTTGTGGTGGTCATGTACTTGATATCAATTTCATGATTGGGAGTGTAGGGGTGGAGTCCAGCCTGTCACACTGGAGATAGCCAATGGGCATGGCTTTCTCCTGAGAGTTCTGGGAAGTCTCGCAGTATTTCCCAGTTGGAGAAGAGAGACTTGACTGAGTTCATCCAAGAGATGAACTACTGACAAGATGAGATGACTGCATGCTGATCGATCCTGATTCCTGGAGAATGGAGGAGCCAGCTTGCCCTGATGAAGCAAAACCACTGGGGCCTGTGAAGACTCCTGCCAGTGCTGAGATGATTGGGAGACTACAGGGAGACCCTGACCAGCACTGATATGCTTTTACTGTCACCAGACACATGAGACTCTGCACCCACTGGCCTGTGATTTTCTAGGTGTCATTGCACGTGCTTCATAAGTCAGAAAGAGAATTTATAGATGGGTATCAGACATATGGGCTAATATCAGACTTATGAACTTGGTCTGGACTTGGGATGTTTCTCAATGTTCCATTCCTCTTGTCTATAAACCTTTCCCTTATATCCATATGCGCGTTTATGAATTTGTTTCTCTAGTCTATCTGGGCTAGTACACACTTTTATCATTTGATCTCTCTTTTGATCCATTTTAAGTTAATTCTGTTGCTGTTGTTGCTGTTGTTAGGTGCCCTGGAGTCAGTTGGGACCACAGTGAGTCTGTGCACAACAGAATGAAACACCGCCTATTCTTGCATCATCCTCACAATTTTTTCTATGCTCAAGACCATTTTATCAGTCACTGAGTCAAACATCTTGTTGAGAAATTTCCTCTTTTCCACTGTCCTTCCACTTCACCAGTATAATGTTTTCTCCAGGGACTGGTCTCTCCTAACAATAAGTCCAAAGCATGTGAGACTAAGTCTTGCCATGTTGGCTGAACTTCTTCCAAAACACAATTTGTTCTAGTTTTTAATATTTTCTACCTTCTTCCAATTGGGCTTTTAAGTTGTTTTGCATTATTACTGCCATTGGCTTCTTGGTTGTCCTTGTTTTTGTATGTTTTACTGTAGATGAAATCTGTTACAGGAAATCTATAGAGGCAATTTAGCCCTTGTGCCCATCCACCAATTTCATGTTGGGCTGTGATCCACAGGATTGGCAGTTTGAAACCACCTGAAATCCATGGAAAAAACACTGGACTTTCTACTCCTATACACAGTTACAGTCTCAAAAACCTACAGTGGGCTGGTATAAGTCAGCATTGACTCAATGGCAGGGAGTAAGTACACAGTAATTAACTGGATTAACGGTTCCTTGGGAGTATGGTAGGGGAGATTGGGGAGAAATGGGGAGCTAATAATGATGAGTTCAAGAATGTAGAAAATGTTCTAAAATTGATTTCAGTGGTGCTTATACAACTCTTCTTGATGTGAGTGAACTATTGACTTGTATGATACTTGAATTTTATGCCAATGAAATGGTTAAAATGTTGCTATAAAGTTGATTTCTATGAATAAAGATTATAAGCCAGAGTAGAATAAAGCCACTGGCTTCTAAGTTTTAAGTTTTGTGGAAGCTATGAGGCCTTTTACCCTCAACCACTCATCTTTCAATGTTCATCATGTCTCCTGAATCTTTAAAAAAAACCTTTCATCATTCTCTTGGAATTTTCCTCCTTTCCATCCTTTCTTCTCTAATCCTTTATACATGTATCTCTCTCACATGGTGCTCATTACCATCTAGGGTCTATAATTTCTATATTTATAGTTCTCTGTTGAGTATTTCCAGAATGTATCTTAAAGACTAAGGATTCAGATTACTTAAACTTCCTTAATCCTTCTCATGATCCCTTTACACTTACCAACACATTGAAGTTTGTAAATTCCTCCCTATTATTTTAGTTGAGACATTTCTCAGTGGGAAATTTCATTTGGGGTATGGACATGGGTGATTTCGTGATTTCCTGGCCATAAACACTATGACAAACCTTTTTGTCTTTCATTTACTTGCTTCTGCATAGTTACTATTCTCAAAGGATGTGTTGTAAATGGGTTTTGTGTCATCTTGATTGAGCCAGAATTCTGAGTACTTTGACAGTTGATGTTTTTTCTATGACATGATGTGAGAGGTAAGTTTGTTGTGTCAGTGTGGCCAAAGATGATAGGTAGGTCTGTTGTGACAACATGGCCAATGAACACATGAGACCCATTGAAGGGTGGCGGTACAAATGGCTTGGTGAGCCCCAATCTTACCCTTTTGCTCTTGGATCTTTGGACCAGCTGGCTGCCTTGTTCATCCTGTGCCTTGATTTCCAAGTGACACTACCCATGGGACAACTAATTGGTGGACTGTATTGCTGTGAGTTGAGGTTCCTTCAAGCCCTACTTTGCCATGCTCCTGGAATATACATCTCTTGAGCTGGGGAATCTTGGACTCTGTCATCTGGCTGACTGTTGGTGACCTGCTTTGGTGTTTGCTGCTTGGGGCTGGATAGCTGGAATTGTTCTACAGAGGACTACTTGGCAGCTTCAAGACTCAAAGACTGCCAGTCTACTATCTGTCTCACGCCAGTGAGTTGCACCAAGCCATTTGTACTGCTTTGTAGATTAGTTAATTTTATTTCCTATCTTATACATCCTTCTATCTATATAAACATATAAAAAGAAAATTACTAGTCTCTTGGTTTTGTTTCTCTAGAGAACCCTGTCTAACACACGTGACTGACCTAACTTCAGGATAAGATCTGCTGTGGTCAGCAAAGCAGATGCAAAGAAATTAGGAAAGAGTTCAGCCTCCTTACTCAGTTCACAGACCTCAGAGGACATTTCTTCAGGGTTGTAACCTATTCCTATTTAAGCAAATTCTGTGAGAAAATTTGACTGTTCTTGTTGGTATGGATTTTGCACTTGTTACCTTGACCTTCAGTTCTCAGGACTTGAGCAAATGACCTCCCATAATGCATGCTGACTGCATTTATGCTGACTGTGAGCCAGCCCTGCTAACCTTGGGTTTATCCAATTCTGCCTCTACCAGTCTATGACCTTCTTGCTTCCTGTTTCTTTATTCATTATTTCTGGTAGATAATTGTGTTGGGAAAAGAAAAGTCTCCAGCTAACCAGCTGACCCAAGGACTTGAAGTGGAACATATGAGTCACCTTCTTTCTTTTTTTGGGGGGGGGGGCATCACTACCCTCTGGTGGTCATCACAGCTACCCAGCCTTGCTCCTGGAGAGCTGCCGCTGGATTTGAACTGCCAAGCCTGTGAGTCGCAGTCCTGCACTCAACCACTATGCCACCGGGGCTCAGCCCTGAGTCACTTTCATGATATAAATTTCTTCATAAAATTTATCATTGATTTTGCTTCTCTATAGAACACAGCCTAACACACTAAGAACCCAAGCCAAACAGGGTTCTTATGGCTAATCTTACTTATTCATAATCTGTAGTTCATACTACTTCTTTGTCATCTCATTTTGTTGAAGACATTTTCCAATATATTTTTTCTATGGTAGCATTTGGAGACCTGGTTGTATAGTGGTTAGACATTGGGCAGCTAACTACAGGGTAAGCAGTCCCAAACCACGATTCCTACACTTTTAGGAACATCCCTATAGGAAGAGACTTAAAAACACCCAATTTTCCACATTTTTGTGAGCAGGTAATGTAAATAGTACAAACAGCTTGTACTTGACTAACAATCAAAAGAGTGGCAGTTTGAACCTATCCAACAGTGTCTTGGAAGAAAAGCCTGGTGGTCTGTTTCCATAAAGATTATCATTCAGGAATCTCATAGAAATCAGGTCTAGTCAGTAACACATGAGACTGTATGAGTCAGAATCAACTTGACAGTAATGAGTTTGGTTTGTTGCATGGATAAAAAGAGCTTTGTTCTGGTTTGTCTGTTTTTTCAATCCCCAGAAATGAAGGAAAGTTAGTTCACAGGCATTAATTTGCTAGTTGATAATGGTTCTTTCCTCCCCTCCCAGTAATTCATTAAGCTTTCCATACCCTTCTCCTCTTCTTTGTCTATGTTACCTCTAGATTGAGACAAAAAAAAGGTGGGAACATTTTGTTGTGAACTCCTTCTTCCTGAGCAGTTCTGATTTAACAACTTGTTCAGTGGACTCTCATTTGATTCCCAATTAATTTTGGGGGTAGCACCAGGTAGTATTTCAGCCCATTGTGTATGTGGCTTCAATGAGTTGATACAGTGAAAGCTAATAACAACTTTGGCTAGAATGGTTTTCTTCCTATTTTCAAGGGTTGTTATTAGCTGTGTATCCTTGATCAACTACATTTTGTTATTTCATATCGTACACTGTTGACTCATTTTAAGTCTCATTATTTTCAACATTAAATATAGCTTACCTTTATTCTGAACTCCTGGTCCCCTGAGATAGTGAAGCATAATTTAAAAAGAACAGAAACAAAAACTTAACTCAATTTGAGGCTATGTGCTTGGTAAATTTACCCAAGTGATTCCTTAAAGGAAAGAGAGGATAAAGTAAGCTTACAGTAAAAAGTAAGAAGGAGTGGTCCTCACAATGGATCTAGCACCAAATAAAAATGAACGATCAACCTTTGGCACATGTATTTTTAGGTACAATGTTCACATTCAGTGACTTAGGATCCGTGTTTAATCTTGAGGTAAATGTCTAGCATGAAGTCAGTAGTACAACACTGTTGTGTAAAATGCTTTGACTTTACAAGACAGGAGCTGTATTCGTTAAAGACCGTGTTAATGGTATCAAGGGTCTGGTTTTGCCACATGCTAGGATGTGTTATTTTATGTAAGAATGGATCTCTGTGTGAGAGCTTATCTGGCCTAGTTGCTTTAAGACTGCAATATGGACCGTATTCCACACCTACACCTTTCATTTTTTTCTTTATTGTGAGCGTCAATTCTATGACTCAGATTGTGATAGTTAAGGTTTATTGTGCCAACCCAGCCAGTAAACACATGTGGGATTAATTGAAGGGCAGATATATAAATGGCTCGGTGAGTCTTGCTTCTTTTGTTCTCTCATGTTCAGACTAATGTGTGGTTGCCTTAGCTAGTTCTTTTCCTCAGCTGGTGAGACTCACTTCCTGTGAGACATCCCTAAGGAGAAGCCACATGGACCTAACTACCCTGATGCAGCCCTGGGTGCTGCAGAAGGGACGTGATGATCTCTGCCAGCACTGAGATGTTTTGCAAGTTTGAGGAGAACTTTGTAGATCCATATGTCAGACATATGGGCAAAAGTTGGATTTATGGGCTTGGACTGAACTGGGTTGGGATGCTTTCTTAATGTACACATACCTTTTATATAAAACTCTTTCTTGTGTGTCTATGAATTTTGTTTCTCTAGTCTACCCAGACTAATACATTATGGTACCAGGAGTGGGGTACTAGAGAAACAAATCATAAAATGGAGAGTAGATGTTTGTTTGACCTGTCCTTCATTGTATATTTTTCTCCTTTGACTAGTCAGAGGTCATATAAAGGCACAATGTTTTCTCATTTGTTTTCTGGAAAGAATATGTGAAGTTAAAGTTTTGGTAACTTTGTTTAGTTGTAGTCTTTGGTTAGTCCTGTTTAAAATGATGAAATTGAATGTGATTAATGTATATTTTGAGCTCAGAGTTAGAAACGATCGTGAATTCCTCAGAAACCATGCTGCTTAAGCAAAATGACTTGCAGAAGGTCAAAATGCCTAACAGAAAGCCTGAATCTGGTTTAGTGCTCTCAGAAAACTAATCTCATATTTTTGTATAAATAGAGTAATTCACATAAGGTTTTAGATAAACTAGATAAGGATTAAACTTGACTGTTTTTGTTTTTAAATCACTTTATTGGGGGCTCATACAACTCCTATCACAATCAATACATACATCAATTGCACATTTGTTGCCATCATCATTCTGGAAACATCCTCCTCCTACCTAAGCCCCCCAGTACCAGTTCCTGATATTTCCCCTGCCTCCCCATTCCACTTCCCCCATGGACCCCTAACAATTAAAAAATTGTCATTATTTTGTCATTGTACACTATCTGATGTTTCCCTTCACACACTTCTCCATTGTCCGTACCCAGAGAGAAGATCATATGCAGATTCCCTGCAATAGGTTTCCCCTCTCTATTCCACCTTTTATCCACTCTCCTGGCATCACCACTCTAACCCCTGGTACTGAAGGGATCATCTGTTCTGAATTATCCCTGTTTCAGGTTCCAGTGTATATCCCCTGGTCTAGCTGTATTTGTAAGGTAGAAATGGGATCATGATAGTGGGTGGGAGGAAGCATTTAAGAATTAGAGGAATGTTGTGTATTTCATTGTTGCTACACTGTACCTTGACTGGCTTGCCTCCTCCCTAAAACTGCTCTGTAAGGGGCTGTCATTTTATCTATTGATGGGCTTTGGGTCCCTAATCTGTACTCCCCCTCATTTATAATGATATAATTCTTCAGATCTTTGATACCTGATCCCTTTAACACCTCTTCTTCCCATAGGTTGGTGTACTTCTTCCATGTGGTTTTGTTGCTTCTGAGATGGATGGCCACTTGTTTACTTTCAAGTTTTTAAGACCCCAGGTGCTCTATCTTTTGATAGCTGGGAACCATCAGCTTACTACACATTTATTTATGCTCACATTTGGCATTAGCAATCATATCAGGAAGGTGGGCACATAATGATACTATTTTTATTTCTTGATGCCTGCTTACATATTCCTTTGACAACTCGTGGTCACACAAACTGGTGTGCTTCTTCCATGTGGGCTTTGTTGCTTCTGAGCTAGATGGATTCTTGTTTCCTTTCAAGTCCTTAAGACCCCAGATGTCACTTCTTTTGATAGCTGGGTACCATCAGCTTTCTTCACCACTTTTGATGATGCACACATTTGTCTCCAGTGATTGTGTCAGGAAGGTGAGCATCATGGAATGCCAAGAACTTGACTGTTTTAAGAATTTAATTTTGTATCTGATTCTATTTTTGTTTATACTGATTTCTTGTGTTTACTAGTGATATAATGATTTATAGAAAAGTTTATAGAATGTATGAAAATAGAAAGCTTGTAGGCCCACTTGCTTTCAAACATTAAAATTTGATCAAGAGACTTGCCTGGGGACAAGATTGACAGACAGAAGGAAAAGGAAACTCTGAATTTGGGAAAACTTCTCTCTGGGACTGAACATTAAAGGGAGCCTGTGGACAAGTTGAAATGCTTGCTAGGTGACCACCTGGATCCACTTGTTGAGTGGAAGTGGGAGAAATGCAGCAATAAAGATAGGGATTGAGTCTGGCCACTGATACCTGTGGGTCTGAGTTTTCAGGAAAATTAGAACATTAGAGTTGGTTGACTGGTCTAAAGTTCATGACCTAGCATGAGGGGACTAGGCTTGTTGAGTATTTGTTGGAGCCCATGGTCTAAAGGCAAAGCGACCAATGTACTGGGGAGGCTAAGCGAGGCAGCCCACATGGAGTTGTCCAGAACCTGACAAGATGAAGAGATTTTTGAGCTCTGAAGTGGTGTATATTGTTATTATCTTTACTGATGGCCTGTCCTGATTTGACTTTGCTTATGGATGTAGATTTCACAAGGTTCCAAATGGAAAGAAGATTCTTCATGTTGAAAAATATAATTGTCTCCTCAGAGCTCTGGGCTGAGGTAAGTGGGCAGTATAGAAATTGGATACCCAAAATTGGGGGGATAAAAGAATGAAGCAGTTGGTTTACAAACTTTTATAGGGGAGGGAATGTAATCATAGAATGATAGGATTAAGGTGTAGGTGTTAATTAACTGCAATTATTAGGCTAAAGAATTGGGTACAAGTGCCAAGTTGGCAAGGTGTGGATTGTGATAGTTAAAGATTATTTTGCCAACTTGGCTGATAAATACATTTGTGATTAATTGAAGGGCAGATATATAAATGACTCAATGAGTCTTGCTTTTCTCGTTCACTGGCCATTTGTTCTCTCATGGTTAGACTCGGGTGCAGTTGCCTTCTTGGACTCAGCTGGCAAAGTTCACTTCCTGTGAGACACCCCTGAGAAGAAGCCATATGAACCTACATGAAGCAGCCCTGTGTGCTGGAGAAGCAGTCTAAAGATCCTGCCCGCTCTGAGTGCTTGCATGCTCACTAGTCGGCCTTCCTCCTGCATTCAGTGTTAGTGTGTGTGTGTTTTGAGTTTGAGGAGAACTTTGTAGTTCAGTGTCAGATATATGGGCTAATGTTGAATGTATGGGCTTAGATTGGACTGGGTTGGGATGGGATGCTTACTTAATGTACACTTACCCTTTATATAACACTCACTCTTGGAAGTCTATGGATTTTTTTCTCTAGTCTACTCAGACTAACATACAGGTAAAGCATCTAGTTCAGATTTCAATTACCAGAATTATTTCACTGCCATCAAGGTGATACAGACATACAGTAATCATTTAGTAGAGGATATAATGGAACAGCCCTTATGAGTTTCCAAGTCTGTACCTCTTTATGGTAGCAGAAAGCCCAATCTATTTACCAAGGAAAACTGAAGGTTTCAAACCACTGACCTTTCAGTGAGCAGTCCAATGTGTAATCACTATGCCACCAGATTTCGACCCAAATATACAAGTATACAATCATCATCATCACCAGCACTATCACCACCCCAAAATGCTTTCCCTTTCTTACAAGAAATGGCATTTATAACACAGGAGACCACCTTCACTTTCATAAGCCCCACACTAGAAGAAATATCCATGAATACCTCAATGCTGATCACAAGAAACAGTTCTGTTATGACAGTAAGTCACCAAAAAGCACATGCATTTCATTGAATGCAGCATTTTGCAGCATAGTTATACCATAAATTGCTGTCAAGTCAATTCTGACTCATGGTCATTCCACATCACAGTAGAACTATGGTCCATAAATTTTCCAAAAATACGCTTATTTTTCAGAAGTAGATTGCACTTCTATGGCACATGTGAGTGCACTTGTAACCATTTGCACCATCAAGGATCACCAAACTAATCTGTCTGGGAAGAAGTACAGCCAGAATATTCTTTAGAGATAAGAAATCAAGATTTTGTCTCACATACTTTAGACATGTTGTCAGGGGATACCAGTCCCTGGAGAAGGGCACATGCTTGGTAAAGTGGAGGGACAGCAGAAAAGAGGAAGACCTGGATTCACGAGATGGATTTACAATAATGGGTGCAACCATAAGGACGATCATGAGGATAGTTCAGGAGTAGGCAGAGCATTTTTGAGTTGCAATCAGATTGCTGTGAGTTGGATCTGACTCAATGGCATGTAACAAACAACAACATTAACATTTTGTCAGGTGTTCCCTTACTGTCAAACTCAGGTTTGAATACATTGTCTTTTATTGACTACAGCTAGATTAGTGTTATTTCAAAAGTATGTCTTTTCTGAAAAACTCTCCCTCATATTTTCAGTATATGATTGATAACAGCTCCCAATGGTGTTAGCAACATGTAAAAGGTGAAAGAGTTGGCATTTGAGACTCAGAGGTTCAGAAAATCAAGTCTATAAATACTGATTCCCTTTTACCCCATTTACAGGACAGAACTCCTTGGGAAACAGACATTCCAGTGAAGTTTCTAGGTTGGGTAGTATAAAAATGCATTACCATTTGAACTTAGAACATTAACTTTGAAGGAACCAGACCTTGGTGAAATGAATATGGTAAATGTTGCTATTCTACTAGAGGCATTTCTTCTCAGGATAGGAAATACACTTAGATCTCTCAAAATTCTGAATGCAAGGCTATAGAGTCAATTTTTCATTTTCTAAAAAAACTCATGTGTGAATAAGCAAGACATAATTTCTCAGAGAAAGAGAGATGAGGAAAAAACCCTAGTGATGGGATAAGACTAGGCAATCTCTAATATACTGTCTACCTAATAGGCATAGCATAGTCAAGATGCAATAGGGTTTCTAAACATAGAAATCAATTCCTTAAAATCCACAATAAAGAGATGTACCATATACAATTAAGTGATTGCACATTATGGCATAATTGTTCATATAGTCAAGCTCCATTCATGAATCACAGCACACTTAGAGTGAAATTTGTAACATAGTATGAAATTTCATCTACTTTTCAGATCTTATCTCCTATCACTCTCATGACCTTTCCACTTAGACAATTTGTAGATCATTTACAAATATAAAGCTCACTTCTGCCATTCCTCCTGCCTCAATTTACACATAAATTGTTCATGTCTTGTTTACTATGCCTTGAATATTCTTCTACCTACCTTTACCTAGCTCAATAATTCTCAGGTTCAAGTATTACTAAACAATATTCTTTAAGTAACTTTCAGTAACTTGTACTGTGACTTCATCATCATCATCATCACTAATTGGATACATATATATATATGACTAATGCTACCTTTCTGTGGCTCCTTATGCAATTTTTATTAATGTATTTACTTATATACATAATTATTGTATTTGTCTCCCTATTGAGATATATGTTACTTTAAAAGGTTAGTCTTTTCGAGCACATGGTTGAAGTATTTGCACATTTTAGAAATTAGGGAATCACAAAGAAACTTAGCTTCAAATTTGACAGCTGGAAAAGATAATAAATAGAATGTCCCTTGAGTTTATGATTGATCAGATATCACAAAAAATGAAGAGAACCAAATTTCAAAGTGACAAGTTTCCATAACGAAAAATTAGCCAAAAGTATTTTTATCTTTGTAGGACTCAGAGAACCAAGGGCTTCTATTAAGGCAGATAAAAATAGCACATGTTCAAACGTAAAATATTCTTAGTGAGTAGACTAATATGACAGTTTACAACAATTGACAACCCTACACAAGAGGAGTCTCACCCACAGACTCTTTTCATTTCTATCTTTTTAAAAGCATTTTATGGGGGGTGCATAAAGCTCTTATATCTTTCCATCCATCCATCCATCCATCCATCCATCCATCCATCCATCCATCCATGTATCAAGCACATTTGTACATTTGTTGCCATCATCGTTCTCAAAACATTTTCTTTCTGCTTGAGCCCTTGATGTTACCTCCTCACAAACCCTTAATAATTTATAAGTAATTATTATTTTGTCATGTCTTACACACTGTGACATTTCTCACCACCCACTTTTATGTTGTCCGTCAGCCCCAGGAAGAAGATTATATGTAGATCCTTATGACCAACCCTCTTTTTCTCCCACCTTCCCCTCCCCCTCCTGGTATTGCTATCCTCATTATTGATCTTGAGGGATTTATCTGTCTTGGATTCCCTGCGTTTTCACCTTTTATCTATACCAGTGTGCATCCTCTGGTGTGACCTAACTTGGAAGGCAGAATTGGTATCATGATCATGTGTATGTGTGTGTGTGTGGGGGGGGGGGAGTGCATTAAATAACTAGATGAAAGTTGTATGTTTCATTGTTGCTATAATGCTCCCTGACTGGCTCATCTTCTCCCTGTGACCCTTCTGTAAGGAGATATCCAGTTGCCTAAATATGGGCATAGCGTCTCCACTCCACAATTACCCTCATTCTCAATGATATGACTTTTGGTTCTTTGATGCCTGATCCCATGGGAATCTCATAATCAAACTGTACTCCTTCCATGTGGGTTTTGATGCTTCTCAGTTAGTTGGCTGCTTGTTTATCTTCAAGATTTTAAGATTACAGATGCTATATATTTTGATAGCCAGGCACCATCAACCTTATTCACCACATTTGCTTATGCACACATTTGTCTTCAGTGTTCGTATCGGGAAGGTGAATGTCATGGAATGCTAGTTTAATAGAACAAAATGCTCTTGCATTGCGGGGATACTTGAGTAAAGGTTCAATGTTCAACTACTATATTAATACTAAACCTAAAAATATATGCACATAGCACTATTTCCCCATCATCTTATATAATTATATTTACATATGTACATGCCTATATTTAGACTTCTATAAATGCCTTTTGCCTCCAAGTTCTTTTCTCTACTTCTGTTTACTTTCCTCTTGATCCACTATCATGCTCAGCCTTCATTTGAGTTTCAGGAATTCATCTAGATTACATTGCCCTTGATCAAACTCTACCAGGCCTCCCACACCTTTGCCATCGATTTTAGATTTTTTTTGCTTTTCCCTTGTTCTTGAATTTGTTAAAACCCACTTCTTTTCTCACCAACCCCCTCTCCCATGTTCCCACAGAACAATAAGTCCCATGTTTTTCTCCTCCAGATTGTTTGTCCTGCTTCTCTTATCTTGAGAGAGCTGCAGATATAATAATATGCACACAACAAGGCAGAACAAAACAAAGCAACAAAGAAAACAAAACAATAACTACAACAGAAAAACCACTGACCAAAAAAAAAAAAAAAAAGGAAGCAAGAAAAGGAAAACTTGTAAATACTTGAAGGTCTGTTTGTTGACTTTTAGGAGTGTGTTCTGGTAAAGTCTGATGGGGTACCATGCCCAGGACCCAAAGTCTATTTTTGGCATTCCCTCCAGACTACCTTGCTTTGCTTCCTTTGCTGCTCTGTTACATGCCTCTTAGTCTTTTGCCTCAGTGTGGTGGGGTCAGATTGGACACATTTCCCACACTGTATCTCTAGTTTTGCCCCCTGTAGGGCTATGGGTCAGTGAGGGATGTTGTGTCTCAAGGTGGGGCCAACTCTCTGGTCCTCTGTGCATTTGCTGTTCTCAGTAGGGATATGATCCTTAAGGCTTGGCAGTCCAAGATATGCTCCACTATTTCTTCCTTCCCCTTCATTTGCTCCTGTGTGCTCTGAGCAGACATGTCCCTCTCCCTGAGCTGTAGTTTCTTCAGTACTGACCTCTGAAGTAAATTCTTCTAAGAACAGGGGTGGCTGTCCACATAGTTGGGATCACGGCTAGCCCCTCAGACCTCTCTACTTGTTCCCTGCTTCATGCTGGTTTGTTGGAGCACCAAGTTGAAGTCTGGTCCTTCTTTCCCTGTGGAGATATAAACAATATACTCTCTTGGGGTGGGTTAGTGCCCGATCCATTATAATTAGCATAATTATAATTTTCTTCAGTTCTTCCCATGTCATGTGCTCCAACACTTCTTTTTAGGGATGCATAGTACTCCATTGTATGTATGTACCATAATTTTTTAATCCATTTGCCTGTTGATGGAAATTTGGATTGTTTCCAACTGCTTGCAATTGTAAACTGTGCCATGAAGAATATTGCAGCACAGATTTCTGCCCATGGTTTATCTCTTCTTGGAATATGCCCAGCAGGGGGATTGTGGGTATATGGCAGCTCAATTTCCATGTTTAAATAGTGCAAAAACAATTTTCATAGTGGCTGAAAATAGCTATAGATCCACCAACAGTGTATCAGTGTTCCTATCTCATCACAGCCCTTCCAATACTTGGTGCCTTCTGATTTTTTGAATTGACCTTTCTTTAAGGGTATTAACCAGTATCTCATTGTTGTTTTAAATTGCATTTCTCTTATGGCTAATGATCATAACCATTTTCTCATATATTGGCCATTTGGATCTATGCCCATGAGAATCTTTTGTTTTGGTCCTTTGCCCATCTCTTCAGTGAGCAATTCATTTTTTTCATTATGAAAGCTAGCCAAGTATTGTAGATGTTTGTAATAAAGCCATTGACTGATGTGTCATTGGAAAAAGATGCCTTCCCAGTCCCTGGGCTGTCTTATTACTCTCTTGGAGAATTCTTTTGATGTTCATAGGTGTTTCATTTTCAATATATTATACTTGTTAAGTTTTCACTCATCTGCATTTGTGTCCTTTACTATTTCTGATAGTCTATATATTCCCTGTGCCAATGTTATCAGGTTTGTTCCAATTCTCTCACTGATGGCCTGTAGCTTTACTTCAAGATCTGTGATCCACCTTGAATTTATTCTCGTGAGATAAGGTTCTTGTTTCATTTTTCTGCAGATACATACAATTTTTTTTCAAGTACCACTTGTTAAAGAGGGCATCTGCTTCCAATTTGATATTTTTGGGCCCCTTGTCAGAGATCAGTTGTCTGTATTCTGATGATTTTATTTCTGGGTTTTCATTTCCTTTCTATCATTCTGAGTATGTCAGTAAATCATTACCATGAGGCTTTGATCACTGTGGCTGTATAATAAGTGCTAAAGTCAGGTAAAGCAAGCCCTCTCACTTTGCCCTTCTTCTTGAGAAGTTCTCTGATAAATTTGGGCTTCTTCCCTCACCATATGAAACTGGTAATCAGTTTTTTTATTTACTCAAAGAAGGACTATGGTAATTGAATTGGGATTGTGTTAAATTTATATAGTGCCTGTGGCAGAACTGACAACTTTACTTTATTGAGTCTTCCAACTTACAGAGTAGGATATTCTTCCATTAGTTGAGTTCACTCTTGGTTTCTCATGATAGTGTTCTGTAGTTTACCTCATATAAATCTTCTGTTCTTTTAGTAAGGCATATCCTGAGATATTTCAATTTATGCTTGGCTATTGTGAAGGATACCACTTTTTTATCTCCACTTCTGTGCTTTTTTCCAAAGTGTATAGCAGTTGATAGATACCTTTTTGTTGATTTTGTATCTTGCCACTCTCTCTCATATTCCTCTATTGCTTCCAGTACTCCCCTTGTGAAGCTTTTGGGATTTTCCATATATGAAATCATATCATTTGCAAATAACAGTAGCTTCACTTCTTCTTTCCCAAGGCAAATACCTTTGATGTATTTTCTTTGCCTTATGATGTTAGTTAAAACTCCAAGCATGATGCTAAATAAGAGTGGTGACAAGTGGCATCTTTATCTGGTCCCCTTTCAAAGTGGGATGGTGTCGATCTTTTCTTCATTGACTATCACATTGGCTGTTGGTTTTTCATATATAGCTTGTATTATCTTGAGGAATTTTCCTTCCATTCCTATCTTCTTTAGTGTCTTGAACAGGAATTCATGTTGGATATTGTTGAATGTTTTTTCTGCATCTGATATAATCACAAGATTCTTTTGGTTATCATGTTAATTTGGAAAATGATACTGATGGTCTGTCATATGTTGAATCATCTCTGCATTTCTGATATGAATTCCACTTGATCACAGTGACTTATTTGTTTTATATAAATGTATTCTACTGGTCATTATTTTATTAAGAATTTTTGCATCAATATTCATTAGGGATATTGCCCTATAGTTCTCAATTCTTGTGGCATCCTTGCCCAGTTTTGGTGTCAGAGTTATACTTGCTTCATAGAAGGAGTTTGGAAGTCTGCCGTCTTTTTCTATGTTCTGGAAGATTTTGTTCAGGATTGGTGTCAGTTCTTCCTTGAATGATTGGTAGAATTCTGTGAAGACATCTCTTCCATGGGATAATTTTGTTGATAATCCCTTGATAACCTTGTCTATTTCTTCTGTTGCCAAGGGTCTGTTGAGATTCTTGCCATCCTTTGGGAATAATATAGCTATTGTTTTTCCAAGTATTTCTCCATGTCTTCCAAGTTGCTGAATTCAATAGTGCATAGTCCTTTGTAGTACTGTGTAATTTTCCTTTTGATTTTATTAGAGTCTGTTGTAATGTCCCTTTTCTCATTCCTCATGCTTGCTATTGAAATTTGTTCCTTCCTTTCTTTGGTTAGGTTTGTCTGAGATCTGTTGATTCTGTTTATCCTTTCAAAGAACCAACTTTTAGCAACATTAATTTTTTAGTCTTATTTTCTCTCTCCTGAATCTCAACCCCGATTTTTATTATTTCCTTTCTCTGGCTATTGGTAGGATTCTCCGGTTGTCTCTACTCTATTTGCTGAAAATTTTGTACCAGCATATCAATCATAAGTTTCTTACATTGTCATGTGTGCCTGTATTGCTATGAAACTTCCTATGCTATCAGCCTTTCCTGTGTCCCATAAGTTTTGGTATGTCATTTTCTCATTCTGGTTGGTTTCTAGAAGTTTCCTAATTTCATATCTGAGCTGGGTCAATACACACTATTTTTGCAATAGAGTTATCCATCCTCCAGTTGTTAGCTCTTCTTGTTTTCATTTTTCTTTTATTGATTTCCAGCTTTGTGGTACAGTAGTCAGAGAGAAGGAGGTCTACATGATATCAATGCCCTTAAATTTTTACAGATTTGCCTTATGCCCCAGTACGTAGTTTATCTTTGAATATGTGCCATGCAGCCTAGAAAAAATGTGAATTTTTTTGGTATTTGGATGAAGAGCTCTGTAAGTATCTATCAGTTCAAACTGTCTAAGTGTAGTGCTTACATATTTAGCCTCCTTGTTCACTTTTTTCCCTGTGATCTATCTTTTCCAGAGAGCAATGTATTGAAGTTACCTACTCTAATTCTTGAGTCTGTGATTTCTTTTGTCATCTTTTGGAGCACTTGGTTGACGTATTCAGTGGATCTCCTATTCTGGGATTATATGTTTAAAATGCTTAGTGGTTCTTTGTCTATATCATTCCCTTGAGCATTATATAGTGTCCCTCCTTATCTCTTTTTATGGTTTGCACTTTGAGATTAATTTTATCTGCGATTAGGTTTGCAACCTCTGCCTTTTTTGAATTGTTGTTTGCTTGGTATGTTTTTCTCCAGCCTTTGATTCTCAGCCTATTTTTGTTTGTAGTCTTGCAATGTGTGTCCTCTAGACAGCAGATCGATGGGTTGTGTTTTCTAAGCCATTCTACTAGTCTCAGTCTTGGATAGTTTTATTGTTATGTGCTTTGGTGAGTTCTTGGGATTTCAGTCTCCCGAATGGTTGCCTTGTTATCATTCATTAAGTTCAGGAAGTTTTCCTCCAAGAATTGTCTCACTATTTTTACAGATGACTTCTTTTTTGTATCGTCCTCTGGTTAATCCAATTATTCTGGCATTGTTCCTTCTCATAGAATCAGACTTAGCTCTTAGGTTTTCTTCAGGTTCTCTGATGATCTTATTAGATTTTTTGTTTACATTTATTAAAGTCTTCTTGACTATACTCTAGGTCACTCTGCCTCCTCTAGTCGACAATGTCCATGGTTTTTGTTATATCCTCCCTAATCTCTTGTATTTCCCTTTGGTATATGGTTTTTCTCTCCTCTAACATTTCATCCTTTTTCTCATATCCTGGATTACTCCAAGCAGACTTCTAAAAATTTCTTTTTGTGACAGACCAATGCCTGCTTCTTTGATGCACATTGTTAGGTTCTGGATGTCTTCTGCCATTACCTTTTTTTCCTCCTGTTTTCTCATCGAGGTAGTTGGGACTTATTGCTGTTTGCTTTGTGTGGTTTTAGAGGAGGCAGGTGCTGTTTTTCAGGGAGTTGAAGAGCACTGACTTTCTCTGGGAAACTTGAAGAATTTCTTCTTTGAAGTGCGGGCAGCTACTTTCAGTACGGAATTGGCCTAGTGCTTTATCATCCTGTGGCCTCACTCTTTATCTAGTCAAACAGTTTTCTATTACTTAGAGGGCAAGTTGAATGGTCCATTTTTAGGGAACACTGGTAGGATGGTTGTGAACATGGGAAGGTGGTGCTGCACTTGGTATCTCAAAATATGCCATGATGGTGTGGTCCATGGCAGCTTGGGGTGCTACAGTGTGCACGGGGGAATGCCTCCTGCAACAAGCATGCCACAGAAGGCTGGGTGGTTGCCCGCTCTGCCATTATTCTGTCAATCCTGGGTGGAATTACCCTGGTTAAGTAGATCACTAAGGAGTTTGGGCAGAGTTTCCCACAGCAGTGTGGATCATTGACAAGTGTTGGTTAAGCTGCCTTTGGCTGTGTGAGGCAGATGAAAGGATGTTCCCTCAGTCACATGGGACCACAGAGAACTGGTGGGAGCTCCCGCATCCACACAAGCAGGATTTCACCTGATGAAGGTGGGTGAAATTTCCCTAGCTGTGAGTTAAGCACTGCAAATGGCAGGCGGGCATAATTTCCCTCAGAAGGAGAGTGGGATATCCCCTGGCGGAGAGAGGGCAGACTTTCCCCAGTCTTCTATTATCTTGAAGAGGGTGGAACCTTCCCAGCTGGGTAGAGGGCAGCTATAAGTGGCTTAGGCCAGTGGTCAGCAATCTGTGGCTCACAAGCCATGTGTGACTCTTTCAGTTTGAACATGGGGTTCTGAAGTAACATTGAAAACATTTGAAGGTTATTATTTCAGATCAAGGTGGATTCATTTGTTTGGAAAAACATATTTAAGCCTCTTGAATGATGTTAAAGTTGTTAGGAGGGACAGGATTATTTCTTCAGTCTCAAAGAGTTTGTTGATCCCTGCTTAGACTAAGAGGAGTTGTCTGGAAGTTGACAGTAGTATGTGTGAAAAAAAAGGAAGAGAAAAAGAAAAAAACTAAGCCTTTGGAGACTATGGGGGAGACAGAGAAAAGGGAGGGAAACAAACATAACAATATCGCTTAGCTCCCAATCCCGAACCATGATATATAAACCTGGCATGAGGCAGAGGCAAGTAGAGGTAAAGGCAAGCTATGGCTCTATTGGGATAAAGCCCCTGTGCTTGAACCAATTGATCCTGGTTCCCACTGAGACAGTGGTGGGGATAAGGTCAAACTCTAGCCTTCCTCCACTGTGGTAAGCCAAAAGCCCATAGCTCCTCAAAATCAAGTGGATTTGTGCCAATTTATCATTATGATGTTCCTTCTGCCACCCGGCAATGTGGAATGTCCCTTTTAGTAACTTTCCTGTATTGATTTATGCACAGTCCCTCTGGTATGTGCTACACAGTAACCATCTTACTATAATTGCAAGCTCTTGTCTATGAGTTGTGATTATGTGCACACACACAAGAAAATGCATTGGATGATTTCTTTCCATATTGTAGGCTTGCAAGAGATTATTCATGCTTGTAGGTTGTGAAGCACCATGAATTGTACCCTGAATTCTTTTCTTATATAAAACAAAGCATAACACACACACACACACCTTTCTCTCTCAATTGGGGTGCAACTCAAATAATGTTTAAAAGGAAAATTGTAGTCATAAATGAATCCAGTAGAAATGAATAAGACAAAAAATTAAAGAACTAAGTGTTCAATTGAATGAATTAGATATTAAAGGAAAACTGTGGAAGAATAAAATTAATGAAGATTAAAGTACATCTTAGTGAAGTAGAAAACAAACATATATTAAAGAAAATAAACAGTGCCACAACTTTAAAGGTTAATAAAATTGAAAATCCCTAGAAAAAAAATTTTTTTGTGGGCATCACTGCTCTTTGGTGGTGGGAGTAGGAGGCCCAGCCCCACTGCTGGAATTGAACCTCTGTCCCAGTGGACCGCAGACCCGTGCACAACCACTACGCCACCAGGGCTTAGCCCAATCCCTAGAAATTTTAAGAAGGAAAAATAAGAGATTATAATTTGTCCTTATCAAGAATGGATAATCTATATACCAGTACATATTGTACAGTTGAATAAAAGACAATATTATGAACTAGTTTATACCAATAAATTTGATGAAATGAAGTGAATAAATTCCTTTTAAAATGCTATTTATGAAAATGGATAAGAATAAATCTAAACAATTTCATTTTTGTTAACTATATCAAATTCATTCCTTAAAATATACTATAAAAAAGGTCCAATCCCACAAGTTTCAGTTGTAGTTTTTTCTGCATAATTAAGAAAAAAAATCTACCTCAGAAACTATTTCTAGGAATAATAGAATAAGATACACTTCTTGTCAAGAGTAACAGATTGGATTAGAATACAGGACCATAAATATTTCGGTTTACAACAGACATAACTTAGACACAAAGACAAAATAGACTAAAGAAATCAAAGTGTGACAGTCACGTGCTTATGTTAATTTCATGATTGAGATGTAGGGGTGGATTCTAGTCTATTAATCTAGAGATAGCCATTGAGTAGGCATGAGCCCTCTGTGAGGGCATGGTTTTCTCCTGATACATCTGGGAAATCTCACAATATTTTCCTCATAAAGATGAGAAGCTTTCTCCTTAGTTGTTGGGAGTTAGTCTCAGAGACAAGGAATTATGGACAAGACAAGATGGCAGTGTCCAAGCTGCTGCAGAAGCTGGAGGCGAAGCTACATGGCTTTGCCCTGATGGAACCAGACCTCTGAAGCTGGAGAGGCCTTGAGGGGACCCTTGCCAGCGATGAGTTGCTTCTGCCACCATGGAACGCTGTTGATGTAGTTTTGTTGATGTAATATTTCCATATCATACACTTCCACAGTTAATTTATGTTTAATAAGAGTTGTACTTATATCATCACAACCCTCTTCCCCTCCCTCCATTCATAATAAACCATTGCATCAGTTATTATCTCTGCATCCAATCCTTTTGTGCTTCATAAACTGGGAATCCTAACAAAAAATAAAAAACAAAAGCAAAACAGAAAGAAGAAAGCAACAGCAATAATATTAACAGTAATATAATGATAAAAATAAGGCATAAGAAAGGAAAGACCATCAACAATATTTTAGAAGCCAGAGAAGAAATTTTTGTCATGGATCAATCAAGAAATATTTGAGCCTACAACTAATTTGGTCTGGATCAAGGGACAGGTCAACACAACTAGTATCATATTATCCCATGTTTCGATCCACCATAGTAAAATTTACAATAACCTCTGTCTGATAGTGAAGGTCTTTGTTTCCCTGGTCTATGGCTAGAGAGCTACCAGAGGCTTAATCTGATTAGGTGTTCTACATATGGATTTTGGTCTCTCACTGTCCTCTGTGGGGGGTGGGGTGGTGGGAAAGCTGGTTGTTTCTTACGCAAATAGGACAGGACCAACACATTTCAAGGTCCAGGGTCATAAAAGGATGCTGGCAGTTCAACCTAGGGAGCTGATTGAAGTGACTGTGGCTTGTCTCTCTGCCTGAGATAGACATTTTGTCCCTTTTTCTCTGGCAGTAGCTGCAGAAAGCAGCCACCTTCAAGCTTATAAGTTACTTCTTGTTTTCAGTTTTGTCCTCCCCTCTGTCTTGACCTAATCAACTAATGTTTCTGCATGTCTCAAAAATTGTAAATTGATTTTTGTGCATTCCTGGCAGGAGCATGCTGCTTATGTGCCTGAAAAACAATATAAGCTCATCCCAAATAAAGCTCAGGATCTTGGAATGCCTTTGCTGCAAGGACCCCTGTGCCCTTACTCTTGTCAGTCTTTGGTATATAAATTTCTCCTCCAGATCATACTCTCTCAAACCCATTCAACTTGTAAGATAAGAGTTACTTTCTGTGTTACCTTACAGTCCTCCATAGATTTCTATATATTGGGTGTCCACAATTTAAGCTATGATACTTTCCCCTTTATCACCTTTGAATTTTGTTATTTGCCACCTTTGGATCACGCAGGCTGGAATACTTCTTCTGTGTAAACTTACTTGACTCTCACTCAGATGGCTGCTTGTTTGAAGACAAGCCTTTAAGATTCCAGATGCCAATCTTTCTGGGTTAAGAAAGACTCTGGTTTACTTTTGTCATATATTGTGACAAAAGCCAAAACCTTCAAGGAGAAGAACAACAACATCAATAACAAACCAAACACCGCCCCCCCCCCAAAAAAAAAAAAACACAAAAACAAAATACCCCAAACCAAAAGGAACAAAAAAGAGAAACATTGTACTCATCCCCCTGGAGTATAATGTGATTGCATTGATAACATCAATAATATATCTGATGCCATAGAATTTATGGTACTGTTGATAGAGGAATTTATGTAAATATAACCCAATTGAGAACTGGAATCCATCAGTTGTTGCTTTGTACAAAATGTAGAGAATTTGTTTAATGCATTGAACTCTGGTTGCACTGAGCATGGGCATTGGTGTTAGCGGAAAATCTCTGTTCATTTCTTACACAGGCAGACCTTTCCTTTCGGATCAAAACCTATCATATTGATGCAAGGGAAGCATTGAGGTGCTAAATACATGGCACTTCTCAGTCTCCTTTCTTTGGACACCCATTAAGCCAGGGATTCCATCAAGGGATGGTGGTCATTTCCACAGTCTTGGAATGGCCATCTTTTGCTTCCTCTCTCATCATGGTATTTCAGTCCTGATTCTAAGAGCTCCAGGTAGTTTTGAGGTAGGTCCAGTTTGGTCAGTCATGCTTCTACTTGTGGCTCTTTGTAAAGTGACCATATTTTAAGTGGGACACCATTGACTGGGATGGGGGAAGTTCTTGATTAAAAATTTCATCTATATGGGGCAACAAAAATGTTCATAGAACGCAAAAATAGTATTGTAATATATTTATTTTAATTTTAAAATTCTGTAGGATGTTGGTAAATTGTTAAAAAGTGGGACGTCTAGTCACTTTACCGAGGATGCCAATCTCTTTGTAAGACCAGCACTTAATCTGACTAAACCAGAGGATGTACACTGATACAGACAAGAATCGGATAGGGAATCCAGGACAGATGATCCCTTAAGGACCAGTGGTGAGAGTGACAATAATATGAGGGTGCAGGAAAATGGGGTAGAAAGGGTGAACCAATAATAAGAATCTATATATAACCTCTTCCCTGGGGTATGGACAGTGGAGAAGTGGGTGAAGGGAGACATCAAACAGTGTAAGATATAACAAAGTATTAATAATTTATAAGTTATCATGGGTTCATGATCGGGGGGATGGGGAGAGAGGGGAAAATGAAGAGCTGATGCCAGGGACTTGAACAGAAAACAAATATTTTGAGAATGATGAAGGAAACAATGGTACAAATGTGCTTGACACACAATGGACTTGTGTGTGGATTGTGATAAGAATTGCATGATTCCCCCAATAAAATGATTTTTTTAGAAAAAAGACCAGCATCTAAGGTCATCATAGTGCTTATTCCATTGTATGGTTCACCTGGTGTTGGATAGACACATATTTTAAGCATATAGCCCAGAACATAAACCCAGGTTTATTCTTCCCTTGAATTCCCTATAATTAATTTTTAGCATCCTTTCCAAATCTGAGGTTGCCCCTCCTCATTTACCCACCAACCAATGTAGCAGTGCCTCCTCTGAAATGCAAATGCTCCCCTCCCCTGGTTTTAACTTGATTCTCCAGTAAGGTTCTCTGCTCATTCCTGTGAAAGGTCTGCAGATTTGGCACAGTCTTTTCTCAGTGTTATATAGAATCATGTGGATGGTCTTCTCCCTTTACCTCTTCTTGAAGTAGTGATACCACTCAAGGTGAGACCCCTGCTTTCAAGGTGGTTCATATGAAGTATACATAATGGGCATGACGTATGGTTCATGACAAGTAGGCAGGCCTTGTATGTTGTTGCTTGGGAGATGGCCTCGAAAATTTGTCTGAATGGTGTTTCTCCTTTTAACAGTGGGCTCATTCAATATTGGTTTGTGATTGACTAACTTCACTCAGCATAATGGTTTCCAGATCATTCTGTGTCATGTGATGTTTCATGCTTTCATCAATGTTTCTTAAGGATGCACAGTTTTCACTGTGTGAATGTACCTCTGTACCACAGCTTCCTTACCCATTCTTCCTTCTGGAAGCATTTGGGCTGCTTCCAGGCTCTTGCTACTGTAAACTGCACTGCAATAAATATGGGAGCACATACATCACTTGTGTTGCATTTCTTATTTCTTTGGGGTACATAGTGGTATTGCTTGGTCATAAGGGATTTCATTCCCCAGCTTTAAGATCAGATTCTTTTCCATTGTGGTTGTATGTATATATAAGTCCACCAAAAATATATATGAGATCCAATTCCTCCACATCCTCTCCAGCATTTATTGTCTTCTTTTTTATTAGGTTAGCCCTGCAGGTGGAAAGTGGTATCTAATTATAGATTTTAATTTGAATCATAGCTAACGATTGTGAGCATTTTTCATGTGCTTGTTAGCCATTTGTACTTCATCTTTGGTTCATATCTTTTTCTCACTTCTTAATTGGGCCATTTGTTATTTTTTTTCATTTGTTATTTTCTTATTGAATTGTATAGAGTACTGTGTATTGTGGTAATTAAACCCTTATCCAATGTGTCATTGGTAAACAGCTTATCCCAATCTTAGGCCTCTCATTTTATTTTTCTGATGAAGTCTATTGATGTGCATAAGTGATGCGATTTCAACATGTTCCATTCATTTATCTTGTCTTCCACTGTGTGTGCCTTCTTCATTATATCTGTAGTCTATGTATACCTGCAATTGGCCTTTATGTTTGTCCCAACTTTTTCATTGATAATCCTGATAGCTATGAGGTTTGAATTTGGGTCTTTAATTCATCTTGAGTTCATTTTTGTGCATGGGGAAAGATATGGTTCTTGTTTAATTTTTCTGCATGTGGAAATTCATTTCATCCAATACCATTTGTTGAAAAGACTGCAGGCTGATGCATTTATAGCTGGGTTTTCTGTTCTGATTCATTGACTTATATACCTCTAATACCAGTACCAAGGTGTTTTGACTACTGTACTTTATGTTTTTAGGTCAGGTAGTGTGTCAGGCAGGGTTCTGTTAGAGAAATAAAATTCAGGACACTAGTAATTCTTTTTATATATTTATATATTGAAAAAGGTATAGAAGATAAGAAAGAAAAAGTTAACTATAAAGCAATACAGATTGCTCAGTGCAATTCACTTACATGAGGCAACTAGAAGGCTGGCAGTCCTTCAAATCTTGAGGGCTGCTGAGTAGTCCTCTGTAGAGCAATCCAGGCTATCTGGTTACAGGCAGCAAACGGCAGAGCAGGTCGCCAACAGTCAGCCAGATGATAGAGTCCAACAGTCCCCAGCTCAAGAAATGTATATCCCAGGAGCGTGGCGAAGTAGGGCTTAAAGGATCCTCAATTCACAGCAACACAGTCCACGATTAGGTGTCCCACAGATAGTGTTGCTTGGAGGTCGAGGCACAGGACAATCAAGGCAGCTCTCTTGATTTTATGGAGTCAGCTCTCTCTGACTTTATGGAGGCTCCACTGGGATTAGTGTCAGTTCAGAGCCAGTGTCCAGTAATCCCTGAAAAGTTTGATTATTTCATTTTCCCCAATGAACAGTCACTATTGTGAAAGGCCTGAGGTCCCTTTGGGGAAGGCTTGAAGAAAGACTAACAGTATAAATCTTTGGTGATGTGGCAGGATCCTTCTTCCAAGGGACCCGGCCTTCCCCTCATTCAAGTGGTTGTGGGTCTGTAAACTGGCTCAGGTCTAGGAATTGGTTGAGTGATCGTGACTGCCTATTCCTCTATTCACCTGATCCAGCATTCTTCTGCCTGTATAGGTCACGTAAATATTTAGTAGATTTCCCATCTATTTCACTCTTAGGGACACCATGACTAAGTAGCCAATGCCATAATTCCGCACGAGACAGGCTGCTTTGATTACCACGAAAGCCTTGTTGTCTATTATAACCATGTCCGCCCTGTCTCTGTTGATTCACTGATGACACTTGCGCTCTGTTACCATGGAGTCCAATCAGCCCCATTGTGGGCAAATGTCGGAGTTCACTTAAGGCAGTTCCCACAGTTAATCCTGGTGCACACAACATAGCAATTATAGGAGTCTTCAAAGATGCTGGGGCCCACCTCACAAACTTATTCCTTATGATTGTAGTGAAGAATATGTCCTCAGGACACCCCCTGGTGTGGGATATTGGTGCAAGAAATGTAATATTAGATCAGTCTGAGTTTCTGGATATGGGACTCCTCAGCACAGACTCTTCTTTCAATGTCTCAGCAAGAGAGGCTAAAAAAGGAACCAACTCCCTCTTTGGCTGGTTCACTGAGGTATGGGCTGCCAGATGGCCTAGATTAGACCAACTTGAGGTGCCTGACCTACCATGGTACACTGTAGAAGAAGGCATCCAAAAGCTGAGGGAAATTGGTATGGTGGAATGGATTTATCAGGATATTCCCATAGAATAAAGTCAGCAACGACATGCACCAGGTCACAGACTTAAATAGCTTCTCTTCCTCTGGTCGGGTTCTGGTCAACTCAATGTGAGCTTTTCCACTTAGCCTCACCACGGTGGCCATCGGTCGCCTTCCTTTAGACCAAGGACCCAACAGATTCTCAACATGCCTAGCTCTCCCATGCTAGGTCATGAATTTCAGACCAGTAAACCTCACTCGCGGTACCACTTGTGTCAGGCAGGGTTCTGTTAGAGAAATAAAGTTCAGGACACTAATTCTTTTTATATACTTATATATTGAGAAAGGTATATAAGATAAGAAAGAAAAAGTTAACTATAAAGCAATACAGATTGCTCGGTGCAACTCACTTGCGTGAGGCAACTAGAAGACTGGCAGTCCTTCAAGTCTTGAGGGCCGCTGAGCAGTCCTCTGTATAGCAATCCAGGCTATTTGGTCACAGGCAGCAAACAGCAGAGCAGATCACCAACAGTCAGCCAGATGATAGAGTCCAATAGTCCCCAGCTCAAGAGAGGTAGTATGAGATCTCCTATGTAGTTCTTCTTTTTAAGAAGTTCCTTGCTTATCCTGGGTCTTTTGCCTACCCTTATGAAATTGGTAATATGCTTTTCTTTTTCTTTATAGAATGGATTTGGATTGGGATTGCATTGTATCTATAGACTGCTTTAGGTAGTATTAATCTTTTTATAATATTAAGTCTGCCTGTCCATGAACATGGGATATTTTTCTATTTATGTGTCTTTTGGTTTCTTATAGTAATGTTTTGTAGCATTCTTTAGTTAGTTATTTTGTGTCTTTATTTGGGTTTATTCCTAAGTTTTTCATCCTTTGTTTGGCTTTATAAATGATACTGTTTTTTTAATGTCTTTTCTGTTGTTCTTTTAGATGGTGTGCAAGAATCTGATTGACTTCTTGTTGTTAATTTTGTATCTTGCTACCTTGCTGAATCTCATGACTGTTTACAGTACACTTTTTGTAGAGACTTTTGGGTTTTCTATATATCACATCATCTGCAGATAGCAAGAGTTTCACTTCTTCTTTGAATATTTTGATGCACTTTCTTTTTTGTCTGATGGCTCTAGGTAAGTCTTCTAACACGTTGCTGAATAAGAATGGTGATAAGAGACATCTTTGTCTGATCCCTGTTTTCAGTGGAAATGTCTCTAGTTTTTAGTCATTGATTGTGATGTTGGCTGGTGGTTTTTAATAACAGTTTTTGTGTTATAGAATTTCCCTTTCATTTTGAGTGTTTTGATCAAAAATGGGTGTCATATATATTTAAATGTCTTTTCTGCATCTGTTGATATGATCATGCAGCTTTTATTCTTTGCTTTGTTCATGTAGTGGATTACATTTATTGGTTTTCAAATATTGAAGCACCCCTGCAGCTCTGGAATGAGCTCAACTTGGCCATGGTGAATTATATTTTTGATACGATGTTGGATTCTATTGGCCAAAATATTATTAAGGATTTTAGTGTCTATGTTCATGAGAGATACTGGTCTATAATTTTTTATGCCTGTGGGTTCTTTGTCTGGTTTTGGGGAACAGAGCAAGTCCCAATACATTTTAGGATCACAAAATATTACAAAGAATCTTCTCAGATCACAGTATCATAAAATTATAAATTAAAAAAATGAAGATCAAGGGAAACCAATTACATGGACACTGAGTGATACATTGTTTTACAACTATAGAAAAACATAAAATGAAATAAAACAATCCCTTGATTCAAATGAAAATGAAAATTCAACATACAAAAGCTTTTATGATAAAGCAAAGGCAGGGTCAGAGAGCAATTACACATCCACAAACAACCAAAATCAATACATTAACTGAAAATCTCCAATAATTAAAAAAAATCAGGAAAATAGTCACACAGTTACCAGCATAAAAGAAATAATAAAAGTTAGAGCAGAAATTAAAGAAGCATAAAAGAGAAAAAAATCAACAAACTAGAATTTGGCTCTTTGAAAAGATTAATAAATATAGAAGATGCAAAAATACAAATGAGAAATGAAGCAGGCAATATCACAAGAACCATTGAATGAATTAAGTGAAATAACCAACTAGAAGATATCAAAATGTTACTTATGAAGACAAAAGAAAACATTATACTGAAATGTACAAAGCCTTGGAGTTAAGAAACCAAGAGGGAAGAATATACTCAGCATAACTCAAGCCAAAAGACCAAAAGAAAGAGATTCAAGCTTTGAATTTCAATGTTGATGGTTACTATGGCCAATAATATTGAATGATGTAGCAAGAATCAAAAAATGAATACATAGTGTTAAAGTACCAATAAGAGTTGGTAGATATTCAACCATCTCAAAAGGTAGCATATGAAAAAGAAATTATGGTATTGATGATTTGATGTCAACTTGAATTTTCATAAGAGCGTAGGTGTAGAATCCAAACTGTCAATCATATGACAGACTGATAATGCCTTCTGGAAAGTATTTCTTAGAAGTGGAGATCTGAGAAAATCTCTCTCCCTCTCTTTCTCTCTTCCTCTCCCTCCCTCCATCCCCTCTAACTGTGTAAATTTGTCTTCCTGCTTACTTGCTGGGACTTTGCCATCAACCCTGAGAGCTGTTGGTACTAGGCTATGTTTATTGAATTTGGATACACATGACTGAACAAACTGGCCTGTTAATCTATCTTTTCTGTTTTCCAGATGCGCTTTCTGCTTTATCAGTATATGCCTATGTGAGTCTGAAGACAGATTTAGGGTCTAGTGTTAAACCTATGGACTTGATATAGGTTGAGCTGAAATGCCTTCTTGATATATAGTTACTTCCTATGATAACGCACAATGTTATACAGTGTTCTCTAGAGAAACAAAACCAGGGCACTAATAATTATATATATATATATATATAAATATAAAACAAGAAATATATATATAAAACAAGAAATAAACAGTTAATCTATAAAGCACATTAAAGGGTTTAATGCAACTCACTTCCATGAGATAGCTAATGCACTGTCAGGCCTTCACGTCTTAAGGGCCACTGGGTAGTCCTTTGTAGAACAATTAAAGCTATATTTTATCACAGGCAGCAAACAGCAAGGCAGGACACCAACAGTCAGTCAGATGACAGGGTACAGCAGTATCCAGCTAAAGAGATGTATATGCCAGTAGCTTAGTGAATCAGATCTTGAAGGAACCTCAACCTATAGCAGTACAGTCAATTATTTAGGTGTCCCACAGGTAGTGTTGCTTGTGAATGGTGGCACAGAACAAGCAAGGCAGCCAGTTGCACACTGGTATGATGATCCAAGAGCAAGAGAAAAAGAGAGAGGAGGCAAGGCTTGACAAACCTTCAATTAATCTCACATGTGTACATTGGCCATGTTGGCACAACAAACCTACCTATCACAATCCACCTCTTGCCAACTTAGCACCTATACACAACTCTTTAGCCATATACATATATAATTTCCAGACATTAATGAAATCACACTAATACTTAACATCAAACATCTATCATACATATAAATGAAAATACACTGAGTCCAATTGTACCTGACATATCATAAATGAGCAAAGGAAAGATATCCAGTAAGTACATATAAGGAAAATACATTAATAATCACAAACCTCACTTTTGCAATTGATCACATGGTTGTAACTAATAGATAGAACTACTTTCTTCTACTATCCATTCTGCATTACCTTTGCCTTTGCAAGCACCTAAGCTAGCTATGGATTTTTTGCCTGTTGCAGTGGACCAGACCTTCATTCCTGAAGGGTCTGGGTCATTAGATATCCTGTCAGGATTGGGTTGCTGTAATTTACCATTTACTTTAATCACAGGATGTGGTAGCACTAAGAATGCTCTGGGATCTTGTGGTTTCCAGACATATTCTTCTTTACCTCCATTATGTAGCACCAGTCCAATTTCTTCTTGGTAATCAGGATCAATCACATCACTCAGTACAGTGACACCCTTCCTGATCTGTTTGGACATGAGAAGCCCAAAGTTAGGGGGCAGTCTCAGCTGCCAGGACTGTGGAATCCATGCTGTGTTTCCAGGTGAGAGAGTTCCTTTCCTTGGGACCAGGACTTCCATACCTGAAGCACATAGAGTTGCTGGGACAGGAAGCAAAAACGCTGCAAGTGAATTGCTAGGAGCAATAGGGAGTGGTGTCACTCCAACGTCTACCCCTTGGTTCCTGGATCCATGAATTCTGGCTATTGGAGACACAGCAGCTGGTTTAGAGCATATATAGCTTCCTGGAGAATATTGCCCCAGCCCTGCAAGTTGTTGCCATCTAATTGGCACCATAATTGTGTCTTCAGGAGCCCATTCCATCATTCTATCAAACTAGCTTCTTCAGGATGATGAGAAATATGATACGACCAGTAGACTCCATGGGCATGAGTCCATTACCACACTGTATTTTTTGTGAAGTGAGTTCCTTGATCTGACACAATGCTTCTTTGTGGGATGCCATGCCAGTGGATGAGACATTCTGTAAGTCCACGAATGGTAGCTTTTGCAGAAGCATGGTGTGCAGGTAAGGCAAATCCATATCCAGAGTAGGTGTCTAGTCCAGTAAGAACAAAATGCTGCCCACTCCATGATGGAAGTGGTCTTATGTAATAAACCTACCACCAAGTTGCCAATTGATCTCCCCAAGGAATGGTCCTATATCTTGGACTTAATGTTGGTTTCTGCTGCTGGCAAATGGAGTGGCAGTAGCTATGTCAGTGTTGGTGAGTGGAAGTCTAAGCTGTTGGGGTCATGCATAGCCCCCCTTCCCGCCACCATGTTCACTTTGTTCATGTGCCCCATTGGGTGAAAACAGGAATGGCAGAGGAAAAAGTAGAGCCAGTCTGCACAAGTATGTGCCACTGTATCGACTTGGTTGTTAAAGTAGTCCTCCTTTTAAGAGGTAACCCTTTGATGAGCATTCACATGAGTCACAATTACATTTACTTTCTTGGCCCATTCAGAGAGGTCCAAACACTTGTCTCTTCCCCAAGTTCCCTTGTGACAAATTTTCCAATCCCCTGACCATCCAGCCAACTCATTAGCTTCAGCCCATGAATCAGTATACAGTCTCACATCTGGCCACTTTTCCTTCCAGGCAAACTGAATGACCAGTTGCACTTCTCAAAGGTATGCCCATTGGGAAGATTTCTATTCACCACTGTCCTTTAGGGAGATCCCAGAAAGGGGCTGTAATGCTTCTGCTTTCTCCTTATGTATGGCACCTGCATATCATGCAGAGTCATCCAAAATCAAGTATGACTTTTCTGTTCTTCAGTTAAATTGTCATGAGGAATTTCCCAGGAGGTCATAGGTGCAGACTGAGAGAGAGAAGGTACTGTGACAGGAGTGGAGACTGTAGGCATTTGGGCCATTTCTTCATGCAGCTTACTTATACCTTCAGGTCCCACTTTGGTCTAATCTCAAATATATCACTACCATTCAACAATGGAGTGTTGCCGCACACATTCAACTTTATGGCTCTGTTGGTCACACAATACCCAGTTCATGATGGGTAGTTCAGGCTCCTGGTGACTTGGTGGCCCTTGGTGAGGAATTCAGTCTCCACCAAGGCCCAGTAATAGACCAACAGTTGTTTTTTCAAAGGGGGAGTAGTTGTCTGCAGAGAATGGCAAGGTTTTACTCCAAAATCCCAATGGTCTACACTGTGATCCAATAATAGCGTCTGTCAAACGTGCCACACTGCTTTTCTATCTACAACTGGCATATCTCACACAATTGGTTCATCTGGATCATATGGCCCCAGTGGCGAAGTACCTGCATGCAGCCTGAAACTGTTGCAGAGCCTTCTCTTGTTCTGGGTCCCACTCAAAGTTGGAGGTCTTTTGTGTCATTTGATAAATAGGTCGAAGTAGAACACCCAAGTGAGGGATACAGTGCCTCCAGAATCCAAAGAGGCCTACCACGCAATTTTGTTGAGGGCAGATACAATAGCTTCTTCTTCACGTTAGTAGGATTCTCTCAATATGTTCCACACCACTGGACCCCTAGCAATTTTATTGTGGTGGAGGGTTCTTGAATCTTCACTGGTTTATTTCCCAAACTCTTGTACCTAGATGTTGTACCAATGAACCTAGAGTTTTGATACACCCTCCTTAGCATAATGTCATCAACATAATTGACTAGTGTGACATTTTGTGATATAAACAGGTGATAAAGATCCCTTCAGACTACATTAGCACAGGGCTATTGAGTTGATGTACCTGTGGGGGAGTGTTGTAAAAGTGTATTGTTACCCCTCCCAGCTGTAAACAAACTGCTTCTGGTGGTCCTTCAAGACAGGTATTGAGAAGAAGGTATTGGTCAGATCAATAGCTGTATACCAAGTACCAGAAGAAGCACCATGAGAAGTATTTATTTGCTCAAGCAATGAAATGACATCTTGAATGGCAGCTGCAATTGGAATCACCACCTGGTTTAATTTACAATAATCCGCTATCATTTTCCAGGATCCATCTCTCTTTTTCACAGGCCAAATGAGTGAATTAAATGGGGATGTGGTAGAAATCACCACCCTTGCATTTTTCAAATTTTTGTTGGTGGCTCTGATCTCTGCAATCCCTCCAGGAATGCAGTACTACTTTTAGTTTACTATTTTCTTCTTCTTCTTCTTGCGTATTATTTTCTTAGGCAATGGCCTTCTAATGGTGTCCACTTGGTCTATCTTATCATATTTCAGGGATTCTATATGGGGGTTCTTACAGGTACTAAGTATGCCTATTCCAATGATGCTTTCTGGAACTGGGGAAATAACCACAGGATGGGTTAGGGCTTCACTGGATCCACAGTGAGGCATACCAGAGCTAAAACTCCACTGATAACTTGACCTCCATAAGCCCCAGCCCTTCAAAACACTTTGGGTCTCCTGGAATTAATGTCAGTTTGAAGCCAGTGTCTAGTAATCCCTGAAAAGTCCGATTATTTCCTTTTCCCTCAATGTACAGTCACTCTAATGAAAGGCCGCATGTCCCTTTGGGGAAGGCTAGAAGAAAGACTAAAAGTATAAACCTTTGGTAATGTAGCAGGGTCCTCCTTCAAAGGAAATTGGCCTTCCCCTCATTCAAGGGGTTATGGGACTATAAATTGATTATGGATCGACTGCGTGAACGTTTGTGACAGTCTGTTTTGCTGTTCACCTGATCTAGCATACTTTTGCCTGTATAGACACATAAGAATTTAGTAGATTTCCCATGTGTTTCACTCCTAGGGACACCATGACTAAATAGCCAATGCCATAAGTCCACATGAGACAGGCTGCTTTGAATACTACAGAAGCCATGCTGTCTATTATAACCACATCCACTCTGTCTCTGTTGATTCAGTGCTGACACCTGTTCTCTATCACCACGAGACCCCATTAACCCCATTGTGGGCATATGTCAGAGTTCACTGAGGGCAGTTCCCATTCTTAGTCCCAGTGCACATAAAATAACAATTACAAGAGTCTTCAGAGATGCTGGGGCCCACTTCACAAACTTGTTCCTTATGGTGGTGATGAAGGATATCTCTTCAGGACACCCCCTTTATAGGAATATGGTAATACCTTGATAGATACATTGCAATGTACCAATTCCCCTAAACTTTTGGATGCCATTTTTTACAGTGTACCAATGTAGGTCCGGCACCTCCAGTTGGTCTAATCTAGGCCATCTTGCAGTCCATGCTTCAGTGAACTAAGCAAATAAGGAATTAGATTCTCTCTTATTAACCATTTCCAAGGATATTCCCCAGGATTCTGCTTGTATGTATTTGAAAACTTGAGCAGCTCTTTGTGAGTATAGCACACTTATTCTTGGGTAATCATCTCAACTTCACTGTTAGGAGTTTTCTGAGCCTTAATTTTAGTTAAAGGTTTAGAAGAAATAATGGGTGGTGAGGGCGCTTCCCTGGTGCTCTCAACACTATCTTGTAAGGCATCTCCCTCAGGCAATGCTACAGATGTAGCCCCACCTGGCATTTCACCTTGAAAAGTTTGGTTAATCTGTTTACATGTGTGTGTGTTGTTTTATTAATAGTGTATTAATACTTTCAGCTGAGGGAGGGATCTATTGACTGGAGGTAGGTCAATTGTTTCTAGAGGCTGAATATCCTCTTCTGGATCACCTGCCCATATGGTCCCATCCCATGTTTCAGTGTCTCAGCTTTTTACTATCAATGCCCTCACTTTGGTATCACACACTGCTCTAGAGCTCCAATTCACCTGACATTGTTACTCAGCCACTTGTATAATGAGACTTTGGACCTGGTTCTCAGCAATGTCAGCTCTATTACTAGAGGAGAAGAGTCTCTTCTTTGTAGTTTTTTAAATCTGTTAGTCAGCACTGGAGGCATGTTTCTGAGGCCCTGAGACCATCCCTCTCCTTAATGACACTCTTCATTTTAAGGAGAACAAGTCAACCAGCTTCCCTATACTTGCCATCCTGACAAAACTGCTGGAAAATATCAAACGCACGATCACCCAGAGCCTTTCCTTTAACCAGCATCTCATCAATCAGTGGTGCTACTTTAGATACTAGCCTTGCTATTTCACGCCATGGATTAGTAAGAGTGGCAGACTTATCCATGGCTGTAGGTGTAGAAATAGCATTATCAGTGCTGTTAAGACAAATTAGACTGGAGAGTCAATTTAAGGAGCCCATTTTTAAATCCACAAGTAGAAAAATGAAACAGGATCTCTACCTAACCCCATGCACAAGAATAAACTCAAGGTAGATTACAGGCCTAGAAGTAAAACCCCCAAAACATCAGGACCACTAGAGAAAGAGGAAAAATCTAAGAACCTTGGCCCAGGGGATACAAAGGCTTACTGCAATAGGGCAGGGTATACACACAGGAGACTCTGAAATTGACAAATGGGACTTACTAAGGATAAAACACCTGTGTGCTTCAAAAGACTTTACCAAGAGGGTAACTAGACAACCCACAGACTGGGAGAGAATATTTAACAACAACCCAACAGACATAGGATTTATTATGAAAATCTCTCCTTGCCTGCAAAAAGAGGTAACCAGTTAACCCTTTGAAGAAATGGGAAAAAAACTAAGAAGTTTCACTAGGGAGGAGACCCATATGTCCACTGAACATATGAGAAAATGCTCCTGGTCATTAGTCATCAAGGAAATGCAGATCGAAACAACCAGAGATACCAAATAACACCTTTGAGGCTAGCATAATCAGAGAACAACAAATGTTGGAAAGGATGTGGTACATTGCTGGTGGTCCTGTAGGTATGTACAGCCACTATGGAAAGCAGTATGGCAATATCTAATGAAAATAGAAATTGAGCTACCTTATGACCCAGCTATCCCTCTATTGAGTATATGTCCATAAGAGATAAGAAATAAACCATGGCCAGTGGTATGCACACCGATGTTTATTGCAGCACAATTCACAATCGCCAAGAGTTGGAAACAATCTAAATTTCCTTTGGTGGACGAGTGGATCTGCAAACTCTGGCACATATACAATGGAGTACTATACTTCACTCAAAAACACTGATGAGCACATGAAACACATCTTCTCATGGGAAGAAGTGGAGGAAATTATGTTGAGCAAAGCAGTTAGTCACAAAAGGAGAAATACAGTATGAATCCCCTGAGGTAAGTGTAATCAGAACAGTAGGTATAGAAGAGAAACCTCCTATAACATAACAGTTGGGTGGAAATTTAGAGAAAGAAGAGGAGGTGGGACCAAACCAAGGGAGGTACAGGTTGGGTACAGCACAGTAAAGGAGGACAGAGGGGGAAGGGAGACAAAGGGGGTTCGAACTTCAAAGGATAAAGGAAGGAGCATGGCACTAACCCACCCAGGGGAGAGTATGGGTCTTGTCCTCACAGAAACTGGAGTGGGCAGATCCAACCAAGAAGCACCAACCATGAGGACAGTGTGGACACATGACAGGAGGCATGAAAAGAGAGAGTTACAGGGTTAACCCCAACCAGAGCCAGACTGACCCCCTCCCTGGAAGTGGGTGTGGCAGAGAACAGGGTGGGGGAGAGGCCAGCCTGCCACACCCACATGGAGACAGGTGAATATGGACGAAGAGAAAGAGAACCAATCTGCTCTCCACACTGGTCCAATCCCTGCCCAAGATGCTCAAAGGACTATGCGCCTACAAGAACCTATGTCACAGGGGGGATTGGGCAAACAACAGAACTTCTCACATCTCACACTGTCGCCCTACAGAATCAGACAGTGACAGAAGACATTTTGGGGGTCACATGGCAGGGAAGCATTGCCATCTGAGCCTCCAAAATGGACCAAATCTAGAAGGGAGCACTCTTGGATGGACAGTCGGGAGGAGAGAACAACTGGACCAATGGTTTCTGGGTGACACAGGGGAACAGTGAGGAGGGGAGGGGATGGACAGGCTCAGGGATAGGGGAAAAATAAGTGGTTCACAATCTGTGGTGAGGAAGGTGTGAGATGCCTGGTTGGGTTTAAGTAAGGGTAATGCAACCGAGAGGAAGTACAGAAACTCAAATGAATGATGAACATGATAGTGGGATAGGAGGAAGGCAGAAGGAAATAGAGGAAGAACTAGAAGGCAAAGGCACTTGCAGAGGTCTAAACACAGACATGTACATATGTAAATACAATTATCTATGATAAGGAGTGAATAAATCCAGGTGCATATATTTATAGGTTTAGTTCTACAGTAGAAGCTGGACCTTGTGTCCCACCCAAGAACTCCCTAAATGCAAGAACACTTTGTTCTATGAATCTGGTATTCCATGATGCTCACTGGCCCAATACAATCACTGACATCAAATAGGTGCAGAAGTATATGTGGTGAAGAAAGCAGATGTCATCCAGCTATCAAAGGCTAGAGAGTCTGGGGTCTTAAAACCTGAAGATAAACAAATGGCCATCTAGGTGAGAAATATCCAAATCCAGACGGAAGAAGTGGTCATGAGATGTCGAAAGAATCAGGCCTGAGGCATCAAACAGGAAAAAAAAAAAGTATCACTGTGTGCACACCTTCCTGACACTATCATTGAGGATATGTGGTGGCATGAGCAAGAGTAGTGAAGATAGCTGATGGTACTCAGCTATCACAAGATATAGCATCTTAGGTCTTAAAGGCTTGAGGGTGAGCGCTCATTCATATAACCCAGGAGTAACAAAGTCCGCTATATAAGAAGCACACCAGCCTGTGAAACCATGAGTTATCGAGCATCAAAGAACAAAAATCATATCATTATGTGCCCACCCTCCTGACATGATTGCTGAAGACAAAAGTGTGCAGAGGCAGATAGAGAAGAGGAAGCTGCCGGAGCCCAGTCACCAAACAATAAAGTATCTGGGATCTTAAAGGCTTGAAGGTGAACAAATGGCTATCTAGCACAGAAGCACTTAATGATGAAGATTAGATTGTAGCCTTCAGTATAGATTATTACTCAATATAAAGAAAACTAAAATCTACACAATTGATGCAATAGATCAAAGTATAATAAATGAATAACATATTGAAATTGTCTAGGATTTCATCTACAGTTAAGGCTCCTGGAACCAATGGTAGAGAAATCAAAGGACCTCCTGCTTTGGGCAAATCTGTTTTACAAGACTTCTTTAAAGTGTTAAAAACAAACAAACAAATATGCCTCTTTGAGAGCTGAACCAAGCCATGGTATTTTCAATGACCTTATATGCAAATGAAAGCTGGACAATGAATAATGCCAGAAAATAATTTATAGATTTGAATTGTGGTTTTGACAAAAAATATTTAAAATACTGTGGACTGTCAGCGCAGAGAAATCTGTCTTGGAACAAGTACAGCCAGAATGCAGTAGGAAAGGAGAGGCTTTGTTTTTCATACTTTTGGACATTATCAGTCGAGACTGGTCCCTGAGAAGAACATCATGCTTGGTATTGGGAAGGGTCAGCAAAAAAGAGGGAGACTTTCAAGATGGATTGACAGACTGGCTATAATAATGATCTCAAACATAATAATGATTACTAGAATTGACATAGGATGAGGCAGTATAAGATTCTTCCAAGTAGAAGGTGGTTAGTTTAATCATATACTCCAAGCAATCAGATACTTGACTCAAGAGACTCAAAAACATGTTCCATGTCCAGTGAATGTTGACATGGAAAGGGACAGACTTATTTCCCCCTGGCACCCTACATATTGCCCTGTTGTGTCTTGCATATAGGAGTGAGGGTAAGAAGTAAAATGTGATCTCGTCACCATATCTAACTGTCTCAACCTCCCTTTTTATATTCTTTGTGGAAAATATAGGAAGTATTTAGATCCCCTGGCCTATGTGCTTTAAAAATAATTATAAAATTTGGGAAATACATATTTCATTCATGAAGGATTTTTTAAGACACTGCCTGTATGAATTTCACAAAAACCCATGCTTATGTTAGAACACTGGTTGGCATTCATCACTTACTGTAAACCTTGACTTGAATGCTTGGCTTCCTGGGGAGCCTGTATTTGCTTTGGCAACCTCCATCAGCTTTCACTGATCATAGCTTTCACATATCACAATTTCACTTTCTATCAAATCCCATAGTGATAGGTGCAATCCGTGCTGACTGGGACTAAGAGTCACCCAGAAGCTCAAACTATTTTCCCTTTGTAAGAAAACATTTTCTTTGTAAGGAAACATTTGAATGATTTCTTACAGGACTCACAGGTATTTTAACAAAACAGAATGTTCATTTATTTTTTGAAAAGGTATATAATAGAATATTTAACAGGGCAAGTTATAGGGCCTACCTGCCTGACCTTACCACTTATCATCATTGCTTGACAGTTTTGTGGCCTTGGGCAACCATTTTAACCTCTTCATACTTGAACTACTTACGTCTGATATAGTGGATATCCTAATAAAATTTAACCTTGTTCAATTGTTTTTTATAAGAAACATTTAGCTGGTGAGGACATACTGGTTGGTTGCATTATAGATTCTTAGCATTCATGTGAACACTGCCTTTTCTGTCCTTGGAAAAATAAATAGTCTATCATTTTTAATTCTATGTTAAATCAATTTAGAGTAAATATTGAAGTGAAGGGGGGGGTTCATTCTGATTGCCTTTCCCGCTCAAAGGAATCACTAATCTATTTTTATATACATAACTATGTTGATTTGTTTTCTTCTGAGCTTTTTCTGAACATAAAAGGAAACACACACAACACAGGCACAGTTTTGAATTTTCTACAACTACCAGTCAAGCAACCTTATCCTTCACAATTAATTGTCCAGCATTGTCTCTTTATTCCTCTATTCAGGAGGCAAGAGTCTCAAGAAGGAAACACTAAACAGTATTAGTATTGCTGATACTTGCAGGGAGAGGAACTATTGAGTTTATGGGAAAATATATAGTGTGGGTTGCACAGATATAGGAGTCTCTGGGTGATGAAATTGTACATGTACTCAACTGCTTACTAGAAAAGCTAGAGGTCTGAGTGCACGCAAGGACTGATGATTTATGAAATGAATGAATTCAAAGCAGAGGACACAGTTGTACTCTGACAGACTTGATATTGTCATGATTTGGAGTTGATTCGTGCAAGTGATTTTTAAAAAATGTAATTACTGGAGGGCAAAGGTATGTGTCATTGCAAATTACTTAAAATTAAAGAATTTTATCATTCTAGGAAGCTTTTGGCCACTACAGCTAGCTGAATTATCTTTAGAATGATCTAAAATTAGGTAAGAATATTGTTATATAGTGCATAGCTATGTCTTTAAAAAACAATTATTAGAGATAAAGTTTTCTGAGTGCTCACTCTATATGTAATACTTTCCATATGTGCCTTTGTCAGTGTAGGCAGAGATATGCTGCAGTACCAAATTTACCCTGTGGACTAGTTTCCTATCTTGAACAACAAATTGTCACAAAGTTAGTAACTTAAAACAATATAAATTTATCATGTAAAGTTACGATTAGCTGGTATATCCTTAATTTCAGGCTATACACTTCTGAAGAAGGGATCTTTCTAACCTTTCTTCAAAGAATGTTGAGCTCCTTATCTATACCACTCCAAAATGGTAGTTCTGGTATCCATTTGGTTCATTTTAAATATTCTTTGTGTTTGGAGAACAAAAAAGAAGTCTGAAGCAAAGCTGGGAAGGTAAGATTGACAGATAAGGCTTCCCAATGAAATTCTACGAGCATGGTGAATGAGCAGGTGATTTATGTCAATGGAAATAATTTTCTCATCACCACTTTCCTGGCCTTTTCCTCACCAATGCAGGTTTCAATATTCTCAAAACTTCTTGGGTGCTGGATAATGCAGGAGCAGGCCTCTGCCCACCCTGCCCTCTTGACCCAGGAGTCCAGCAGGAGTTTCCTGGCAGTATCACAGGGATACAGTGGGGAATACGACAGCTTGAGCCTGAGGAAGTCCACAGTCTGAGCAGGATGCTCCACCTGAAAGTGGCAACTGTGATGTATGTTTAAAAGAAAATCTTGAGATCACAGATCACCAAAGTGGTGTCCAATTTGCTGCAAGTCCAATCTTCTGACTTTGCAACTTGTTTGCAAAAGTGGTGCAACAACGAAGAGGCACACAGCAAACCCCCTGGGCGGATGATGACTGGCACTCGCAGAGTGGTTGCAGGCTTTCACTTGCTCCCCCTGTGGGGAAATGCCTTGTTGCTCTGAACAGGAAGTTTTTAATATTTTTAATATTTAATATTCTAAATATTTTTTACTTTTTTTAGTTGAAGTTTTACTTGTTTGGTTTTGTCATTGTTATTGGCTTTTTTGTTGCTTATTTTTAATGGTTTTATTGGCATATAATTTCATATATCATAAAATTTAATCATTCAATCATATTAAGGAGAATTGTTCAATCATCACCACAATCAATTTTAGAACATTTTCTTTTCATATTAATTGTTGTTAAGTCATCATTTTTTCTTAAGCTTCCCTGCCATGTCCCTAGATAATTATTTATCCAGTTATTAGCTCTATAAATTTTTCTCCCCTATCTCATGAACAAAATAATCATATAGCACACCACCACCAACTACTACAATGACAAAACAAAGCATAGGAAAATCTCAATTAAAAAAAAAAAAAAGCAGAAGGGCTGAGCCCCGTGGCATAGTGGTTGTGTGTGGGATTGCGGCCCACTGGGATGAAGGTTCAATTCCATCTCCACAGGAGCAAAGGTTGAGCCTCCTACTCCCACCACCAGAGGGCAGTGATGCCCCAAAAACCAAAAACCAAAAACAAAAAAAAAAAGAAAAAATAGCAGAATACTAAAAATGAAGCACCTTTTAAAAACAGGGCAAAGCAGAGATAAAATGGTAGAGTATTAAATTTTAACAGTACTATAGCTGCCATAATCAAGTTTATAATGCTCTCTTTATTAAATAGGGTGCTCATATCCTTAACTATATGGGTACCCTTCAAATGGATTTTGAGCTTCCACTGTCATCCATAGTCTTCTGTAAACTGAGTGCTCACAATTTAAGCTTTGATACGCTTTCCTCTTTTGTATTGGGATTTTATTATTTATTATTTCTAATTTACAATCCTTGTATCACATAGGCTGATGTGGACTTAGTTGATGCCTCTCTTAGATGGCTGCTTGTTTGAAGATAAGGTTTTAAGATTCCAGATGCTAGTCTTTCTGCTACCTAGGCACAATCTGGTTTGTTTACAACACTTTGCAATAGCATTCATATCTTCAGTAGATCTGTTTGAGTAGATCTGTTTCTGGTTTTATTTTATTTTTTGTTTGGTTTTCTGTGCAGGAAACCCAAGATGAGTGGATCTATGGATGCATGAAGTAATGGTTACCTGGGACATGGAAGGGGCATAGTGTTTATGTGTTGGATTGCTAATCTAAAAGTCAGCATTTCAAAACTGCTCTGCTAGAGAAAAGTGGGTCTTTCTGATCCAGTAAAGATTCATTTCCTCAGAAACCCAAATGGGTGATTCTATCATGTCCTATAAAGTCTCGGTGGGTCAGAATTTACTCAAAAGCAGTAAGCTTGGTTTTGGTTTTGATTTGTGAGCATGGCAGGGTAGAGAAAATCGAGAGTTAACAGCAATGCGTATAGGAACAAAATGCTTAGAGATTGATTATGTTGATCACACAACTCTTCTTAATATAATTGAATGATTAAATTGTATGATATGTGAATTATATGTCAATAAATCCATTAAAACAAAACAGAAGTGTTTTGTCCAATATATGCCAGCATTTACCTTTAGGTGATCCTAATCATGTCACACATGGCTTTGCAGCTCACCTTTCACTTGAAAACTTAGTCCATAGATATTTAGATGAATTGAGTGATGTTCAACATGTATTAGAATGTTTTATTCTGGTTGGGGATTAGGTGGTCCTCATGCTTGTCAATCAAACATGCATTTTACTATTGGTTTTGCTGGTGGATTTTCTTGTCAGAGTTCATATTCTCCACGAGTAGGAAGCCATGGATCCAATAGTTGAGCTTTTATCTTGCTAACCAGGAGTGAAATGCCATGCAGGAGGACAACATAATTCTTCTGGCCCTTCCACTTCTCAATTACAATAACTGCAGATGTAGCTGCAGCTGGAGCAGCAGAACCCCCAGACAGTATGGTAGCAACTGAAGGCTGCATGCAATACAACTTGGCATACTAACACAAATAGTGTCACCACTACTATCACACAATCCACAGCAACAATCAACATAGCTAATTCAGAAAGCAGTGAGGAAGCGATCCAGAATTCTCATTTCATTTATCAAGGTTGAATGATCCTAAGACATTTGAGTGCTTGGAAAGTGAATGCATAAACCAAAGCCTGTTTGTCCAAGAGCTCCTTCTATCTGCTTTAGGACATGAAGAAAACTCATCCTCAGTTGAGGGTGAATACTGGGAGATGTCAGATTCTGGTGCTATGGACTGTGTATATATTATACCTTTAGAAAACCTAAATTTAAAGAGAGTAATAAAGGAAATGAACCTCCACCACCTCTGCTTTGACGATATCCCAATTCACAGACAGTATCCTCTGTGCCTCAATTGCCAATGAAAGGGGAAAACAACCATCCTGGATTTGTTTGGAAATTGTAACTTCAGGTCTGTGTACATTCAAAAGGAATATTAAAAATTTGCATAATAATATTTTTCACTTTGAGTTTCACTTCTAGCAGGTAAATATAGGTAGTAGTACAAGGGTGATCTCTGTACCTTAACACAGAAGAGGAGGCTGAAATCTCTAGTGGAGCTGCTGTGTGCCAGTATTCATAGAGAAAAAAACTGCTTGGATGGTTTACCATTAAAAATAAAGCAAACAAAATTAAACAAATACCCTCTTCACAACAAGCCTTCCATGATTGTCCTGTGTCCTTTGAGGCAGAAAATCTTCTAAGCTGTCAAATCTGCTTTGAACTCAACTTTGGAGTTTTCCTAACCATCCTTAAAACACTTGAAACATCTAAAAACTGGTGCTTATATGGGGCTGCACTCCATGGAAGCACATATGACAAGAAAAGTGGACCTTAGGCTCAATATGGCAGCCTAACCTTGAACATCCTTGGATGACCTTGACCTCCTAGTCTCTCCTGTAAAAAGTAGTCTGCTACTATCCATATCAGAAGGGAGTGGGCTCTACTTTAGGGTGGGACAGGCTATACAGTCTGATTACTCTGGTGGCTAATAACCCTTATGGAGATTTGTTCCTGACCTGCTTCAGATGACCTCCAAGTGTATAGTCATAGGCCATGAGTAGCAAGCAGCTTAAGTTAGGCATATATTTGGGGGGGGGGGCAACTTGGTAGAAAGATCTTCCTGTCCCCCACAGGCAACTTCCTAAATCATTAAAGTTTTATATCCAGTCTATTAAGGTGACCAGACGTTCTGTTTTTGGTAGCACAGTTCCAATTTTTAACAATTTGTTCCACGTCCAACACGTTTTTCAAAAAGTCCTGATTGTTGAAAAGAATGAATGACAAGCTAGGGAATAGTGGCAGAAGGGAAGGGAATATATGGTGTTCGGCGACCATGTGGCTATTTTGCCTGGATATGAGTTTTATATTTTTTTCTTAATTTTATAATGTCAAAATTTAATAATAACAAATAATTGATGAGAGCTGGTTTTTGAGAACTGCTTATCAAAGTTTGCATTGTTGATCAGTTGGTAGAATTCGCCCACCATTGTTTGGACTCAATGAACAATTGCATTTTTTGGCATTGGCAACGACGAAAACCTTTTATAACTGTCTCTCTGACAATACACATCGTGCTGCGTGCTAGTGCTAGTTAAACAAGTAATGTCAACAAATCAGCTATTCAGATAATTTAGATAAGTAATTTATTTATTTGATAAATACATAAATTTTCTTCAATTTTGCAGACAGTACTTGTATTATTTATATTTCATAGTGGAGGCAAAAGGTCTAGCACTGGTCTTGAAAGTGGCACTTACAACTTACATCAAGTTCAGAGGAAAAATAATACAAGTTAGTATTATTATTTAGAAAGAAATATAGGATTAAAATTAAAATAATGTAAAAAATATAGCTACTTTATAACAAACTAACTTAATTTATAAACTAACAATAAAATATCTTCATGAAATTATGTACCTACTTACAGTGTTTTTAAGCAATATGTATACAATGACTTATAATTAAAAAATTTTTTTTAGATTTTTAACATAATGAGTAAAAGAATGCAAATTCAATGATGATCTAAGAAGTGAGTATCCTTTTATTAAAAAAAATCAAAAGTGAGGTGGGGCAAAAAAAATCACATGGTAAAATGTGAGAAATAATAGTGGTGAATTTTCTATTTTGCACAGCAGGAAGAATGATATTTCAAAGCACTTGAAGACACAGAAACATAAAAGATAATTAAATACTGCTGCATCTTCCTCCAAAATACAGGAAATTTTTTTGGAAAACAACTTATGGGGACGAAGAAAATAAATTAGCATTAGAAGAAGGATGTATGTCTTTTCATGCTATTAATCACAATCATTCCTTCAGATCTATGGACTGTACATCACAACTTGTCAAAAAGCTGTTCAACAGAAATTGTGCTGTGCTAGAACAAAATCTGAGGCAATTTTGTGTAATGTGCTTTCCCCATATGCATTTTCAGAATTAAACAAAAATCTAGAAAAAAAAATTTATATCCATATATTCCGATGCATCTAATTCTAATCATAAGGATATAAAGTTATTTCCAACCATTATTAGATTTTTTGATTCGGAAATGGAATGAAAATTAGAATTTTAGATTTTGTTTCTTTGCCAGGTGAAACTGTTGAAATAACTTTCAGTTCCATTATTAATATTTTGGAAAAAAAACAATTTAAAACATAAGATGATTGCATATTGTGCAGACAACATGAACGCAAATTTTGGAGGAAAACGAGAAGAGGTACAAAGAATATTTTTAATAAATTAAACAAAAACCGTAATTAAAACATTATTAGTGTTGGTTGTGTAGCTCACATAATACATAGCGCCATTCAAACAGCTACTGACTTGTTGCCCATAGACGTGGAAGATATTGTTAAAATATATTCTTATTTCTATATATATACAGTGTGCTGAAATGCTTCAAGAATTTTGTGAAACTGCGGAAGTCTAATATCAGAAAATACTTGGATACAGTAAAATGCGCTAGTTCTAACTCTTTTGCCAGCTGTTGAAAGAATTTTGAAAATATATGATCTTTGAAATTCTGCTTTCTATCATGGGATAAATGTGCTAGAATTTTAGAAGAGTTTTTTGAAAAAGAATCTTTAAAAATTTGGCTAGAGTTTGTATACAATCAAGAAGCTCTTTTTCAAAATGCTATAAGCTTATAGAGGGTGACAAAATTTCGGTAATCAAAGTAGCAAATGAAGTTAATAATTTAAAATTTCAGTCTCAAGAGCCGTTAAAAAATAATTTTCTTCCATTAGCTATCCATAATAGTATAAGCCAGGTAGAAGAACAAGGTGCAATAAATCGTGCAGATATATGAATCACTTTAAAAAGTTCTATAGTAACTGCATAGGTTATTTAGAAGAGGGGACCGTATATTACAATGATATTGAACATTTTCATTGGGTTATATTAAAACAAGAACTTAATTGGAATGATGTGCAAAAATCATTTGACCATATTACTCAAAATTTCCTATACAGCAATATTTTTGAAAATGATGAAAATGATCTTTTTAATGAGGTATCATTATTAAAAAAATATTTTGATAAGGAAAATGTTAAATCTTGAGCATCAGCAAAAATCACAATAGAGAACAATTGGTTAGAAATATTTCATCATTTTGAAACAAACCATGTTCCATACAATAATGCACTCAATATTATGGAATATGTGCTGTCCTTACCAGGAAATAATGCTGCAACTGAATGCGTTTTTTGTTTTGTTTGTTTGGTTTTTTTGGGGGGTATCACTGCCCTTTGGTGGTGGGAGTAGAAGGTCCAGCCTTGTTCCTGGAGAGCTGCTGCTGGATTTGAACCTCCAACCCAGAGGGCCACAGTCAGTCCCACACACAACTGGGGCTATGCCCCCGGGGCTCAGCCCTGAATGCGTTTTTTTCTACGGTAAATAGTGTGATATCAGAAAAATCACAATTAAATGTTGAGAATTTGAAAGCCATTTTATGTGTAAAATATAATTTAACAAATTCTTGTGAAAAATTTCATGACCTTTTAAACAGTGACAGCAATCTACTAAAAAAATTCCCTCACATGAGAAATATGCCAAAGAATAAGAGAATACTGTACACAATTTTTAATTGTATTATATTTGTAAATTATAGTTGAAATTAAAACAAATGTATTACAATACTATTTTCACATTCTATGAAAATTTTTGTGGCTTCATATAGACCACATTTTTAATCAAGAACCACCCCCACTCCCACCCCCCAGTCAATGGTGTCTCACTTTGCCAGTGTTAAAATCTGGTCACTTTACCCTATCCCTCCCTTTCCTATAATCAACAGAAAAACCCCTTCCTGTAATGTGTCTTTACCTGTAATGAGGGGCCTTGCATATCTGCAAAAGATTTATAAAGGAACTCTCTCAGCTGTCTCTCCTCCCAACTCCTGTCCCTCTCCTGCCTGTTCTAATTCCCAATGTCCTCTCCTCCCTGCTCACTTTCTTTCAGTCCATATAGATCACCAGGCAGGGATGAAGTGACCATGCTACCATGACATGTGTTTGACTCTATTATTTCTCTCTCTTTCATGCTCTCTATGACTTTACTATAATAATTAAGAATTTCTCAGCATGCAGTTGCACTAATATTGGAGGCCGGCTCCTCTGAGAGATGTTCACTTGAGCATGATTGAAGGCAGGAACTCACCCTCCTAATAAATGGTTCTTAGGGCCGCTGAGTAGGTTCCAACTCAGAGGAACTTTATAGACAACATGCTGTCTAGTCCAGTACTTTTTGCTTGAATTTAAATTTCTATTCTGCCACTTAGAGCAGTGTGACAATGGTCAAGTTAATTTACACCAGTTTCAACATTGTTACCTACTATGTGGTGATAACTGCCACATTCTACAGGGAAGAAAAAAATACATGTTTCATATAAAAATACAAGAATAATGCCTTCTATACATTAGATATTATTATTAGTTCAGATTACTAGATGTAAAGACAATGTGGGGATGATTATGAATGAGGTAGAGGACTTAGGCAAAGCAGAATGGAATGAACTTTCTATCAGCTTAAAAAGAAAATAATTTATTGGCAAATAAAACATACAACTTGACAATCCAATCACATCAATAAGAAGTGTACAATCTTTATCACAATAGGTTTTGGGAACAATTCCTTTATTCTTTTCCTCATTGTTGCTATCTTCCCATTTCCCCCAACCTCCTCATCAAACCCCCAAGGAATCATTAATCCAGTTACGCTATCTGTAGATTTTCTTATGCTGGATTTGATACACAGAAAAATATTTTACAAAAACTAACACAGGAAGGAGGGAAGATGGTGGCCAGATAGGAAGCTCATGCCCGGAGTTCCTGGAGATCGGTGAGTGAGGGTGACTCGGGAAAGGGTGGGGCTCTCGAATTGGGTTTTGTGACTCCAGGAAAGCTCAGAGCCCTCCTCTGAACCAGGAGCAGGCGCGACCCGCACGCACACGCTCCCCACGGACACCAGCACAGACGCTGCTGGTTCTTTGTGCTGACAGAATCCAGGGCGCCCACTCTGCGACCTTGAAATCAGGAACCCACAGTTAATCAGCGCCCTCGTGCAATCGCTGACCAGTCCTTCCCACCCCAAGGTGCCCAGGGTGCCCAGAGGACACTCCACGCAGACCCGCACTTCTCGCTCCCAACCCCCATGGACTCGTGTCCTCAGCAGAACGGTGGGCCAGGCCCTCCCCCACCCAGGAGGCCTGCGCCCAGGCGCATCTTAAATACTCCACCACTGGCCAGGATAAGATCAACCCACCCCTTAAATCCATGCCACCACCTGAGCCACACTTTCTAACATGAGCACTAACATCCCGCACTCCCCACAGTCGCCTACACTCCCCACAGGTGCTACCTGTTCAGGACTCACACCCTGCAACCTGTGGCAGTGAGCTCAGCTTTACATTGTCTCCTGGGTAAACAGCCAGCCAGTCCTCCCCACCCCAGAGTGCTAGAGGATTTTTTCCCACCTAACTGTGGCAAGTGCCCCTAGCCAGGAACAGACCACCCAACTCCCAACCCACTCCCTAGACTCACTACCCTGCTCAGCCAACACACTCCATCAGACCTGCAAGGCCTAGCTGCAAACAGTGACTGAGGGAAGTTATCATATAAGACCAGCCTCCTAAAGAGAAAACCCAGGGCCACAAAACACCAAGGTAAATGCCACCAATTCAAATAAATCAAACAAAAAACAGCTAACAACTTCCACAGTATCAAGAAAAGAGAAACTGAATCTGATGCAAGAAGATCAGCTGGACCTAGAAGGAGTCATAGAAAATGCGGAGATAGATCAACCACAGAAAGAAATCCTCAAGATGTTACTGACACGTATGCAGCTCTTAAGTGATGCATTAAAGAAGAAAGAAGAGTTGATACAGGAGATAAAAACTACGCACCAAAGGGAAATCCAAGAACTAAAGAGCGAGCTAACAAAAACTAATAGTAAGCTCTCAGATTTCGGCCCGAGAGTGGAGGAGGCAGAGAACAGGACAAGTGACCTAGAGGACTTGCAAGTAGAAATTAATAAATGGGATAAAAAAATCCAACAAATCTATGAGAGAAGCAGAAGAAAATATTAGAAGCCTGGCTGATTCTAGGAAAAGAAACAACATTAGAATTATCAGTCTGCTGGAAGATGAGGCATCAAGAAAACCAACATCCAAAATAGTGAGGGAATGCTTAGAGGAAAAGTTCCCTAGCTTAATGAATATAAACCATATAAACATACAGGGGGCTGAAAGAACACCAGCTAGACTAAATCCCAAGAAGAAAACATCAAGACATATAGTTGTTAAACTATCTAATTATGAGAAAAAGAGAAAATTATGAGAGCAGCTAGGGAAAAAAGGGCAATCACATAAAAAGACAAACAGATAAGACTTTGTTCAGACCTATAATGGAAACTATAAAGAAGAGGAGAGAGTGGATCAGCATATTCTGAAAATTGCAGGAACACCATGCAAACCCAAGGATACTCTATCCAGCCAAATTATCTTTTAAAATTGCTGAAGAAATAAGAGTCTTTCCAGACCAGGAAAATCTCAGAGAATATGCCAAAAGGAACCCAGCCCTACAAAAGATTCTCATCGACCCACTGGGAGAAGAACAACAACAACCACCTACCACACACAGAAAGAATCTACCCAGAAACTATCAAAGGAATAACAGCCCCTAAGATAACGCTGACTCAGAGATGGAAGAAATGCAAGAATGAACCACAAACAGACATTGACACAACCCATGGAAATAGAAAAACATCCTATCCAAGAATGATAAAATGACAACACCGAGTGCACAGATAGATGTAATAATGCTAAATATTAATGGATTGAACTCAGGCCTTAAGAGACAAAAATTAATAGACTGGCTTAGAAATCATACTCCCTCGATCTGCTGACTACAGGAGATACATCTTAAGATCACAGAAAAAAATATATTGAGAATCAAAGGCTGGAGGAAAATATACCAAGCAAACAGCAATTTCAAAAAAGCAGGCGTAACAACCCTAAACTCAGATAAAATTGACCAAAAAAGGGCAAACCATAATAAGAGACAAAGAAGGACACTGTATAATGCTTAACGGAAGGAGAGACAATGAGCAAATAAGTATTTTAAATATATATTCCCCAAATGAGAGATCCACAGAATATGTAAACCAGACACTTCATATGATGAAAAAAGAAATTACAGCCTCAACAATTATAATGGGTGACTTCAACACACCACTCTCTGAGAAAGACAGATCACAGGGAAAGAAACTCAACAAAAGGCGAGAGATCTAAATACTATAATTAGACAGTTTGACTTGGTAGATATCTATAGGGTCTTTCATCCAAAGGAAAAGCATTTCACATTCTTCTCAGGCTCACATGGAAGTTTTTCAGAGATAGACCACATACTGAGACATAAGGAGAATCTACATAAATTTAAGCATATTGATATCATACAGAACTCACTCTCAGACCACTCTGCCATAAGGTTGGAAATCAACAAAAGGAAGGGAAGAAGAACTAGAGAAAATAGTTGGAGAATGAATAATTCTCTTTTGCAAAAGGAAGGTGTACTGTCCCAGATCAGAGAGGAAATTAAAAATTTTCTGGAAACCAATCAGAATGAAAGCACGACATACGAAAACTTATGGGACACAGCAAAGGCAGTCTTAAGAGGAAGTTTCATTGCAATACAGGCACACCTGAAAAAGAAAGAACATCTCATAACTTATATTTACAACAACTAGAGCAGAGTCAGCAGGATAATCCCACTAATAGCAAGATAAAAGAAATAATAAAAATCAGGGCTGAGATTCAGGAGATGGAAAATAAGAAAACAATGGAAAAAATTAACGCTCCTAAAAGTTGGTTCTTTGAAAGCATTAACAAAATTGATAAACCACTGGCAGACTTAACCAAAGAAAGGAGAGAGAAAATTTCAATAGCCAGAATAAGGAATGAAAGAATCACAACTGACCCTAATGAAATCCAAAGAATAGACACTCAGTACTACAAGATCTATACTCCAATGAAGTCAACAACTTGGAAGACATGAACAAATTCTTGGAAAAGCAATCTCTTCCTAGATTGTCCCCAATGGACGTCAAGAATCATAACAGATCCATAACAATAGAAGAACTAGACAAGGTTATCAAGGGACTACCAACAAAAAAATCACCTGGACCAGATGGCTACACAGGAGAATTCTACCAAGCATTCAGGGAAGAACTGACACCAACCCTACACAAGCTCTTCCAAAGCATAGAAAAAGATGACAAACTCCCAAACTCCTTCTATGAAGCTAGTATAACACTGATACCCAAACCAGGCAAGGATCCCACAAAATTGAGACCAATACCCCTAATGAATATCGATGCAAAAATCCTTAATAAAATACTGGTCAATAAAATACAAAAAGTATATAAAACAAATAATTCACCATGACCAAGTGGGGTTCATACCCAGAATGCAGGGCTATTCAACATATGAAAGTCCATTAGTTTCATTTACCATATTGACAAGAAAAAACTAAGAATCATATTATTATATCCATAGACGCTGAAAAAGCATTCAACAATATTCAATACCAATTCATGTTTAAGACACTGAAGAAGATAGGAAAGAAGGAAAATTCCTCAAGACAATACAAGCTATATATGAAAAACCAACAGCCAATGTGATAGTCAATGGAGAAAAGACAAACACAATGGGTACCAGACAAGGATGTCCATTGTCCCCTCTATTGTTCAATATCGTACTGGAGGTTTTAGCTAACAGCATAAGGCAAAGAAAAGACATAGAAGCTATACGACTGGGGAAGGAAGAGGTGAAATTATCATTATTTGCAGATGATATGATTCTATATATGGAAAACCCCAAAACTCCACAAAGAGATTACTGGAAACGATAGAGGAGTATGACAGAGTGGCAGGATTACAAGATCAACAATCAGAAGTCAATTGTTCTGCTGTATATATCAGATAAGACCACAGAAGAGGAGATTAAAAAGAGGTACCCTTCACAATTGTCAAGCATACATTGAAATATCTAGGGATATACCTGACAAAAAGAACAAAAGATCTATATGAGGAAAATTATAGAACACTATTACAAGAAACCTAGAATGACTTGAAGAAATGGAAAAATATGCCATGCTCGTGGATCAGAAGACCCAATGTAATAAAGATGACAGTCCTACCAAGGCACTATATCATTTCAATGCAATACTGATACAAGTACCATACTGCTTCTTCAAAGAAATGGAATAAATGATTACCACCTTCATAAGGAGAGGGACTTAGCCCAGAATTAGTAGAGAACTCCTCAAGAAGAAGGACATCGTGGGAAGGCTTGCCTTACCTGACTTTCGCACATACTATATAGCCACAGTGGTCAAAACAACATGGTATTGGCATAATGATAGATACTCAGACCAAGGGAAAAGAACTGAAAATCCAGAAATAAAAACACAAGCATACAGACAACTGATCTTCGATAAGGGCCCCAAAAGTATCAAATGGGAAACAGATGTCTTTTTCAACAAGTGGTGCTGGGAAAAATGGATATCTACCTGTAGAAAAATGAAGCAAGACCCTTATCTCACTCCATGCACTAGAATAAATTCAAGATGGATTACAGACCTTGAAGTAAAACCCCAAACTATTAGGGCCATCAATGAGGAAATTGAGAACAACCTGAGAACACTGGCACAGGGACTACATAGGCTAACAGAAATAGGGAAAGACACAAACACAGAGGAGGCTCAAATAGACAAATGGGATATAGTAAAGATTAAACACCTGTGCACATCGAAAGAATTCACCAAGAGAGTAATAAGAGAGCAGACAGATTGGGAAAACATCTTTGGCAATGACAAATCAGATAAAGGCCTTATTTGTAAAATCTACAATACCCTGATAGCTTCCAAAAAGAGCAAAACTAACTGCCCACTGAGGAGATGGGCAAAGGAATTAAATAAAAGTTTCACAGAGGCAGAAATCAGACAGGGCAATATATATATATGAGAAAATGCTCCCGATCATTAGCCATAAGAGAAATGCAAATCAAAACAACGAGATACCACCTAACACCCTCTAGTATAGCCTAATTCAAAAAGTCAGAAAATAACAAATGCTAGTGAGGCTGTGGGGAGATAGGGTTGCTTATATACGGCTGGTGGACCTGCAGGTATGTACAGCTAGTATGGAGATCAATTTAGAGGTATCTAAAACAGATGGAACTAGAACTACCATACGACCCACCAATTCCCCTGCTGATCATATACTCAGAAGAGATAAGCAACAATCCACGACCAGAGATCTGTGATCCAATGTTCATCGCAGCACAGTTCACAATTGCAAGGATTTGGAAGCAGTCGATATTCCCATCAACTGATGAATGAATTAAAAAGCTGTGGTACATACATACAATGGAGTACTATGCATTACTGAAAAGCAATGGTGAACGCATGAAGCACGTCACCGCATGGGAAGAACTGGAGGAAATTATGCTAAGTGAAGTTAGCCAAGCACAAAAGGACATGTACAATATGAATCCACTGAGGTAAGCATAGCAATTATTTTAAAATTGGAAAGGGGCATCAGGAAAAAGCTACTATATAGAGAAATCCTGGGAGAAGGCCCAGGTAATATGGCAGGGGCCAGATCAAATCTAGGGCTACATATGTTAGCCATTTGGGGGGCGGGGATTGCAGATGGTGATGTGTAGAAAGGGAAGGGGGCACTAAACCATCAAAGGGCAGTGTATTGTTTATATCTCCACAGGAAAAGAGGGACCAAACTTAATCCCGGAGACCCAGGATGTGAATGCAACACGACAGCATGGGGTGTAGAACCAGTGGAGACCTGAGAACACAACCCCAACCGCAACTGTAAGGGCAGCCACCTCTCTACTAGAGAAATTTTCCTTGGAGGCCAGCACTGAAGCTGAAGCTTGGGGAGTGAGATATGCCTGACCAGAGCACATGAGAACAAATGAAAGGGGAGGAAGAGAGAATGATGTGCATCCTGACCCACCGAGCCTTCCGGACGATATTCCCAGTCAGAACAGCTAATGCACAAAGAGGAAATATGGCTACCCTCACTGACCCAAGGCCTATCAGGGCCAGGGTGAAGAAGCAGGGTCAAGATTATACCCTGTCGGACACAACCACAGCAATGCAAAGCACTCAGAGTGTGCAACAGAGCATAGAGTCCCAGATGGAGTGCCAAGGATATACTTTGGGGCCAGGGTATTGGCACCCCATCCGACTCAAGCAGGGGTCACTCTAGGAGCTTGTGTTAGTCCAGGTAGACTAGAAGAACAAATTCAAGGACATGCATATCAATATAAGGAAAGGGTTTATATAATCAAAAGGAATGGGACATTGAGAAAGCATCCCAGCCCAGTCCAGTTCAAAGTCATAAGTTCGATATTAACCCAAATCAGTCTATAAAGTCTTCTTCCGACTCACGAAGTCACAGGTCAGTGAGTGCAGAATCCCGGTTCTAGCAGGGCACCTCGCTCCAGGGCTTAGGGTCCATCAACAGCAGAAGCTACTCATGGCTGGCAGAGGTCTCCATCTGGCTGCCCCAGCCTCAGAGGTCTGGCTCCATCAGGGCAAAGCTGTGTGGTCTCTCTGCCGGCTCCTCCAGCTTCTCGAATGCTGCCAGGTTGTCTTGTTCATGAGTAATCATCTCTGAAACTAACTCCCAACAACTGGGGAAGATAGCTTCTCATCTTCACAAGGGAAATATCGTGAGATTTCCCAGGAGTCTCAGGTGAAAGTTATACCCACATAGAGGCCTCATTGGCTACTCAATGGTTATCTCCAGATTAACATGCTACACTCTACCCCTATATTTCAATCATAAAATTAACATAAGCACATGACTGCGACAGAGGTCAACTACAGACCTTGAACTTTATAAGATTTTTATATTGCTATTATTTTTATTACTCTATTACATATTGTATAGTATATCGAGGGGGTTTCTTGCTGTTGTTATCATTGTTTTATTTGCTTCAGTTGCTCTATTTTAGGAGACCTTTTTAGTACATATTGTTACCTCTGCAAGTCTATCTAGACAAGATAGACTGGACAAAGAAGTTGGAGGCAAAAATGACAGGACTGATGGTTCCAGGGTAGGGGACATTGTAGAGGGGGAGGAGCGGGAAAGGTGGTGATGTCGACCAGCCCAGGGAAAAGGGAATAACAATTGATACAAAATCAGGGACAAGGTGGGTGAGAGAAGGCCAACAGGAATTGATTAAAACTAATGTAACAGAGCGAAAGTACTGAAACCCAAATGGAGACTGAGCATGATAGGGGGACAAGAGGGAAGCAAATGGAAATAGAGGAAGGAAGTGGGGCATAATGGGCATTTATAGAGGTTCAAATACAGGTATGTACATGGGGGAATAAATTTATAAGTGATGATGGGGAAAGATATTTATAGGGTACATATTTATAGGGTTAGCAGTAGAAAAACAGATGAGCATTGGACCTCCACTCAAGTACCTCCTCAGTTCAAGAACACTTTGTTCTATTAAATTGTCATTCCAAGATGCTCACCTTTCCGACACGATCACTGAAGACAAATGTGTGCATAAACAAAGGTGGTGAAGAAAGCTGATGGTGCCTGGCTATCAAAAGATGGAGCGTCTAGGGTCTTAAAGGCTTGAAAGTAAACAAGCAGCCATCTAGCTCAGAAGCAACAAAGCCCACATGGAAGAAGCACACTAGCTTGTGGGATCACGAGGTGTCAAAGGGATTAGATATCAGGCTTCAAGAACTAAAAAGTATAACATTGCGTGCCCACTTTCCTGATATGATCGCTGAGGACAAATGTGTGCATAAGCTAATGTGGTGAGGAAAGCTGATGGTGCCCGGCTACCAAAAGATATAGTGTCTGGGGTCTTAAAGGCTTGAGTAAACAAGTGGGCATTCAACTCAGAAGCAAGAAAGCCCACATGGAAGAAGCACACCAGCCTGTGAGATCATGAGGTGGTGAAGGGATCCAGTGTCAGGCATCAATAAGCTAAAATTATATCATTATTAATGAGGGAGAGAACAGATTGGGGACCCAAAGCCCATCAATAGGTGAGGTGAAATCCTCTTGCAGAGGGGTTACAAGGAGGAGATTAGCCAGTTAAGATACAGGGTAGTAGCAATGAAATATGCAATCTTCCTCTAGTTCCCAAATGCTGCCTCCCACCCACTATCATGATCCCAATTTTACCACATAAATCCAGCTAGACCAGTAGATGTACAGTGAAGTTGGAAACATGGGAAACTTAGGATAGATGATCCATCAAGACTAGTAATAAGGGTGGTAATACCAGGAGGGTGGAGGGATGGAGGAATAGAATAGGAGAGCCAACTTTAGGGATCTACACATAGCCTCCTCTCTGGGGCAAGGACAACAGGGAAGTGAGTGTTGGGACACATTGTACAGTGTACTGTATGAAAAAAAAACAATTTGTAAATTACTAAGGGTTCAAGGGGAAAGGGGGGAGGAAGGGTAACATAGGGAGCTGATACTGGGGGCATGGAGGGAGGGAGGATGTTTTGAGATTGAAGATGGCAATGGGTGTGTAAATATGACCTGCATACAATTGATGTTGGTATGGATTGTCATGGGAGTTGTATGGGCCCCCAATAAAATGATTCATTAAAAAAAGGGGGGGAGGGGAAAGGGGAGCTTTTTTTTTTTTTAAGAGGAGCTTGTACCAAGGGCTCAAGTGGAAAATGTTTGGAAATGTATGTGGCAGAATGTGTGCAAATGTGCTTGATACAAATGATGTACTGAATGTTGTAGTAGCTGTAAGAGCCCCCAATAAAATTATAAAAAAAGAAAAACAATACAAAAACAAAAAAAAAACCAGAAAAATCATCATAATTCATTCAATAAAGGCATCAAAGATTTTTGGGGAAAAAAACTAACACTATCACAAAGTAAAACAGACAAAAGCCTCAATAGAAAAGAAAGGAGAAAGTATTAAAAATATAAAAATTTATATGAATCATGATAAAGAACAATTGATAGGGTGTTAAAATTGAACCTAATTACATCCATCTTCAACAATCCATTTTCTACATGATAGCAAATCTGTACCCAATCCTGGTTCATGTTCAGAGAATTGAAAACGACAACAAAAATCAGAGTGGTCAGTTTGACTCACTTATATGGGGGCAAATCAAGAGGGGAGTACAACAGATCAGTGATGGGAGTTAAGCCATGAACTCCCTTAAGAATTTCATTTGTAGACTTCTGACTCAGGGCCAATATTGGGCACCCCATCTGAACTGGCTGGGGAACACTCACAAGGGATCTGAAAATCTAAATGCCTAATTGGGGCTAGGGGTGTGTTACCACACTAGACTGACTGCAGTAATAAAAATGGAGACTTTCAGGATGTTCACCTTTCAGACACAAAGGCTGAAGACTAAAAGGATGTATGTATTGCTAGGTAAGCATGACTGGATATGTAACACTGAGAGAAATGTGGACTGGGCTGATTGAAGCATGCCCTGATTTCTATTTAATATAGAGATAGTAATTTGCTCTATATCAGGAACTCTGTTAGACTTGTGACTATTTATATGGCTTGTTTTTAAGGGGGTGCTTATCTATTCAAGATAGACAAGATAGGCATTCTTATGGAGACAGCAAATGGACCTACAAGTTCTTGGGGGGCAATGGGGGAAGGAGGCAGGGGAAGTTGAGTGGTGAGCCAATAATGACAAGTACAGGGTTCTAAAATTGATGGTGAGGAGGGTTTAGCTTTTCTGGTCATGTTTGATGAATCAAATTGTATCTGAGAGGAATTATTGAGAGGCAAATGACAAGTAAACATAATAGTAGGTGAGGAGGGAAAAAAAGAAAAAGAGGAAAGAAGAAGAAATATACATATGTAAATATGTAAGTATATGTATTTGTTTATATGTGTATATATAAGCAAGTGCAACAAGAAATCAGATGAACTTTGTGTCTCTACTTAAATCTTACCTCTATATAAGAAAGATTTATTCTAATAATGTGACAGTATATGATATTCACCTTCCTGACATGATTGTTGAAGATAAAATGGGTGTATAAGCAAATGTGATGAAGAAAGTTGATGGTATCTGGCTATTAAAAGATATAGGTCTATACAAAGACTGAAAAATTATATCATAAATGAAGGGAACTTCAGATTGGGGACCCAAAGTCCATCAATAAGTGAAGTGACGTCCTCTTACATAGGGGTTGCAGCGAGGAAATGCGCTAGTATGGGTACAGTGTAGTAGCAATGAAATATGCAACTTTCCTCTGATTCTCAAATGCTTCCTCCCACCGACTATCATTATCCTAATTCTGCAAGACAGATTCGACTAGACCAGGGGATGTATATTGGAGTCAAAAACATGGGAATTTAGGATAGATAATCCTTTGAGACTATTGGGGAGTGGTGACACTGGGATGGTGGAGGGATAGTGGAGTAGAAAGGGGGAAGTAAACAGTTTAACAATAAACTACAAGAGTGTAGAAAGGGGGAACTATTTTCTGGGATCAACATGTGACCTCTTTTCTGGAGTGCGGACAACAGGGGGGAGAGGGGAGTGAAGTGACACATTGGACAGTATACAATAAGAAGAGGTAATAACAATTTGTAAATTATTAGGAGTTCATAGGGGAGGAGAAGGGATAAGGGAAAATATGAGGAGTTGGAGTGTTAAAAAAATAACTAGAGGAAAGAGGGAAAGAGGAACACATGCTGGGGGGTACAGGTGTACAAGTATGCTTAATATGAACAATGTACTGAATGTTATAAGAGCTGTAAGAGCCCCAATAAAATAGTTATATTTTTTAAAAGATATAGGGCCTAGTATCTTAAAAGCTTGAAGTTAAACAAGTGCCCATCTAGCAGGGAAACAACAAAGCCCTCATGGAAGAAGTTGAACAACCTGTGTAATCATGAGGAGTCAATGAGAAAAGGTGTCAGAAGTTCCAATAAAAATCAACTAAATAAGTGTGAAGAGGCATGGATGTAGTGGAGACCCCAAACCCACCTGTAAGATAATTGGACAGTCCCTCTCAGAGGGCACAAGAAAGGGATGATAAATCCAGGGTGCAATATAGCACTGATGAATGACATAAGTATCCTCCAGTTCTTTAATATTTCCCTTCCTTACTACAATGGTTTTTATTTGTTTTTCCTCATTAATCATATCAGTAGGTTCATTTATACATTTAAGATTCTTCTATTCATGAAAAACGAGGTGGATAAATCTTCAGAAACAGTAACAGTTCCCTGGGAGTATGGGAAGGGGAGAAGGGGGAAATGGGAAGCTGATAGCATTGATGACTATATATCCCGACTCAGTAGGACTGAATAGCAGAATTGTTTGTGGATGGATATATTGGGTGTGTAAGGTACGGAGATACATATATATGGTTCCTGAGGGTGGGTTGGAGGAGGGAGGGGATAAATGGGAGCAGATATCAAAGAGTTCAAGAAGAAAGAAAATGTTTTGAAACTGATTGTGATAGCAATTGTACAATATTGCCTGATGTGGCAGTCATGTACTTATGTTAATATTATGATTGAAATGTAGGGGTGGAGTCTAGCCTGCTCATCTGGAGATAGCCATTGAGTAGCCAATGAGGCCTCTATGTGGGCATGACTTTCTCCTAAGACTTCTGGGAAATCTCGCGACATTTCCCTTGTGAAGATGAGAAGCTATCTTCCCCAGTTGTTGGGAGTTAGAGAGACGATTAATCACGGACAAGACAAGCTGGCAGCAGTCAAGAAGCTGGAAGAGCTGGCGGAAAGACCACACAGCTTTGCCCTGATGGAGCCAGACATCTGAAGCTGGGACGGCCAGATGGAGACCTCTGCCAGTGATGAGTTGCTTCAGCTGTTGATGGACCCTAAGCCCTGGAGGCGAGGTGCCCGGCCAGTACCCGGAATTCTGCACCCACTGACCTGTGACTTCGTGAATCGGAAGAAGACTTTATAGACTGATTTCGGGCATATGAGTTAATATCGAACTTATGACTTTAAACTGGACTGGGCTGGGATGCTTTCTCCATGTCCCATTCCTTTTGTGTGTAAACCCTTTCCATATATCTATATGCGTGTCCTTGAATTTGTTCCTCTAGTCTACCCAGACTAACACACCTGATGTGATTGAACTATGGAATGTTATATTTGTAAGAACTCCCAATCAAATTAGCTAAAAAGAAGCAAGAATTTATAAGATGATAGACAAGTACTTAAAAAAACCCTAAAATTAAAACAGCTTTAAAATGGGTTAAAATGGAGATCGAATGATAAGATATTACATTTTGACATAACAATGTCTTCCTCAGTCAATTTTACAATTCTCTCTGTCTGATAGCAGTTCTATTCATATACTTCAATTATTATCCTAGGGAATTCACCAGAGGCTTAGTCCTCATGTGGACCACCTTCAAATTCATTTTGAACTTCTGCTGTCGCCCATAGCCTTCTGAAAACTAGGTGTTCACAATTTAAACTCTGATACCATTACCTCTTTTAGATTTGAAGTATATATTTATAATCCTTGGACCACACAAGCTGGTATTTCTTCCATGTGGACTCAATTGATACCTCACTTAGGGGACTGCTTATTTGAAAACAAGACTTTGACATGCAAGAAGCTATTCTTTCTGATAGCTGAGTATCATTTGTCAGCTTTTTAAAGAGGAATGCAAGGATTTTTAGATGCCAGATCCAAATATATTTTGAGAGCAAATTATAGCAAGGAAAAGCATAACCAGAAAAATGACCAGGGATATGGTGAGGCGAGTATGGGTTCAAGATCTCTTTAGAAAATGGAAGAAACAGAACATTTGGTAGGAAAAGGAAGAGCTGCGGTCTACTTCCCTGGTTCAAGCCTGGAGACAGGCTAGTGTCATCAACAAAGAGATGTTTTGCTCAAAAAGAAAATGAACTTAGTTTGATAATATTAATTTCGGCTATATAAACACCGGTGATAGGACCCACAGGTAGGTCTTACCAGTATCCAATATGGTGCTACTTCTACTTTTTCTGTCTTGTTTGAAAAATAAAAATTAAACAATGTCTGAATAGGAAGTTAGTGAAAGCCATGTGTGTGAGTGACATCATTCAAGGACTATATACAACAGGGTTTCCTAGTCTTGGCACTATTTCCTAGTCTTGGCCATTTTGGGAAGGACAATTGTTGTTGCTGTGATGACATTGTGTTTTATAAGGTTTTAACAGCATCCCTGACCACTTCCTAGCCAGCAGAGGCTGGTAGAATCTCCCCTTTCTATTTTGATGACCAAAAACATCTCTAGATATTGCCACGTTTCCTGGAGGATATAACCAGTTGTGATTGTGAATCTTTGACAAGAATTCAAAGAACTAGAATTAGGACCATAAGCATTCAAAAGGAAGGTGAAATAAAAGGAACTAGTGTGAAGAACCAAGATAAGACAGTTTTAAGCAATAAATTCTTGATAGTTTAATTGTTCTATAGAGTCATAACATATTGACAGAAACAAACAAACATTTTGGTGGTAAAGAGGTCTTTGAAGATCCGTTGATTGTTTCAGAGGACTGGTAAGGGCAGGAGACTTGCAGGGGGTATTAAATAAAAAATATGAAAGTTGAGTTAAATATACTCTCCATTCAATAAGCTTAAGTAAGAGAGGAAGAAGTGAGAAGACCATTAATTAAAAGGGTGGAGTATAAAAATATCTTTTAAAGAATGAGAGAAAAATCTTAGGCACAACTTATGGAGCTCCTTGAAGCAAGGACCATGCTCATTATTATTATTATTTTTAATGGCATGCCTGATTTATAAGAAAACAGTTAATAGATATTTGTTGAAACATAGATATTTGTTGAAATGGACATTTATTTTTGTCACTCTTTCTTTAACTGTGCATATTTTAAAAACAAGTCTAAGAAAAGAGCAATGCTCAACACAAAGGTATGAATCACTAATGGCAGAATTTCAGACATGAGTCAGAGATATTTTGGGTGTAGCCCTGCCCTGTGCCCTCTAGCCATGCCACCTACTCACATCACATCTCCCATATAAAGTGATTGTTCCCTTTTTTGCTGCCAACTACACTTTGAGTTCCATAAGTTAAGCCACAGGTAATTATTTCAGCCTTGACGTACTGATGGGTGGCAAATGCTACTGAACTGAGCACAGAGAACAAGCACATTTAGTGACCTTACATTTTCAGTCTTCAGGCTGCATGAGATAGAAATATACCCCTGGACTGAATTGCACAAAATTTACCATCCATCTCAAAGAGATAATTAGATGCAGACAGTGATACAGGTCTTTTTAAAGGACAACTCCATCTCACCCCAAATTATAACAACAGCAAAAACCCCTCATAACTTAGAATGCTTTCCTAAGCCTGGCAGCAGAGTACATAAAAGGAGAGAGAAATCACAGCAACAAAAGCAGAATGCTTTTGAGTGATGAGTTACAGTTTATAAACAATTTCAGCCTAAAAAGATGAATGGAAAAGGGCTCAGTGGAGAACATTTTATACTTGAAGCTGTAGAATTGTTGCATTATAAAGCCACTAGCAAAAGACAAGCATATTTTCATTTGGTTCTGACCATAGTTCAAGTCTGCTCCCTCCACAAAAGCTACAGTCGAGAAATAAAGTTTTTTTTTTCTTTTTTGGTTAAGCAAGATCGTTTACACCAAGAATCATATCAAGTTGTAACACTCAGGGTGTATCCAATGTTCTTTACATAGATTACGGTATGGTGATTTCCACCTAGTAGTCATATGGTAAATCTTCATTGACCAAAAATGGAGTCATTGTTTTCCAAAGGTCAGTGCAGATTAAAGTAGTATGCTAAATATTGAATTTGACTTTAAATATAAAACTCAGAAAATCCAGCAGGACAACAGGTGATGCTGTGGTCTTGAATAGAACAGTTCCTGAGGAAGCCCCAACCCTTGATGTATCCTTGAACAGTCAGTTTAATCAGAGGGTTTTCCTGGAAACCTGCCTGATGAGCTAATTGAAATGTACTTTCCCAGTGAACTACTTTAACAATTTATATAAATATCAAAGTCTTGAGATTTACTTCATTCTTTGTTTTGGGATGAGGAATTTATAAAAAACACATGTTTCTAGCTGTCATTGACAGAGTGTTCTGAAAATATGGCCACTGAATCACATCCGATTTTCCTTTCTGCAGACCCCAAACCAGTCAGAGCACATTTTCCTGTTAGTAATATCTCCTTCCAGGAAGAATCAGCTCCACACTGGGGTCTCCAAACTGAATTCTGGATAGCCGTTGGTAATGGAGGAAGGAAGAGTTGTGGAAAGCTATGGAGAGAGAAATAAAGAATTTGAAAGTGAGAACAGGGGTTCGATTAGTAGGAAAAATACACTGGATTGGTAATTCTAATGAATAATATTGTCTTCTCTGATTACTTTTAGACACAAGTTTATGTGCCATTCACAGGCAGAGTTCTGTGACTGTAAATGAAATCATTCCTATACATGGGACATTTCTGTTTGAGTTGGATGACATACAGTCAAGCTGGGAAACCCAGGCTGGCTTGCAAAGGGCTTGGGAGTTGTGCCAGACAAAGATTCTTACTTTCCCATAGGCGTGCTTTCTTCAAACATGGTTAGTGCAAAACACCACTAAGGACAATGGTCATCCATGGTGGATATTCTAGTAATTCTAGTCATATAGGAGACAATTTAGAACAGGCTTAGACAAACTTGGAAAAATGAATTCTGAGTGGCACCAAGAAAGCTGGCCGATGGGTGGGGCAAATGGAATGAGTTACATGTAGTTCTGCCTTCCAAAGGTCTCTTGAATTCATCTAAAGAAGGGCCACAGACCTTGAGGTCCAGGAACTTGTTTTGCTCTTACTTGGCACATAAATCTTTTAATTGCATAGCCCAAGCCTTGAGATATTTATGTTCTCTATTGTTCTGAAGAAGAGGGAAAAAAAGAAACTGGAAGGAAGAGAGAAACTTTCACTGCCATGCAACCTGCATTTCATTTCAATTTAGATCCACATTTTTTCCTAGGTGTCCTGGATTTCAATAATATATCTTTCATCATCAAATCATCCAAACATGGCTGTGTTGAGCTCTCTCTAGAGCTTTGGAGTGGATATCAGGGATTAACCAGCAAACTTATGAATTGATTAGATTTACAAATGACTTGTTTTCCTCAGTTTAAGATAAGCTTTATCAGGAAGGGTAAGCATATGATATTATATTGGAGCTCTGGAAACATAACATTGCAACACACACACACAAGTTGGAAAGAAGACATGAGTTCTGACTGCTCAAGTTGCAAGCATTAAAATCATTTTACTTTGTTCCTGGAGCATCCCTCTATCTTTAACTCACCATCTTAAACTACTCTAAGAACTTTGAAGCTAAACTCTTGCCATTTGACCCTGTAACACAAATAGGGCATTGTGTTTTGCAGCAGAAGGCAGCAGACTCCGATGTGGAGAAGCTCTGGGCTACATGTGTGCCTACTTGCATGGTATGAGTCACTGGACAGATGGTGGGTGCTGGGGGTAATAGTGAGGAAGGACAAGTGAGCATGGCCAGCTTTCTGGGAACATTTGTTCTATTTCACATCAAGGTCATGGCTGTAGCAAGGCAAAGGGTGTTGGGAAGGGGATAGAAATTCCCGTAAAAGACATGTATTTCCATGTCATAGTGATTCAAGAGCCTGTGTTCTACATTGCAACCCCAGGGAAATATGCTGGGCCAAGAGCAGGCAATTTCAACCATAAACTTGAATGAGGAGTGAAGAAAGAGTGTAGGTCAAGGGAAGAACCTACTGAAAACCCACTGTTCTGCAGTGAATTCTGATTCACAGGGAATCTACATAGCGTTTCGTATGTTATAAATCTATGAGCGCAGCTAGACTCATCTTTCCACAGTGGAAAGATGTATTTGAATGACTGACCTTGTGGTCTAGCACTTTGTGAGCAGCACCACTGAGCATCTTTCAGTAAACAAGGGAGGTAGGGATAGAAGGAGCCAAAAAAGAAATTAAAGAACTGGCATTTTTCCTGACTATCCAACATTTTCTCCATAGAATTGTGTGATGAGTTAGGTATAGCTGAGTATGACAATCGTGGATTAAATAACTTCAAATGTGAGCGAAATAGTGGGAAACAATCATTATCACATTGGGCTTAGAACAATTCTAATGTGAGGGCAGTTGAAGATATCCCAGCTGACAGGTAAGCTGTGATGGCTCTTCTTCCATTTTGTGATGGTTACAATAAATACTGAAATTGAACTCTAGCTTTATAGTTCCTAGGTAATGGATGATCTAGGATTCACTTCCTATCCAGTCCTGCAATTTCATACCATTCACCCTCATCTCCAAACTACAAGGTCATGCCATTGAAGGTCACTGCCATTATCTTTTCAGTTTTCTTGACTTTTCAACAAAGTGACCATAATGTTAATGTTCTTTGAATTTTCCCTAAAAATATAAAATTTTAAATGTGATGTTTAAAGTCATATCATCTTTTTGCTCTTTAATAGCATCAGCTAATATGACAATGTTGGCTAATGTTTAAAGATTTGGAAATTTCAAGAGGTCAACTTTAGTTCTGTTAATATGTTGTTAGTGGCCCTGTTTATTCAGGGCCCTCTGGGCCTCTTAGAAGAACTTAGGAAAAAAGGACTGGCCACCTACTTTCCAAAATCCATTCATTAACGACTTGGTAGAACACAGTTCTACTAATAAGATTTTATTTTCCATCTACTAGTTCTTTTTCTTTGTTTCCAATTTTTGCATTCTAATCACCAACAATTATCAATGCATCTTGATTTCCTTGTTTGATCAACTTCAGGCTGAAGAAGTTGATATAATTATTAAATTTCTACATCATTAGCTTTAGTAATTGGTGCATAAATTTAAGTGATAGCTATATTGACTGCAGTTTTTTGTATTTGGAAAGATATTATCCTATCACAGATATAAATGAAATTGGAGATCAAATGAAATAATTTTGCAAGACCAATGACTTCATTGTACATGCCTTTATCAATAACATGAACAACTATACCCATGGATTTCTCCATTTTGAAGATACAGAGATCAAATTGACTACATAGGTGGGAAGATATGATGGAGTTGCTCATATTAGCAGCTAAAATAAGACCAGTGGCTGACTGTGGAACAGATTAACAATTTCTCATATCTAAGTTCAGGTAGAAAATGAAGAAAATGAAAACTAGCCCACAAGACCCACACATGATGTTGAGTCTATTCCACCTGAATTTTGAGAACAGCTCCACAACAGATTTGACTTATTGAATACTATTGACAGAAGATCTGATGGGCTGAGTGTAATATCAAGAACAGCATACTTGAAAAGCAAAAGGTCATTGAAAAGATAGGAAAGAAAGAAAGGTGGATGTCAGAAGAGTCTCTGAAACTTATTCTTCATTGTAGGGTGAAGTTAAATGGAAGAAATGATGAAATAAGTAACTGAACAGAAAATTTCAGAGTACAATTCAAGAGGACAAATTTACATATTATAATGAAATGTGCAATGAACTAGAGTTAAAAAACTCAAAAGGAAGAAGACACTTGGCATAGTTTAAACTGAAAGAACTAAAGAAAATTTCCAAGTCTCAAGTTGCAATTTTGAATTATTTTACAAGCAAAATATTGAACAATGCAGCAGATATCCAAATAAGACAGAAAGATATAGAGAGACACTTTACCACAAATAACTAGTTGGCATTCAACCATTTCAAGAGGAAGCAAATAAGCAGAATCCAATGGTAATGGAGGAATAAATCCAAGCCACACTTAAGGTATTACCCAAAAAAAGGATACAGAAATTGATAGAAAACCAATCAAAATGTGACAGTACACTGATGTGGTTATTGAAAGCACAGAAAATTGGATGACACAAGAAATTTGGATGACAGTTATTTGGTCAACTGACTGGAAGAGGTACATATTTATAACCATTCCAAGGAAAGGTGACACAACCTAGATGTCTATAACTTACTGTGCAAAGTATAGAAAATGCCACTGAAACCACAGGCAAGTAAAATTTTGTGGAAGATCATTCAACATGGTTGCAGCAGCACATCAAGAGGTAGCTGTGAGAAACTCAGGCTGGATATAGAAGAGGACAGGGAGAGATATCATTGGTGACATCTACTGGAGCTTGACTGAAAACAGAGAAACATGTTCGCCTGTGTTTCATTGACTATCCCAAGGTATTCAATTGAAAAGATCATAACAAATTATGGATACTCTTGAGTAGAATGGAATTCCAGAACACTTTATGGCACTCATGAAGAATTTTTACATGGATCATGAGAAACTTGTTCAACAGAACAAGGTACTACTTCTACAGTCTTTAAAGTCAGGAGAAGTGTGGGTCAATCTCACCATACCATATGCAATCTGAATGCTGAGAAAATATTTAGAGAAGCTGGATGATATAAAAAAGGATGTGGCGTCAGGATTATAGGAAGGCTTATTCATAGCCTAAATTATGCAGATGATCAATCTAGCTGGCTGAAAGTGAGGAGATTTGAAGCACTTTCTGATAAAGATCAAGGATTGCAGCCTTCAGTATGGAATACAACTCAATTGAAAGAAAATTAAAATCTGCCAAACTGAGCCAGTAGATAACATCATGATAAATGGAGAAAATGTTGAAGTTGACAAAGATTTCATTTTGCTTGGATACCCAATCAATGTTATGGAAGCAGCAGTTGAGAAATCCCATGGCTGCGTTAAAGTTCTGAACAACGTTGAAGACTAGTAGTTTATTTCCTCATTAATTGAGGATAGGAGGAAGACAAACTAATAGGAGACATAGTTTCCATGCCAGATTGTTAGATCTAATGATTGATTGTGCTTACATGAACAAGTCACCCATGAAGAGAAAATTTACAGAAGAAAACACAAGATCCATGACAAGACCAAACTGAGATGGTTAATGTAGAGGTGTAATAATAAGTAACCTACTAAAGAAAACTCTTATTAGCTTTATTATTCATATTTGATAAGATGAAATGTGGGTGATTTCAACTGCCCTTCCCACATGGAAAACTGGTGGTTATTCCGTGCTATTGCATCCGAGATTTTGTATACCTTCACCAAAAAATATTCCTCACCACTTGTCAAAATCCTAGGGTTTCAGCCTGAATACCAGGTACAGGTAAGTGTTTTGCTTCCTAGTGTCAATTCCATGAAATAATTTAAAATTTATCATGAGAAAGGATGCCAGAGAATGCAGTTCATATAGCTTCTTGGTCAACTGATACAATGTCAAAATAACTTCTTTTATCAGAGATGGCCTCATACTGAGTGCACCACAAGTAACAAGAGAATCATCTGCACATGCTGTTTTTATGGGATCACTGGTTCAACAATGTGGTAATGAAAATGAACCCTGCTTAAACATATAGCATCACACTTTCAGGTAGACTTAGCAGCATAACAATATTTAATGCAAGCTTGGGCCTGGCCAAGTGTGAGAATGAGGTAAGAGCTACTTACTGGTATTTATACATCCTTGGGTTGCAGAAAATGGTGAGGAACAATTCCCAGGACTTGGAAAATTTTTGAGATGAAAGAATCAATCTTGTTCTTCACAAAAATTTAAAATCTGAGAGCCATACATTATTTTTATAAACAAATGAAATCACCATTATCCAAATCCTATCCTTAGATTTATTCAATTTTATTTCAGAGCCACATATATGCGCCAAAAGAGCCTTCAATGTCTCATGAGTCACAGTTTGCCGAACCCTGGACTACACCGAGAAAGGAAAATAAGTGACATACATGCCTCAATTTCCTTCTCACTTTCTGTGACAGATATAACTAATCAAATAAGCAAGCTTTCTCATTTTTTTCCTGTTCAGCCTCATAAATTTTCCAATACAGTGGTCCAGGCAGTCATTACTAATCAGAGTTGCAAAAGGAAATGAGGTATATTTGCTAAGTATGCTCTTCCTATGGACAGAACCCTCTATTGTTTAGTAATTAAAATGAGTTTAACTTGCATATGATGACTGGTGCCATCTACCCATCTTAAGATCAGCTTCTTTGAACCTCGGCTTACTTGTCTCTCAGGCTGAGCGATAATGACAAATTCTGCAAGACTATTTGTGTGATTAAGGAGATAATGTCTTTTAAATGCCTAGGAAAGTGCCTGAGGTGTTCAATTTATAATGGTTTCTGTTGTGACTTGTTTGAATCCTGAAGAACTTGAGAATCCTTTTGGTTCATGACCCTGTATCAAAACAGGACCAGACTCCTAACCTTTCCTCATTGAGTATGACTCTCCAATGATGAAATTGCATTAGCCTTCTTCTATAGCTTTTTGATAAGTTTAACACAGGCACACATAAAATATGAATTGAAACTTTTTTCTCTAAAATGACAGTAGTGCTCAGATAACTCAGATACAGAGTTATTTGGGTTTAGTCTAGAGGTGACAATAATTTGGATAGAAGTCGAAATCATGCTAGTGGCCTTACAATTGATATTCACTCATTTAATCCTACTCTTCTTTCATTCTTTCCCCATGCAAGACCTAGAAGATTATGAAATGAATAACTGACACCACGAATCTTTTTGTGAGAGCTTTTTAATGGTTTATGTAACAGCTTTCTGGTAGAAATGGAGGGCATATTCAAATGGTGCATACCAGAAATTTATGAAAAAAATTATTTACAAAAGTATGGACAGATGTAAAAGAAACCAAGTAATGGTGGAGCATCCCCAGACTATCAAGAGTGGAAACCATTAGCACCCCAGCACCCAAGAAGATACCCTGAGAAAGAGTGGCTCTAACTCAAGCATTCCCAATGGGGGCAATATCACAGTGAGAGAAAATTGATTTGAGAGTTTGGGAAAAAATACTTTTAATGCATAAAGCACAGATATGCTGAGTCTATAAACCTGAACATACAACACATAGACAAATTTCATTTGGTGTGATTAAGGGGGAAATGTCTTTAAAATTTCCCTAAAGGGGTCAATAAAGAAAATAAAGAGAGAAACACTAAAGGTTTGAGAAACCTGAAGAATTTACCATCTAATAAAATCCATGGTCTCAGTAGAGGAACACAGCTACGACACATCAGGAGGAAGCCAGAAAAATTTGACATTCCTCAATTTGCCCTCTTGTCCTCTTATGTGCTTTCCATTGTACAAACTCAACTTGTTGATTCAAACCATGCTGATATGCAGTTGGTCTCCCACTTCTTCTCCTTGCATCTTCCTCTTTCGTGACTCCATCTTGACTCTTATCTTTTCAAGGTCTGAGTTTTTCCCGAGTTGGGGCCTTTGCAGACCTGATCTTTTGACATGCTTCTTCCCTTTCTTCTCATTCTTCAGTTCTAAGCTTAAGTGTCACTTTCTCAGGAAGTGGCAATTCCTGAGTGACTTTCTTGACTTCAGGTAGGACGTCATTCTCTCTATTATAGTTGCTCCAAGAAACATGCAAGGCATCTTTTTCATACCTATTTTTAATTGTAATGAAAATATCTCACCAAGCAAAATGCTATGTGAGACCATGATGTACTAGCCTAGGAAATTGTCTAATACATACTCAATAAATACTTGATCAGAAACACCTAAAACCCTGTCAGCAAGACATAAATGTTTCAAGGGCCAAGAAGCTTCTGGGAGTCGAACTGCCTGATTTAGAAATTTAGCTCTATCGCCTGCTAAGCAATGACCTTAGATAATAAGTTCATTAACATCTCTGTGCTCTTCAAATCTAATCATCTACAAAATGAAGACAATACTAGTAGCTGTTTGAGAGAAGAAATTAGCTAATATATGTAAAGTGCCTAGGAGAGTGCTTGCTAATTTGTCAACAAATGTTACCAATTATCACTGTCATCATTGGCATCATCAAACCATTGTTATGTTGTTGACAGGCTGTTTATTGGTGACATTCGAAGAAATGTCTTCAGGTTTAAAGCTAAGAACTTATTTTACCAATACTAAATTTAAAAACAACTAGCTTTTTTTTTGTCACAGAGTCAAGGAATAAATTAAGTGACAATGAATTGAGTTTATACTACCAAAAATGAGGTTAGCTTTTTTTGCTACTGAGGTGGTACTTGAAGGATTGGGTTGCTGCTTATGTCTTTACATTGCTTGTTCTATCCTGAAGTTTTTTTCCCACTGCAATACCAGATACGGCAGGGTTAGAGTATGCAGAAAGGGGCATCAGGCCCACTCTGTGTTCAGAAGACATGGTCTTGGGGCAGTCAGATTGCTTTCTGGGAGATTCCTGAGAGGTGTAGGGAGCTGATCATAGAGTGAGCATTCAGGATGAAGGAGCAAGAAGAATGAGCAAGGAAACAGAAACTACATTGAGAACAACTGTTATTCAATCCATGTCACATTTTCTGATATTATATCTCCTTTTTGGAAATAATTTAACTACTTATATTGCAGACACATATACTAGTTTTTGCACTGCAGTATTCAGAAATGTTTTCTAATCCAGACATAGAAATCCAGACAGACTGGCCCATGCAATCACGTGATGGCTCTTTTATATTCAAAGAGAGTGAGGCTAAATATGTCAAGTGAGTGACCCCAAGGTATGCAGCTATGGGTGTTCTCACATATTCCTGACTTCCAGGCCAAGATTGAAGCTTTCCTTGATTGTCCTTTCAATCTTACCCTTACCTTTTCTGCTCGCTCTTCATTTAGCCTCCAACTAGGCTGAATTCAATTAAATTACATTTTCATAAATCACACAAGCAAGCCAGTTTCCTTCCTTGATAGCCACAGCACCTGAGCAGGCTTCCCAATAGACTCATGCATGTGCGCACATGTGCGTGTGCAGTCCCTCCCCCATACACACACACCACCTCTCTGTCTCTAGAAACTAGAGCAAGTAAGTCCCATGTGCACTTCATTTCTCACCGTGAACTGTGCATTGCCGTGGGTGGGGGCACGCATGGCCGAGTGATCACTGTCATGCAGGAAAGAATTTATGTCTGCATGTGCGTCTCACCTCTTTTCACATCTGGTCTTGGTCACCTTTGGGAATTTGCTGGGGAAGAGAAAAAGCAATGAAAAGAGTCTTTAGTGTTGCTGGAGTAGGCACTGAATAAAGATGAATTACCACTCTTCCACTTCTGCAACAGCAGTGTGTTTGGGCTGTTAGTAGTTTGATGGTGTTGCTTTGAATAATTCTCTCGTCAGATTCAAGGGCTAGAGAAGTACCACATGAAGTCATTTTCATGGCACAGGCAGCCAAGTATGTTTCTCAGTTAGGGTCACTAAGGAAAATTGTGTAATGTTCCTGAAGTCAGTTTAAGGATGTGTTGCAAATGGCTCTGTTGTTGTTAGCTGCCAGAGCCACAACAAAATCAAATGGCTGTGATTCATAGAGTTTGCCTGCGCTGATTTTTGGAAGTAGACCACTAGGTCTTTCTTCCTAATCAGTTTTAGTCAGGAAACGTCTCTGAACCCAACAACACAGTTAACAGGGTGGGAACTAAACATAGATCTCCTTTATGGAAGGCAAGAATTCTACCACTAAACCACCACAAATCATCACCCCTACAAAATAATTAATTTCTCTTATTAATCAGATAAAAAGTAAAATCAAACTTGCTACTATGGAGTGTATTTCAACTCATAGTAACCCTTATAGGTCGGAATGAGAACTACCAGTGGGATTCTGAGACTGTCAATTGTTAGAAGTGAAGAAAGTCTTATCTTTCTCTGAGAGCAATTGGTGGTTTCAAACTGAGGCCTTTGATGCTCACAGTCCAATACGTAACCCTCTGGGTGCCATCTGGGATCAGTCCAGAGGGACATTTATACATGGATTTATTCAGGTCCCTTTGATAGAATCCATTTATTTTCTGTATCATCTTTTAGGGAAAATTCTATTAGTGTAACTTATGTTGATAAAATAAGTCTTTGTTTTCACTTTAAGTCTTATGGATTGTGCCCTGACTAGAGAGTGTTGCAACTGAGTATGCAGGCCCTTCGGGATTTTATAAATGCTAGTTAAATCACTCCTTGGTCTTTAGTCTCACTTGTGTCAGAATGCCTGGACAATGTCTCTATGCTGCTACTTATTGTAAGACCTCCCATTCTGTCCCACTTTATTTCAGATATCAAATATTCTTTCGGATATGCAATAATCCCAGGCCAAGATATGTCATGCTGTAGTAGTGTGAAAGGCGTTCCTGAGTGATGCATATGCTTAAATGCTGGACTAATTATTAAAAACTTGGTGGCTTAAGTCCACTCAGAGGCACCTCAGAAGTAAGACCTGGCAATCTGCTTCTGAAGGATCAGAATTGTGAAAACCCTTTGTGTGCTTTGCACATATAAGATTTCTGAGTCAAAACAGAATGAGGGCAACTGAAAAACAACAAGAAAGAAGTAAAGAGAAGGAATGTCTTATTTTGACATCCATGCCAATGTTAGGTAAATGGAAAAGATTTTATGATTAGCTTTTGGATTTGTTGTCCAAATCCATGGGGGACTAATGACATTAAAAAGTAAATTATACACAAAGATTTCCTAAATTTTGACTGGTTCCAAGTTTATCGCCTTTCAAATAATATCCCTTTCACAGTGGTTGGACACCTACCTGCTGACTTCCCTGGCACCACGATTACTACACTACCTGATCAGGTCAGCCTATTTTCCCAACACTCTACTTAGCTCTGTGGATGATACCTCTCCACAGGGTCCATTACTCTTGTAAACAATACAGTTGTGCTAGTAAGCCCCATTACACCTACAAAGGACTCATAGCAACATCTTTTTTATGTTAGCCAAAGTCTTTTGTCTGAAATCCACAAAGATAAATACATTTTACGCTGTAAACTGGCATAGACACATACATCTAAAATCAAAGTTTCACAAACCCTTAGTGTGATAAAATTAAAAGACGACAAGTAACATACCGTCTTACTGTAATATTTGTGCATTAGGCTGCTAATGTCAGGTTCTGCACTTTGAAACTAGCAGCTGCTCTTCAGAAGAAAGATAAGACTTTCTACTCCTCAAAAATCTTTCTTTCTTGGAAACCCACAATGACAGTTCTTTTCTGCTTTATAAGGTCCTATGAATAGTAATCAACAAAATGGCAGCAATTTTTATTAACATATATTACTAATATTTACATATGACATAAAAATCCACCGTCAAACACAATTTTTAAAAGATGATCATTTTAGTTCATTATCTTGATTTTTTAAGACCAGAAGTTTGGAAAGGAATCGATTATGCTATTTATATGAAGAAGTCAAACCTTTTCTTTTCTCCTTCCCCCTTTATTGTTTCTATTATTTCTTTTCCTCCCCCCTACTTCTCCTCTCCTTTTTCCTTCTCCCTCTTCTATTTTTATCCCATCTTTCATTTTCTTTTTTTGTAAGAAGATGCTACTGGAAAGAGATGAAGTACAATTAGTAATATGCCAGTCTAGTCAACACTAATAATATATTTGGAACTCATACTGTATTCCCATTCTAACTCATATCCTGGGTCACAGACTGAAATAAGAGCTGAAAGCACAGGGAATCCAGGATAGAAAACCTCCTCAGGAACAATAATGAGAGTAGTGATACCAGGAGGGGAAGGGGAATGGGACAGAGGGGTAACCTATCAAAATTATCTACACATAACTCCCACGCAGGTGGATGAACAACAGAAAAGTGGGCGGATGGAGATATTGGTCAGTGTAAAATATGAAAAAAATTAGAAGTTATCAAGGATTCATGAGAGTGGGAGAATGGGGGACAGAGGGAAAAAATGAGGAGGTGATACTAAGGGCTCAAGTAGAAGGGAGATGTTTTGAAAATGATGATGGCAACAAATGCACAAATGTGCTTGACACCAAGGATGGATTGATTGTAACAAGAGCTATGTGAGCCCCCAATAAAATGATTTTAAAAGAATAATTTATAATACAATAATTTGAGCATATACATACAAAAAGAAAGAAATCTAACAGCTTTTTTCCCATTATTGCTTAATCATATGTTATTATAGTGTTAATGGCTACCCATATTTGTGTTATTTTCCATTAGATGGCATTTTATTATTTTTAGGATTTTTGGCTTCTGCTAAACATTTTTCAGTCATATGAACAGTAATTGTTTCTCTTGGTATATGATGGCATAAAAATTGCAATAGCATTACATAGTTTCTTCTTCCTCATCTGATTTTCTGTGACATTTCTACATTTCCTAAGCTTTCATTTATGCACAGATACTTTCTAAGATTTGTACTACTTTGTGATGACTGTTCACTTTCCTTGCCCTCCCACAAAGTCAATACCATATTATTTTAATATAGTTTAATGAGGTTTGAATATCTAAAAAGACATATATTCCTTCCCTTCCTTAGTTACTCAGCCCTTTGTTCCTCTATTTGAATATGAATTTTGGCACTATAAAATTCTTTTTGTTATTATATTGGTACCACATTGAGTTTATAGACTAATTGGAATACACTTGCCTTTTTATGCTTTTCCTTACTCATTTGCTAATTTACATTTGTATTCATCCAAATTATTTTTAATTCCACTATTGTGGCAGTCATGTGCTTATGCTAATTTTATGATTGAAATGTAGGTGTGGAGTAGGAGCCTGTTAATCTGGAGATAGCCATTGTGTAGCCAATGAGGCCTCTATGCGGGCATGGCTTTCTCCTGAGATTCTGGGAAATCTTGCAATATTTCCCTTGTGAAGATGAGAAGCTATCTTCCCCAGTTGTTGAGAGTTAGTCTCAGAGGTGATGAGTCACGGAAAAGACAAGCTGGCAGCATCTGAGAAGCTAGAGGAGCCGGTGGAGAGACCGCACGGCTTTACCCTGATGGAGCCAGACCTCTGAAGCTGGAGTGGCATGCTGTTGATGGACCCTGAGCCCTGGAAGCGAGGAGCTATGGGGAGACCCCTGCCAGCACCAGAATTCTGCACCCACTGAACTGTGACTTCGTGAGTCGGAAGGAGACTTTGTAGACTAATTTCGGGCATATGGGTTAATATCGGACTTATGACTTTATACTGGACTGGAATGAGATGCCTTGTTAGTGTCACATTGCTTTTGTATATAAACCCTTTCCTTATGTCTATATGTGTGTCTTTGAAATTTGTTCCTCTAGTCTACCTGGACTAACACAACTATATTTTGTAATTTCCCTATTAACTTACTGTAATTGTTTTCTGCTATACTTGTTCCCAAATAACATAGCCTTAACATTTTTTTCATGGTTTTATATAACATTTTTAACTGCTTCATTGTTTTATTTTAAGTCTACTGGAATATTATTGTCATTTTGTAGAAATGCTATGCTGAATGAGGAATCTTTCTGAATTCTCTTTTTTGTAAACTTTGCTTGGATTTTTCAAATGATACTTATATTTCTGATATAAAGACAGTTTTACTATCTCAAAATTCTTATAATAGCTAACTATTGCAAACAAAGATTCTATGACCATTCATGCATAACTATTAAGATGGAAAAATACTTTTACTACTTTTAGGTAGAGTGGAACAGCCAGGTTATATGGTGAATATGTGGTTAACTATTAAGTTAAGACACTACCGGTCTGTTTTTGAAAGCAATTGTGTCATTTTCCATTATCTTTAACAAAATATTAAAGTTATGGTTGTTGTACATCTTTGTTGACATGCAATATGATCTGTCTTCAAATCAGTTTGTAAGGAAACCTGTAGCACAGTAGCTAATCACTCAAGGGCTGACTAGAAGGTCAGTAGTTCTAACCCAACCGGCACTTCATGGGAGAAAGAAGTGTCATTCTGATACTGCAAAAATGACAGTGTAGGCAAACCTGTGGGTCATTTCTACTCTGTCAGAATTATCTGGAGAACAGTGAGTATAATGGGTAAAGAGAAGTATTTCCTTACACTTTTAAATTTGCAGGTAACTAAGGTGTAATAAAGTTGTGAACATTTTTAATGTACTTATTTATCATCTGAACATTTTGTTTCATGAAGTGTCTGTTAAAATTTGGACTCACTACTATTCATTCCTGGGTGCCCTGTCCTGGACCACCAATTCTTGCGTGGCTCAAACAGCCAAAGGATTACTATGTTAGGGTTCTCTAGAGAGACAAAACCTGAATGCTAATAATTTTATATACATTTAGATAGATAGATAGATAGATAGATAGAATACATAAGAAATAAACAGTTAATTAATCTAAAAAGCTGTACAAATGGCTCAATGCAACTCACTCACGTGAGACAGCTGTGAGACATTGGCAGTCCTTCATGTCTTGAGGGTGGCTGGTTAGTCCTCTCTAGAGCAATTCAGGCTATCCAACATAGGCAGTAAACAGCAAGGCAGGTAAGTCACTGATAGTCAGACAGATGACACAATCAGTCAGTCCACAGCTCAAGACATGTATATTCCAGTAGTGTGGCAACGCAGATCTTGAAGGAACCTCAAGTTGTAGCGACACAGTGCACATGTTAGGTATCCCACAGGTAATATAGCTTGCAAATCGAAGCACAGAACAATCAAGGCAGCCACACACTGGTCTGATGATCAAAGAGCAAGAGACAAGAAAAACTTGCCCAGGCATTTATCTCTTGCCATTCAGTTGATCCCACATGTGTTCATTTGCCATGTTGACAAAATAAATGTTAACAATCTCAATTACCAATCAGAAGGTTGGTTGTTCAAATCCACACAAAGGTGCTTTGTTGGAAAAAAGTCATGACAATGTGCTTCCAAAAGGTGATAGTTGTGCTCTGAAGCACATGTGGCTGCCATGAACTGGGATTAAATATTACTTTTATTTATTAAAGTACAAGTATTTTATATGTTGAGATAAAAGTCCTATGATGGATAGAGAGATCTTTTATTAATATCTCTACCAGTTGAAGCTTGTCCTTTAATTTTCTTAAGTGTCTTGTAATGAAAATATACTTTAGTTTGATAGAGACTTATTTCTTGTTTTGCCTGTTTGTGTATACTATTTTTAAATATCATTATTAAACCAAGGTCATTAAGATTTTCCATATGGTTTGTTCTACAATTTTAGTTTTTACATTAAGGTCTGTGATCCTATTTGAATTAATTTTTTGGCCTGGGTCAGAACTGAGACTCTTTTTTTTCTATTTGCAAATGCCTGTCTATTCAATTGTTGCAGTGCCATTTGCTTAAAAGATCATTCATTCCCCATTGGGTTGTCTTGGCATCTTTGTTGACAGTCAATTGATGATAAATATGAGAGCTATTTCAGGATTTGAAAATTTTTTTCCCATTGATATGCATGTTTTTTGTTAAAACAACAATGTTGATTATGATAACTTTGCATAAAATCTTGAATCCAGTTTATTAAGCCTCCCAACATTGCTCTTCTTTTTCCATGTTACTTTGACTATCTTAGACCCTTTGCAATTTCATACATAGTTTAGGATCAGTTGTAAATTTTGCTAAAAGAAATACCATGTTTTTACATTTGCTCAAATTTTACTTTGAATTATGTTTAATATAGATATCAATAACAACTTTATTTGTAATAGCCCCAAACTAAACTGAAATGTCTACCAACAAAGGCATCATAAAATAACAAATAAAAATGTATCTTTTTTTTTGGGGGGGGGCATCACTGCTCTCCAGTGGTGGGAGTAGGAGGCCCAGCCCCACTACTGGAATTGAACCTCCGTCCCAGTGGGCCGCAGTCCCGCGCATAACCACTATGCCACCGGGGCTCAGCCCTAAAAGTGTATCTTTATGATGGAATACTACCCAGAAATAAAGAGAAGTAAAATATTGAACCATGCAAAAACATGAAATAACCTCAAAATAATCATGTCCAGTGAAAAAAAATTAGACAGAAAAGACTCTGTGCCGTATGATTCCACTTATATAAAATTCTAGAAAATATAATCTAATCTGCAATAACAGAAAATCAGTGATGACCTAGATAAGGAAATTTGGGGCAGGGTGAAATGGAGAAATTACAACAGGACATGAGAGAACATTTGAGAGGGTTCATTATTTTGAGAGTTTTCATTATTTTCATGGTAGTGACTTTTCCTCGGTATATGTATATATGGGTATATGTATATATCAAAACACTGTAAATTGTACACTTCAAATGTCACTTATATGTGTACAAAATTTTTACTGGTAAAAATCAAAGAATACAGACATTTATCTGGATTATAGCATAATATAAAGAAAACAAAGATCTTCACAACTGATTATAATACATGAACAGAACATTGAAATTATCAGGAATGTTTTTGCATTAAAATTATTTTATTGGGGGCTCATTCAACTCATCTATACACACATCAATTGTATACAGACCACATTTGTACATTTGTTGCCAGCATCATTCTCAAAACATTCTCCTTCTACTTAGGCCGTGGGTATCTTCTCCCTATATTTTACCTCCATCCCCATGCCCCACCCCTCATGAAGCCTTAAAAATGTACAAGTTATCATTATTTTGTCATCTCATACACTGAAAGGATTTACTTTTACTTTAATTCATATTATTGCTTCTGGAAACAGTAGTCAAAAAATCAAAGAACTTCTTGCATTGGGGAAGTAGGTAGAACACAATCAGTGTCATATATAAATATAACTTTTCAGGGTTAAAGTGTAGTGGTGTCCCTTTGAGAACAAATGTGTCCCGGCCTAAGCCATGGTATTGCCAATCACCTCATATGTATGAGAAAGCTAGACAATGAATAATGGGAGAAAAATTGATGCGTTTGAATTACAATAGTGACACACAATATTAAAATAGCCATGTACTTACAGGAGAACAAACAGACCTATCTCAGAGGGCAACCAGAATGCTTCTTTGGAAGTGAAGATGGTGAAACTTCCTCTCCTGTATTTTTGACATGCTATCTGGAGAAACCAGTCCTTATAGAAGGGTATTACGCTTGGCAAAGTAGAGGGTCAGCAGTAAAATGGATTGATACAATGAGGAAAAATGGGCTCAAACATAAAAACTGTGAGAATGTAATAGAATTCAGGAGTGTTTGGACTGTTGTACAGGTGGTCACCATGTGTCAGAAGTGATTCCATGGCAACTCACGGTAAGGCCAGCCATATAGCAGGGCCAGTCAAAGAATATTGCTGCTTCATTTCTCCTTCAGATGTTTGTGTGTATGTATATATGCACACACCCAAACACACACCCCAAGCAATATGGATTTAATGTGCCTCTGGGATTAGTGGGTGTTTGTACACAAACTCTCTCAATGATACATTTATCTTCAAATTGTTAAGGCACATTTAAGAAAAATAACACTTTTATGTCATGGAAAAAAGCAATTTTGTGGTCAGAATGTCAAATTTTTAGTAAAACTCAGTTGACATCTTCTTACATCATTGGACTTTTGCAACAAATTTATGGGAATGCTAACTGTTATGGTTAGGTTTTTGGTTGATGACTCAAGATTGTCCCATGATTGTATCTAACACAGTGTGGTCAACTCCACGATGGAATTTTCTGTAAAGCTGCTACAGAACAGACTTTTGCAATATGGTCACAGCCTCTATATGATTGAGGAAGGCTTCATTCTACTCTTCTAAATTGACTGTGTGTGGAATTTGAATGCTCCATCTGGTTATATTGCCTGCCAATCCCAGGAACAATCAGCAGACGGTTGACCTCAGATTCTTGAATTAATTTGGCTAGTCTTAGATTCATTCGGTTCTACATCCATCTGCCTGGGATCTTCCTCTTTCATCTAGATAAAGCCTTCTGTGTACATCTGACCCATGGATTTGAACTTTTACAATTGTGTGAGTCATTTCTTGATACAAATCTCTTTCTATATACATATACAGACAAGAGTCACTGATTTTGCTTTTCTAGAAAACCCTGCTACCTCACATAAAACAACAGATTTTAAATGGATCAAGAACTTTTTTTTTGGCATCACTGTCCTCTGGTGGTCGTGGGAGCTACCCTGTCTTGCTCCCGGAGAATTGCTGCTGTATTTGAACTGCCAAGCCAATGGGCCGCAGTCCCGCACTCAACCACTATGCCACTGGGGCTCGGCCTGGATCAAGAATTCTTAGGAACATCAGAGAGACCTCAAGGGGGAGTCAGCAGAGGGTAGTCTGCCAATCTTGATGAAAAAGAAACTATACCTGATTCCAGAAACCGATGGAAATAGATCATAACATTACAACTGATAAGATATCTACTGATGTTAGGTTTCATGTATTTTGGCATTTGCAATGTGAAGAGATCATCTTAGGGTTAGTAAGCTATCAAGTGAAAAAAGTGTTTTTTGATGATCAGCTAGCTAGCTCAAAGAACTGATATTTCTTTCCAACTTTATTTCAAGCAAGATTGAAGCTAATGAAGACAAATTTATGGAAATAATTATAACTGGAGACAAGCTTTGGATTTACCAATACAATTCAATTAAGGAAGTGACTTCTGAGGCAATCTACTAAAGAAGGTAAGTGAAAGGCACAGGGGTCAGTTCAGAAGATAGTGGTGAGCATTTAAGAACTATTTCAAATGGATAGCCTTGATATTTTCTCAAAGCACAGGGGCAATCTCAGGGGCTTACTATGAAAAATCTTAAAGAAAATTAATAACCGCCTCGATGAAAATAAGGCCAGCAAATTTGTGCCAAGGATTTCCCCCCTGGGATCACATTGTACCTGCTTATTCTTTGAGGGTAGCAATTTAGAACAGTTTATTTCCCTATAAGAAGTTCATTGGGAGGACTTATTCCACTCTTACTGCAGGCATAATCTTGTCCCATTTAAACTTTTAACTCCCCAAATTTGAAGAACATTTAAAAGGGACATGATTTGAATCCCTTAGGGATGCCCAAACTCTCATTTTTCAAATTTTTTCAAACTATCATTTTGACATAGTGTCAAGAATTCTTTGGGACAAAGGTTGGAGTGATGGAAAACTTTGTACAGAGGTACATAGACTGAGATGGAAGATATGCCAAGAAATATTTTCACATTTTAATATTTGTTTGCTAAAAGTTTCTACTATTTTGTGCAATGCTTTTTAAAAATTAATCTTGAAGTATATGGGTGTCTATTATAGTCCTTATCTTTCTTTGACAGTTTGTAAAAGTCACTCAATCCATTGGTGGACTATTTATACTTGTGAGTTTAATTAGTTTAGTGATCATGTGTATTTAGGGTTCCTATTTTCTTTGGGGGTTTTATAATTTACATTTTCTAGAAAGTTGACCATTCTAAGCATTTTAACTTTTTAAGAAAAAGACATTATTATCATATTCCAGATATTATTATATATAAATATCTTATAGCTATACACAATTAATCATTTTAAAATATGTGCCAGATAATGTATCTAAAAGAATTATAGAGGATGCAGACAATATGTTCTATCAGACAGAAAGGACTGTCTGATTCCTCTGTTAGCAGATTGGAAACCTTAATCAGAACTTTGAATAGGTTCAGGCTGGCTTGTAGTTTGGTAAGACTCACTTAATTTACCTCTATTTACCCTCTGTTTCTTGAATTTGTACTGCTTGATGCATTGATTGACTAGGCATTGAGTTTCTATATCACAGTCTTGAGACACCAACGGAAATCTAGTTTCCTCCTTCTAAATTTGGAAATATCTTGAGGAGTTCAGGTATGTGCTTCAGGTAAAGCCCCCCTCCTCAAGCAGGAAAATATCTCCTGAATACTGTGAGACCAGAGAAGACCTCATCACACCCTTTTAAAGCTCCATAGCTTCTCATGTAGCCTCATATTTTGCAAATGAACTGCGGGGAAAAACAGCTGTACATTAATAGCTCCTGAGATTTCCAAGTTGTTATGCCAGTCGTATACAATCTCTAAAAGGCCTGTTCGTTTCTTTCCTCTGATAAAATTCCTCTGTGTGTACCAAGTTTCATCCTCAATCAAATCTAAACCCAGGAACTGTGCCCAGGGAGAGGTATAGACAGTAACAGATTACTCACATCAGGATTCTTTTTTCCTGTGTAATTTTAGTTCATTTTATTATCTCTCTTTCTATAGCTGTATTTTCTTTAAAGATAGGCTTTAAAAATTTTATATCCCCTCTATTCTTCTTATACTAAATCCAGATGTAAAATTGCTTTCAGATTTTCCATTTATTTTCACTTCATTTGGAATAAAAATTCAATTTTTCACCTGTTCTGTTTATTGTGAAGCTAATATTTTTACCCATCCTTTTATTTTTATTATTTAATTGGTCCTTTAATTATTAGTTTTATGTGTCACTTTTGGAATTTGAATTTGTAAGTTCTTCTTGATTAATAATTTCTCATTATTTTTTCCTCTGAATTTTATTTATTTTATTATTGTTGTTGAGTCCACACACAGAAAAACAGATCCCAATTTAATAGTTTCTACTTAGTGCCTAGTTTCCTTCTTTGATTTTTGTAACACTCCCACCCTTCTTCTTTTGAATTTTCTCCTTATTAATATAAACTCACTACCTCCTCTGATTCCTACCTAATCGTTCAAGTTACTGTTGTCAGTTTGATTCCTTAAAGCTAATTCTTCACAGTGCAAAATGCTGAAGGCAGAACTGTTTTGTTGTCATTTTGCTATTTAGGATAGAGTATTGCTTTGTTTCAAGAAAACTGCAAGGAATAGCTTTGATTTAGTTTTCAAGTTTATTTCAGGGAAATAATTTCAGAGATTCATCCAGCTTTCATGATTCCAAAAAAGTCTAAATTCCATCAAATTTCAAATTCTGTTTTGCATTTTCTTCACTTTGGTGCAGACTCCTTTACTGAGTCTTTGATAAGTATGTTCTGCAACAGGAGCTAGACACTCTCTCCTATGGAGCAGCCTGTGAGTTTGAAAAGCTGACCTGGCCCTGCAGAACAGTTAACCTTAACGATGCAAGAGAAGTATAACATTTTCAGAGCCTACATTTCCTGATGTGGCACAAGTCAAAATGAGAAGAGATAGCTGCGATCAGCTATTAGAATGTGGAAGAGTTAAAGCATGAATCTAGGGAAATCAAAAGCCATCCAAACAAACAAAGAAAAACGATAACACATACTGATCAGTATCTCAGGCATCAGTGAGCAGAAATGGGCTAGCATTGAGTATTTTGACTTAAATAAGCATATGATACTCTCTGCTAGAATTTTACCTACACTTTATTGACTATGCAAAGGTATTTGACTGTGTGGGTCATATCAAATTATGGTTACCATTGTGAAGAATGGGAATTACAAAAAACTTAATTGTGCTTATGCAGAAGCTGCACATAGACCGAGATAGTTGTTGCAAACAACTGAGGGAGTACTGCATGGTTGAAATTCAGGGATGGTATGCCTCAGGATTGTATTCCTGCACAATTTTAGACTCATCTAATCTTTGTAATATAGTGGACAAAAATCCTACAGGTTGTACTGTAATGTTCATAAAAATTGGCATTATAAATAATGGAAAGCTCATTAACAACCTGCACTATGCATATGAAACCACATTGCTTGCTTGGAGTGAAGGAAACTTGAAGCACTTACTGATGAAGATCAAAGTACATAGCCTTTAGTGTAGATGATACCCTAAGATAAAGAAAACAGAAATCTTCACAAATGAATCATTGAGGAATGTAATGGTAAATGGAGAAAACATTGATGCTGTCAAGGATTTAATTTCACTTGGATACATGACCAACACCCATAGAAGCTACACCTAAGAAACAAAATTAGGTGTTTCTTAGGGAATATATGCTTCATAATACCATAACACCTTCATAAAAGCAAGGATGTCACTTTGAGCACTCAGGTGTACATGCACCAAGCAAGCCATGGTGATTTCAATCTTCTCATGTGCATGAAAAAAGTGAACAATGAGTAAGGAGTACTGGTGAAATACTTGATACATTTTAGAGAACCTCTTTTGCATGTACTGTGGATAGCCAGAAGAATAAGCAAATATGTCTTGGATAAAGTATACCAGAATACTCCTGAGAAGTGGCAACTGCATGATTTCATCTCATGTACTCTGATCATCAGGAGGGATCAATCTCGAGGAAAAGACATTATACTTGGTAAAATAGAGGATCAGCAAAAAAAAAAAAGAAAGAAAAAAGGGAAGATACTCAATAAGATTTACAGTTTTACATAGTGGTTTCAACAATGGGTTCAAATATAGCAATAATTGTGAGGATGACACAGGACCAGGAAGTATTTCATATGCCTAGCAGTGTATTCATTGAGTCACTGTGAATCAGAACAAACTCTTTCATAGTGTCTAATTATTACAGTTACTCTTCACCTTTTTTGAGGTCCTCCAAAAGAGGCCATATTATGGTTTAGGTCTCCCAGATTTCTGAAATGCTTTGCATTAAGTTCTGATTACAAACATCTATTTATTCCTAAGACTAGATGGGAAACAACTTCAGCTTTCATTTATGACCCGGATGATTTTCTTTACTTTCTGGTTTCAAGCTCTGCTAGTTTGATTCTTCTAGGTTTGGGTAAGCTATAGTGGTGATCACAGGAAATTAAATTCTTTTCACCTTTATCTTCCCTCAGGCGAGGGATCCTGCTGGTGCCCTATTTCATCCAAATACTTGTATTTCTGCTCTTTAGTGTTCTATAAATGTGACCATCATATTTTGGTGCATGACAATATTTTTAATGTTAATTTTTATATTTTACATATATTAGCGATGCATTTGATTTTGCAAACCACCTTACTTTTGAACAAAGCATAACATTTGTGTAGTTGATCATTTTCTTCAACTTATCTATTAAAATGGCTACATAGTGATAAAATTCATGATTAAAAGGTTTATTAAAGAAGTCATAAGTTTAAATGCCAGTTAGAAATGCCCATATTTGAAATATTTTTTCAGGGCATGTTACAAAGTTCTTGCAGGTCTTCTAACAAATGCCCAAAGGAGTAAACCACTCCATTGTAAACCTCAGTATAAAGGCACTTGGCTCTACTTTGGTAAGTCAACAAGGCCACCTTCTGCAATTATAGTAAGTGCCTAGAGGGATCCCACATGGGAAGCCAACCCCCAGGACAAAAGCACAGCTCTACCTGCGCCATCGGTTGGGAAATCTGTCACTCTGTTCCATGGTCTGGGTCTTCATTTTCCTGCTGTTTCTCTGATGCTATAATTGTCGTCTAGATCCAGAAAGTTTACTGAATGAATATTTGGGGTACAAAGGATGAACTCCATTCCTGGCTCTTGCTCATAATGAGCATCCTGCAAAGGGCTCATTTTATATACAACAAGAAGGCATTTCAAATAATCCGTTACTTACAGGTGAAAACTATCATTATCTTCCCCCATCCCTTCACCAGAAGTCTACAGGAAAAGATCATCTAGATGAAAGTAGACTTTGGCTGGAAGAGTCACATAAGATAATTCACTGAACCTGCAACATTGCAATACAACTTTTTCCAAAAGATAAACTTGAATTATTTTAGAAAATAGGTTTTGGTTTTAAGTAACTAGCATAGGTGCTTATCCTTTGACTCAGTAGTACAGTGCCTACTCCATTGTCACCTTTGTGTAATCAAGAGTTCTCATTGCCACATGCTCAGATATATGTCAATAACTTTTCAAAATATAATTTTGACTTCTCTAAAACTTTGGTGATTTAAAAAACTTTCCAGAAAAGTACTTATCAAAGGGAAAAGTTCATAATGCTTCAGTGGGACCTCAAAAGGAGTCAGTGACATAGTACATTAGGTACTGGGCTGCTAACAGAGGATAGCAGCTTGAATTCACTAGCTGCTTTGTGGCATAAAGATGAGGCAGTGTGCTTCTGTAAAGATTTTCAGTCTCAGAACCCCTAGGGAATAGTTCTACTAGGTTCTGTCAGGTTGGTATAAATGGAAATGTTCTCTCAAGCCCTGCTGATGCATATCTAATTCACATCATATAGTAAACATTGAACCAGCCCCATCTCATTTCTCGAGGCCAGACTCTTCAAGCAAATTGGATTTCATTTTATCTTTGGCCTGCTGTTCAAATTTTCAGAAACCCTTATTTTGGAATCTTTCAACTTTCATCAGTTATTCATTTGATAGTGTAGCACATGATTATGTTATGACTTTTTCAAACACTGGCAGAGAGTCTTTCATCATTATCCATTCATTGTTCCTTCTCTAAAAAAATATGTCTTTAGCTTCCTTAATTAGTCTAGTATGTTCATCATTATCCTGGTTTGGGGAAAAAGTTATCTTTTGAAAGAATCAAATATCTTACTATATTTGGGAGGAGTATTTATAGAGCTTAACACTGTAGCAGGGACAAGTTTTGTAGAATTGCTATCTTCAATGTTGAAGACCCAGGCTAATTTCTGACCAATGCATCTCATTCAAAACTAGCACCAATCTATCAGTGGAGGTGTGGGTGTTGCTGTGATGCTGAATAGCTTTAGCAGCTATTCCAGAAGAAGATGTGCTATAAGAAAATCCTAATGGTCTACTTCCCAAAATTAGGCAATGCAAGCTCTATGGATCAGAAATGGACATTCCACAATTGATCATGAGGATGGCATAGAAATGGGAAATATTTCTTTCTATTGCAAAAGAAATCACTATGCCAACTGGATGGCATCTAATAATAACAAGGACAGATGAATGTGACTATGACATTGAGTGGTTCAGCCAATCTAGCATCTCCCCAACTACCTGACATAAAATACACCTGGCCCTGGAAAGAATATGATCATGTTTCAGGATCATCATGTGCTGTTTATGTTACTTGTTGCTCTATGTCTTCTAAAGTGTCATAATAGAAGTGGAAAAATAAAGAGTCAACTGTGTCCAGGCAATAACCTTTCCTAAAGAGACAGGAAAAAGAAGCTCAACATTTGCACCATTTCTTTTCTGATGGCTTTTCTGATTGTTCTCTCTTAGTTCTTTATAAAATATTTAGTGACTACTTCTTATGTGCTGTGCATATTCCTCAAAATCAAACTCATTGCCTTTAAGTCAATGTCACTCATAGAAACCCGATAGGACAGGGAAGAACTGTCTTTGTGAGTTTCCGTGGCTGTAACTCTCTGTGGGAGCAGACAGCCCTGACTGTTTTTCAGAGCTACTGGTGGTTTCCAACTGCTGGACTTGTGGATCACAGCCCAACACATAGTCACTATGCTACCATAGTTCCTTGGACATGTCACTAGGTGCTGAAATACAGAGGTGAACAAGACATGAACCCTTTCTCAAGGGTTTATAGCCTATTCGGGAAAACACACTAGGAAACATGAAAGCACCAAGAAGCGAGCTAGGTACCCTTAATGATCACTATCAGCAGACAGGAATTAATGCCTTCTCTATGAAAATAGAGAGACAGAATTCTCTCCCAGGACACCCAGAGCTGTTTTTCTCATGCTTTTCCCAAAGAGAGATTAAGAAGAGCAACGCTCACAATAGGAAGAAATGTGAGTAGAGGCTACATCATTGTTGCAAGCAGGGTCCCAAAACTCTCAGGTTTGTGTTTTCTTTAAAAACCAAATCTTTTTCTACCTCCTACACTCACCCACAAATGGGAATGAGAGTGGATAAGCAAGTATGAGGCATGTAGAACCTGTAGGAACTTGATCTTGGCTGTTTATAGCATTCATCCAGACATAAAATTCCTTGCCTTGGCCCTCCGGGGATTCAACTTGACTGTTCTCTTTAGTTTCCAAGGAATGAGTACTAGAAAACACCCTCAACCAGCATAGTTATGAATACCTATTAGAAGTCCATAATTATTAAAATAGGTAGAAAACAAAATTTAATGTGTTTTCTCTTATGTAATGGTAAATAGGCTAATGTTCACGAATACTTCAAAGTTGGATGTCATGTAGAAAAGTAGTATTTGATGCCATTTCTTGAGACATTATTATTCACCAGATATTGTACCATGTGCAATTTAGGTTTAATATCATTTGATCCTCATCTTATATTTCTATCCCTCATCATATATTGTTAAACTAAGGTTCAATAAGTTCTCTTGGTTTACCCAAAGTCTCACAACTTGATAATATATCCTAGATTCAAATTTGAATAGACTTTTCTTCCTATTACATGTTCATTTTTAAAACATTTGTTTCACAGAATAAGATGTATAATTTTATACAACTTTTACATGCATTTGAGGTTATTAAAAATACCATGACTTGGGTCAGGTGCACCTTAGTCCTCCAGGTAACATCTTTGCTTTCCAATACGCAGTGTGTCTTTTGACCTCTTGACTCCTGATTCTATGAACCCTGCATATGGAGTCAAGCAAGACAAAATCCTCAACAACTTTAAGCTTTGATTCATTTATCATTTTATTGCCTACTGATCCAGTTGTGAGGATTTTGATCTTCTTTACCTTGAGTGATAATCCATATTGAAGGCTACAATCCTTGATCTTCATCAACAAGTGCTTCAGGGGTTGGGCTTAGGAGATACTAAAGGCCATGACTCTCTGCTTTAGTAAGGACCATAAAGAGTGTACAAATAAACATCTAAACAATTACAATCCAAATGTGTGTTCATGGTCCATCCTCTGGAAGAATTCAGAGGGCACATCTGCATGCCTACATCTTGTAGAGCGAAGACAGGTTTCTGTGGGGAGGTGGTTATTAATTAGAAAGTAGTGTTGGGGATAGGTCTTGAAAACTGAACCCCAAACATGTCAAGGATCAAAAAGTGAGATCTTCATGCCCCCTGGAAAGTTAAGGAGATTTATTATGACAGAATATACTCTGAAAGGTGGATAATGCTCAGGCTGAGAGAAGGAGGGGAAAAAACACCAACAGTCTACTACAACCCAAAGCAAATACAACTGAATTGTCACATCCAGATGTCCCTAGCCAACAGAAAGCACTGGCATTATTATTTTTTCCAACCCAGAGGTTCCCCAAATTTTCCTGCTTGAGGATTCTCCAAATTTCAGTCAAATGCACTCATTCAACTCTACAGATTGCTCTGTCAACCTGAAGGAGCAGCCTGCATGGAGCTGCAAGTCCCCACCTCCTCAAGGGCAGGGCTAAGCAAAGAAAAGGCAATCACCAACTTTGTCCCCACAGGCCTGCTCAGCAAAGAGTTTTCTGCAGGCCTCATTAAGGATGACTTAGTGCCTACAAGCCTACACTTAAGTCTCTTTTTTTTTTTGGCCTGCTATTGTTTCCATTGAGCGTGACAAAGCCCAGGTGCCTTATACTGACTATTTTAGCCAAGAGCCAAAGGGCAAACTTAAAAAGAAAAAGAAATCAGTGCTTTCATTCTCTAAACATGCCATTTACTTGTTTTTCTTTTTTATTATGTTAGTCATTGCTATAAACCCGGCATAGTCTATGTTTTTTTTTCCTTTTATGATGCTAGTATTCCAAAGTCAGGTAAGCTCTTCAACCATGAAATGTCAACCATTAAAATTGGACAAAAGAAATAAATAAGATGAACACATGTTTAAAAGAAAATGTAAGATTTATTCTGTAGGTGATACAATTATATACAAGAAAAATCTATGCCCTATTAAGAATATTAGAAAAAAATCCAATAAAATTTAACAGCCATTAGAAAAGAAAAATCAGTTAGAAAATCTTAGAGGTAAAATATTTTTAATAATAGCAGCAAAGACATGTTACCTTAATTGTCTAAATGTTAATGTCTTGAGTGAAGAATACATAGAGAGCTCTTGGATAATAAATTTTAACTTGTTAACATAATCAGTTTTCCTAAAATTGAATCCTAACTTCAATGAAATATCACTCAAAATATCAATAACACTTTGGAAGTTGAAACTACTATGAAAATTCATTTTCAAAACTCTACATCAAAATTTTCTGTAAGAGAATGATACTAAAAGTTCCATTTAGCCAGATAGTAGAATGGATTATGTAGGTAAAATAAGTAAAGTAGTATTGACCTACAGAAACTAATTGCAGAAAAAAATTGGAGAGGACATAAATAGATACAAATATGTGTGGTTGCTTAATACAGGATAAAATGATATCTAAAATCAATGAGAGGTAGATTTTCCAAAATGGTTAGAGGAGGAGTGTTTAGAAAGTTGGGTTACTGAGTTTTAGCAAGAGATATTACAGCTGTGATCAGAGCTTTAAGCATGCAAACAAATCATCAAAAAAAACTATACACAAACCCCAAAATTCAAGAATATAAAGTATTTCTCAAGTAGTATATAGTTCAGAAATTGAAAAAGAATAGTACAAAAAATTTTCATGAGTCAAAAATGTAAAGAATTTCAAAGCAAATTATTTACCAAAAGTCAATAGAGAAACACAATATAGGAAAAATATTTGACATATACTGCAAAGTGTGTTAGAATTTAAATTCTGAGAACCTAAATTTGCAAAAGCTATGGATGGAAATGACCAAAATCCATTTGCAGAGTGCCCCCATAGATTAAGCCTCCATTGAATACTTCCTGGTCATTAACTGAATCAAAAACCAAACTCACTGCCATAGAGTTGATGGAGACTCATTTATAGCAATCCTATACAACAGGGTAGAACTGTGAATTTCAAGACTGTAACTGTTTATAGGAGTAGAATGACCTATCTTTTCCTCTCAGAGCAGCTGAGCTTTCTAACTTCCCACCTTGAAGATCACAGTTCAACAAGTAACTGTGATGACACCAAGGCCTCTTGTTAGGCCTTCAGAGAGATCTGCCTTATCAGTCTCTTCCTAATTGCCTTGGTTGGAAAGCCCAGAACAAATCTTGAAAGCTCTTCTATCTAACAAAGTGCTGCCCCAATCTCAGTGCTGTTCCTGCTTTTGTACTCCCCCCCCCCCCCAATAACTGTGTTTTATTGATCTGCCACCAATTATGTTCTTGTGACAGCTTCCTTTAAAGCTTTGTATTTCAACAAGCTCTTGGATACCATTTTGATCTCATGCTAATAGTCTCTCTCATCAGGATGATGTGTCTACGCATTTGTGCTGTCTTTGTGTATATCTTAAAAGGTTATAATAAATATTCTCCTTAAGTTATATTTGAGATTGGGATCTCTTCTGTACCTTAAAACAAAAGAAATGTTTAATATTAAAAAAGACTTATATGAATTAGTTAGAAAAATATTAGCAAACTATGAGTAGGCAATTAATAAAAAACTGATGAACTATCTCTTTCATAATTTAATTGAGACATTGGTAATTTTCATAACTCAATGTGTGAACAAAATTAAATTGTTTCAGAATATCTAACACTGACAATTGTGTTGGGAAATTAGCTGTATGTCCCACTTATGGGTACATAAACTCAGGTAAATCTATCCAGGGAACTATTTACAGTATTGGAACTAGAAATGCATGCTGTCTCTCTTTAACTGGTAAGGTCATTTTTAGAATTTATATTTTAATATATTCATATTGTGATGTACCAAAATACAGTAACAAGATTATTTATTAGTGTAGTAGTAAAATAGGGATATGTGTGTGTTTATATATATATATGTATAAAACAGAGAGAAGCATACATATTCTTCTGACAATGCTACATATTCTGTAAGAATAAAATCTCAGCTCCATCACCATTGAGAATGGAAAGTCAGAGTTGGGGAATGAATGAGTTACTGTGTCATGCCTTTCCCCACAATTTAGCTTTTATTATTATTACTGCTATTTTCAAATCATTTTACTGGCGGTTCATACAGCTCTTATCACAATACATACATTGTGTCAACCACATTTGTACATTAGTTTCCATTATCACTTTCAACACATTTTCATTTTACTTGAGCCTTTGGTATCACCTCCTTACCCCCGCCCCCACCCTCTCTCCCTCACGTACTCTTGATAATTAAAATTTTATTATTATTTTTTCATGTCTTATACTGACCTATGAGGGGGTTATATGTAGATCATTGTGATTGGTTCCTCCTTTCTCACCCCACCTTCCCCTTCCCCTTCCCCTCCTGGTATCACTACTATCATTATTGGTCTTGAGGAGTTTATCTATTCTGGATTTATTGTGTTTCCAGATCATTCTGTACTCATGTTCATGCTCTGATCTAGCTAGATTTGTAAGGTAGAATTGGGATCATGATGGGGTGGCCATGGGGTTAAGGGTGGGGACAGGGGGCAGGGAAGCTTTAAAGAAATAGAGAAAAGTCAGTTTCATGGGTACTATACTGCCCCCTCACTGGCTTATCTCTTCCTTGTACCCTTCTGTGAGGGGATACCCAATAATCTACAGATGTACTTTGGATCTCCACTCTGCGCTCCCCCTCATTCACAGTGATATGATTTTTCTATTCTGAGTCTTTGATGCCTGATACCCGATCCCATGGTCACATGATCACACAGGGTGGTATGTTTCTTTCATGTGGACTTTTCTGCTTCTCAACTAGAAGGCTGCTTGTTTTCCTTCAACTCTCTAAGACCCCAGATGCTATATATTTGGATAAATCGGGCTTTTTTCACCACATTTTCTATGCCCCCATTTTGTCTTCAATGATTCTGTCGAGGTGAGCAGCATCATGGGAATATAAGGTTATCATTCCTTTTCTTCCCATTTCAACTGAAGTTATTTAGGACTGTGGGGCTATAGTTCATTTTTGTCTTCTTTAAAAGATAGAGATATACTGATATACACATTCTATATGGTAGTAATGATATATATGCTAATACATTATATGTGTGGCACATGTTTATATACACACATATGTGTATATATAGTAGTACATTTTTCTTTAGATACACTGTGATGGCAATAAATGCAATTTTCAGTTGAATGCTTGCTCTCGTGTTTCAGGAAAAGCTATTGGTCTCATGATTCTTCTACTGCCCTTGCTTTCCCACACAGCATTGCAGCTGAGAGTTATTTTCTTAGGTTCACTTACCACTGTTAAACTGTGCATTACTCTATATTATAGTAACTTATTGTTTTCATCTCCCCGACCCCAAAATGCCTGCCTTGCTGCTCCCACCTGTACAACCTTTAACAGAGGAGAACTACTGTTGAGGTTGAATTAGCTGAACCTAGTCACAGCTTAAGCTTGCACATCCACCACGCTCTGGACTCCTTTCTTTGGACAATAACAATTCCTGGAATTGGTCATGTGTGGGTGGTGCCCTACTTGTATTCTGTGGAATAGAGTGAGCTGCTCTCTCTTTTGCGGTAGCACCTTTATAATTGGAAGACTTCAATTTGGGTGCTGCCAACTTTTTACCTAGTGAACCTACTTCACTTCTTCAAGTCTCACTCTCCCTAACTTGTAAAATGGGAATAGGTACATTTTCTTCCTATTCCAGGTGAAGGTCCTAAATGAAATAATGCATGTCCTCAGTGGAGGATTTAGAATTGTTAGTTTTTTTGCTTGGTTTTCTTTCTCTCTCTCATCTGTTCTTGTACAGTTTTGCTTTTCCTTTCTTTTTGATGGAGGCAAGGGGATGAAAACCCATTGTGTGCTCCTTAGAGTGTGGCATATGTTTCATGATAAGAGCTCAGACCCTACCTTCAGTTAGAGAGGAGCCATTGCTTTACACCATGTCTCCGTGTGGTGGAGTCAGACCTCAGGAAACTTTGCCATCATGTGGCCTCTTCAGGAGTTCTCTTAGGATGAGTCTTAATCACCCATTGCTTTCATTGCTATATAGTAGATTCCGACTCATAGCAACCCTGTACGGAGTAGAACTGCCTCTGGGGGGTTTCTATAACTGTAACTCTTTATAGGAATAGAAAGACTTGTCTTTTTCATGAGGAACAGCTGGTAGTTTTGACTGCTAACCTCATGGTTAACAGTTCAATGTATAACATGCTAGGCTGAGCTCAGTCTTTCCCAAATCCGATATATTTCATGGTTTATTTACAACACAGACACATGACTGTGACCTTCAGGTTACAAGGTATGGATAGTCAAATAGAAAAGAGTCATTAAAGTTCAATCAAATCTGATTGCTTAAGTTCCAAATTTACAAATAGCCAGGAGCCTGGAAAACTAAGTGCTTTCTTAAGGAACACGACTAGTCCCAACCTGGTGTGGGTGGAGACAGATGGTATTTTTTTTAATGGTTTATGAAAAGACAGGGCTCCTACCAGCACTGAATGACCAGATTTTATTTTCATAATTGTCACTAGAAAGAATTGATTTTATTTTGTTTTCCTTTTGGAACTTAACAAAATTTTGTTAAAGAGATTCAATTAAATTCACATGCAAGAGCTTTACTATTAAAAATCATAGGAAAAACAAAGCAAATCAAAAAACCTAAAGATAATCAACAAGATGGCCAATGTGCAGCTCTGGAATAGACAAAGCTGGAATAAAAATCTAAGTCTCCCCTTTAAAACACAGATTAGATTTGAATCCCTCAATTCTAAGTTTTCTCATTTATAAACTGTCATAATAATATTCTTCACTTTAAGAAAAATAAGCCAATAATGTAGATCAGTTAGGAAGGACAAAGTACACTGTAAGTCCACAAATGTTGGCTATTTAAGTAGGGGTTGGCATCAGTAGACATGATTTAAAAGTGAATTATTAAAACAATGTACCTGATAGTCTAATATTTGCTAGTTGCTTGACTTTGGCAACTTTATTGACCTTTCTCTGCCTCGGTACCTTCGCCTAAAAAAAACTGACAATGTAATTAATGCAACTGGTCTTAAATAGTATAAACAGCAAAGCTTTCGCTTTCAAGTTAATTATACTGACCACATGTTTTACAGAGTGAAACTGCTCTGTAGGGTTTTTTTAACGATGGTCTCTACAAAAGCATACAAGTAAGTCTTTCTTCTGTGGCATTCTGAGTTTGAATGGCAAACTTTTAGGTGAATAATCAAGTGCAAGCTATTTGTGCCATGTCATAAATGCCATGTATGCCTTATACTGTGTAATGCTTAATTTTTTTATGCCAGCTTGTTTAGGCTACCTTTTCCCATGATTTGGAAAAATAGGAATTTCACTGTTGTCATGAAGCAGTTACTTGTGTTAAATCAGGTAGTCTTGGATGGAGTGCATTACTTACCAGAATGCAATCCAGAACAATATAATCATCTTCTGTAATGTAATGGTTTAAATATTTTATACTGTCATGGTTTAAAATCAGGATAGGTGTGCATAAGTGATGTATCCTTTCACCATACTTAGTCAACTTGTTTGCTGAGAAAATAATCAGAAAAGCTGTATTACATGAAGAAAGTGGCATCAGGAATGGAGAAAGACTTATTAACAACCTGCAATACGCAGATGACACAATTTTGTTAACTAAAAGTGAAGAGGATTTGAAGCATTTGCTGAGGGTTGCAGCATTTGGTATGGATTGCAAATCATTGTAAAGAAGGCAAAAATTTTCACAAGTGGACCAGTAGGTCACATCCTGAAAAATGGAAAAAAGATCGAAGTTTCCAAGGATTTTGTCTTGTTTGTATCCACAATCAACACTGAAGGAAGCAACAGTCAAGAGATGAAATAACCTATTACATGTGGCAAGTACCCTTCACAAGACTTCTTTGAAGTGTTGAAAAACAACACTTTGCATTGAGGCTAACATGTACCTGACCCAAGTGAGGATATTTTCATTTGCTTCATATGCATGTAAAAGTTGGACATTAAATAAGGAAGACCAAAGAAGAATTAGGGTATTGGTGAAAAATATTCGAAGCACCATGGACTGCAAGAAGAAAAAAGCAAATGTCTTGGAAGAAGAGCGTCCAGAATGTACCTCAGAGGCAAGAATGACAAGACTTTGCCTCATGCTTGTAGCAAAAAAGAGGAAGGTCCTGTGCAAGATGAAGTGAAACAGTGGCTGAAACAATGGAGCCCAATATAAGAAATATCACAAGGACAGCACAGATTGGGGCAGTATTTCACTTAATTGTACATAGGGTTGCTATAGTTGGCACAGACTGTATGGCATAAGAAAACAACACATATAGTCTCCTAAAGTGCAACCTAATGCAATCAATCTGTAGAGGTCAAACCAATGTAGATGTTGTTAAGTGCAGTTGAGACGGTTCCAACCCATATAAACCCTATGTTCAACAATGAAACACTGCCCAGTCTATTCCATCTCACAATAGTCCTTATGTTTGAGTCCAAAATCATTATAGGATGGAACTTGTATATGATCTCATCTTGTTTCTAAAGCAGGAAGATTAGGCACAAAGGTACATAGGCAGGGAAAGACTAGTGTCATTTGTTGGTCTACAAGCTACAAAAATAAGGAATATTCAGAACTATCTACAAGGAAAGAATAACAAGTCAAGACCCTGACTTGAATATTTAGCTTTGAGGACTGTGAAAAAATAAATGTCTGTTTTTTTAAAGTTGCACACTTGTATTTGTGCTACAGCAACACCTGATAACTAAAATTATTTGTTACAAAATTTAATGTACTTATTCATTCATTTCTCACCACTTCCCTATTTAGAAAGTACCACTTTGGAATGCTATTTCATAGAAGAGATTATTAGAACACCAAGAAGTTAAATAATTCGTCCAAAGTCTATAATCTTTCAGAAGTACTATATTTGTGCTTTGACATGATCTTAGTTTCTTTATCCTTAGAATGGATTTAATAATACTGCTGTCATAAGGTGAGGTGAAAGTTTAAATAAAAAAATGTAGGTTTGACATCTGTTTAATTGTGTTTTATTGACTATGCTCAGGCACTTTACTGTGTGGACCATGACAAATGATTGAAAACTTGGAGAAGAATGGGAATCTCAGAATACTATATTATGTTAATGCAGAACCAATAGATGGACGAAGAGTCAATTGTGCAAGCTGAATAAGGAATATTTCATGGCTTAAAATCAGGAAAGTTGTGCATCAGAGTCGTATCATTATACCATACTTAGTCAATCTGTATGCTGAGCAAATAGAGAAGCTGGGTTTTATGAGGACATTATTGATAGGATTAGAGGAAGATTTATTAACAACTTGCAATATGCAGATGACACATCCTTACTTGTTGACAGTGAAGAAGAACTGAAGCACTTGCTAATGAAGATCAAGGATTATAGCCTGGCTATGAATTATAAATCAGTACAAAGAAAACAGAAATTCTCACAATTGAATCAGTAAGTAACAGCATGATAAAAAAAGAGAAAAATTGAAATTCTCAAAGATTTCATCTTGCTTTGGATCTACAATGATTACTTATAAAAAGCAGATTTACATGGGTAATTATGCTGCGCAAGCTTTTTGTTTGTTTGCTTCCCTCTTCCTACTCCACCTTCCTTCTACCCTCCCGTTACCACCACGCTCACCACTGGTTCTGAAATGATCATCTTTCCTGAATTCCCTATGTTTTTGGCTCCAGTGTATATCGTCTTGCCTAGCTGGATTTCTAAGGTAGAATTGGGATCATGATAGTAGGTGGGAGGAAGCATTTAAGAACTGGAGGAGAGTTGTATATTTCATGGTTGCTACACTGTACCTTGACTGGCTCATCTCCACACTGCCACCCTGCTGTAAGAAGATGTTGCTTCATCTATTGATGGGCTTTGGGTCCCCAATCTGTACTCCCCCTCATTTATAATGCTGTAATTTTTAGTTCTTTGCTGCCTACTACCTGATCCCTTCGTCACACAGGCTGATGGGCTTCTTCCATGTGGGCTTTGTTGCTTCTGAGCTAGATGGTCGCTCGTTTACTTTCAAGCCTTTAAGACTCCAGATGCTATAACTTTTGATAGCTGGGCACCATCAGCTGATTTCAGCACATTTGCTTATGCACCCATTTGTCGTCAGGGATCATTTCAGGAATGTGGGCACACAGTGATATGATTTTTAGTTCTTTGAAGCCTCATAGATGATCCCTTTGACACATCGTGGTCATACAAGCTGGTGTGCTTCTTCAATGTGGGCTTTGTTGCTTCTGAGCTAGATGGTTGCTTGTTTACCTTCATGCCTTTAAGGCACCAGACGCTACAGCTTTTGATAGCTGGCTACCATCAGCTCTCTTCACCACATTTGCTTATGCACACCTTTGTCTTCAGTGAGTATATCAAGAAGGTGAGCATCATGGCATACCAATTTATTATATTGTTCTTGCAAAGTGTTCTTGCATTGAGGAAGTACTTGAGTAGAGTTCCAATGCCCATCTGCTTTCTTAATACTAACTCTGTATGTGTATGCATGTAGATATACTTCCCCACCATCATATAAAAATATGTTCACTTATGTACATGCCTGTTTTTAGACTCTATAAATGCCCTTTACCCCCCCACCCCAAGTTCTTTCCTCTAATTCCTTTCACTTTCCTTACTTGTCGCACTTTCATGCCCACTATCATACACAACCTTTTTACAAGTGCTGAAAAGCAAGGACATTACTCGGGTGCATCTGATCGAAACCTTGGTAATTTCAATGGCTTCCTGTGTATGTGAAAGTTGGACATCCAATAAGGAAGACCAAATTAGAAGCCATGCATTTGAACAATTGTAAGACTGGCACAGGACCAGAAAAAGTTTTGTTCTGTTGTATATGGGCTGCTATGAGTTGGAACTGACTCAGAAGAACCTAACAAAACCAAATATAGTCACTAGTTCTGAAACAAGCATCGTATTTATGGGTTTAAATCTTTACTCATAAGGCTTCATCTCTCTGGCATGGCTTTTTATGCTATTTCCAGATATCCAAATATTGTGAAGTTTGTATACATGTAATGAAACCTTTTCCAATTGCCTTCTGTTACAGTGGCTTTTCTTCCCCCTGTTCTTGCACTCTGTGTAGCTGTTTCTGAGAGCTGCAGGTCTCAACATAGAGATGACAGGGCTCAGCCTGAATGAAGAGTTTTCAGTGCATTGTATGTAGGCAGAAAACAATAGGTATCTTATTCATGGGGCCTGTTACTGTTGTTATCGCTATTAGCTGATAGAATGTTTCTTGTATTGTTACTTTCCAGCCTATTTTATTTACTTTTTTATGTGAAAGATTATTGCTAAATAACATAGCCCAACACAATTTTTTTCTCAGTGTTTATGTTTAATAGCCTATTCCTAGGATTATTTGGGCACTGGTTCAGAAATTTGCTGGTATAAACGACTCCAGCTCTAGCTTGTTAGATATGGGCTATCACTATATTTTCAACTATTAAGTTATATTAATGTATCACTTTTTCATCTTAATTTTAAATTATAATTCAGAGCAACAAACTGTTGGGGAGAACAGCAAGTGTAAGAAACATTTGAAAAGGAGTTAGGTACTAAGGGGCTCTCTAGGGAAATTGTATATGGTACAATATGGTAGCTAGATAGTTACAATTGAGCTACCAATCATAAGGTCAGTGGTTTGAACCCACCAATTACTCTACACTATTAAAGTTAATTATTGCAAACATAGATTACCCTTAATTAGGTTAAAATGCAACACCTTACCATTCATCTCCCTTTGACCCATTTTAAGTTGCTTCAGTTAAATAATATATGAAGGGGAAATATATAGGAATTAAGCCTCTGGTGAATCCCTCTGACTATGGACAAGGATGTGAATATCTTTGCTCTTGTGCAGAATGTGCTAGAAACTGAATTATTGCAGTTAGGTTAAAGTTATTACTATAAAGTTAGGTTAAAATTATTATTTGATATCCCTGGTGATCCCTGGTAAATTTGCTCTAGTTTTTAATATTTTCTGTTTTCTTTTTGATAGATTTTTATCTGCTTTTATTATGTAAACAGTGTTAGTTTTTGTTTTGTTTTTCAATATATAAAACCCAGAATAGGTAAATTTGTAGAGACAGTAACTGCATTAATAGCTCCTTGGGAGTATGGTGGTGGGTAATAATGATGGATGCAAGAATGAAGATAATATTCTAAAATTGATTTTGGTGATGATCTTACACTCATAATGTTGTGATTGAATTATTAAATTTACTGTGTGTGGTTTATATGCCAATAGAACTGTTGGGGAAAAAAGATTTAAAGGTCTGAAAACTTAAGAGAGCAGTTTGTCTCTGTCCTATATTGTCACTATGAGTTAGAATTCATTATATGGCAACAGGTTTTCCTTTTGGAATGGGAGTGTAGCAGTCATCTAATCTGGTGTCAATTTGAGGATTAAGAGTGTAGGGGTGCAATCTAGTCTAGGGGTGGGGTGAAGATAGCAAATGTGGTCTCTGTGTGGGCGTGATCTTCTCCTGAGAATTCTGGGAAATGTGGTAATTCCTTCTTGGATGTTGAGACACTATCTCTCTTGCTTTACTTCCATGGAGATTCTCTACTGATGAGGCTTACTTCCTGCGAGACATCCCTGAGGAGAAGCCACATGGAACTGCCCTACTGCCCCAAGCTGGATAAGCTACATGGATGCCACCAGAACCCTGAAGTCAGAAGAACCACTTGACGAACCATGCCAGCACTGAGATGTTTACAACACCACTGGATCAAAAGGCATTCTACCCATCTGGCTTGTGATAATCTTACATTCAATGTCATTGCATGTTCTTCATGAGTCTGAAGAAGATATTTTAGACTTGTATCAGACAGTTGGGTTAATATCAGACTTGTGGGCTTGGACTGAACTGGGCTGGAATGCTTTCTTAATGTACACTGATCTTTTCTATCCAATTCTTTCATATACACATGGATGTTTATGAAATTGTTTCTCTAATCTACCCAGACTAACACAAGGAGGCCATTCAATATGTGCAGAAACTTACAAGTTGGATACTGCAGAGCTACAATACAGTTTGGGAAGTGTGGAAAATAAAAAAGAAAACTGAAAAGGCACACATATATGGGTGATACAGAGTGTTGGAAACTTAAGATTCCACAACAATTTTCAGAAATATTTTGAAGACCTAAACTTTTCTCCTAAAACTTATGAACTAAACATTTGAAAATTTAGTTCAATATATAGAAGTCAGTAGTAATTCATATTAAATATTTCAAAGGGGATATTGACTCCAAGCTTTATAAGAAAAAAATCTAACTTTTCTTTTAAGAGTGTCTGTGCAACAGGTGGAAAAATTGTATCAGCTCATAGAAAAGCTGGAAGATTTTGATTTTAATAAAGGAGTTTGAACTCTGTCAGATACATTTCAGGTTTCAGAACATCTGAATTGCTATTTTTATAACAGACTCACAATGGTCAGTTGATTATGACTCATAGTGACCATATAGGGCAGGGTTCAATTTCTCCTTTGGGTTTCTGAGGCTGTAAATCTTTATGGGAAAAGGCCTCACTCTCTTGCAGAGTAACTGAGAGGTTCCAATTGCTGGCCTTGTGGTTAAGCAATTAAACACATAATCCACCACAGCACCACCAATCCTCACTGTATAGTAATTCTTATTTTGAGTCTCCTTTCAGAGAACAAACTGGAACTGACTGACATTCAGTTCCTAATAAAGGTGAAGTGATACTTGAGGAAAATTCCAAGTTCACGCCAATTTGCACTGTTCAAATACATCTTTGTATCAAAGGACATCACGTGAAATTTAACTTGCCCTAAATATTGAGTACACCACAAAGTACTTTAAGTAAATTCAGCATATACTTCCTCTACCTCAGGCTAGCTAACAGAATGTTAGAATATCCTGATTTTTAAGTGGGTTGCAGATTGAAACAAATATGTTCTATATCTCAATAATTGGAGCTAATAGGGAAAACTCATATCATTTTTTGAATCAGTCAGTCAAATATACCCCCCACCCCAAAGTCTAACATTCAAGGCACCAAAATATATGCTGACTAGTATCATAGTTTTGTTTTCCTGTATTACTTGGAGTAACATCTGGAATGTAAATAAGTTCTTATTAATTTTGTCTTGACCACCACCCATCTATAGTTTTTTTTGGTACTAAGTGATTTACATTTTTGCTATGATGCTAAAAATAGTGCCACTGGTATATTAAATGTCAGTAGTCACCCATGGTGGACAGATTTCTGTGGAATGCACCAGCTGAGGCTGACTAGGAAGAAAGGCTTATTGATTGACTTTGAAAAGTTTTAAGACCAGAGCATTGCCTGATATGTGTTAGAAACCACTGAACAAAAGCTGAAACCATGATTTTGAGAATATCTCTGATGATCAAATGGCTGTACTGGAGAACTTTTTATTCTATTGTCAGGTTACAGTGGGTCAAAATGCATTCCACCACAAATAACAAGTTTGAATTGAACAGGACTGATAGGGTGAGACTATATAGTGAGGAGGACAGGGAAGGTGAGAAGGAGACCAAGGCATATTAATGAAAAAGTGGCTAATATTCACCAATGAAGTGTGCTTAATGAAAAAGGCTAGTGGCACGTACTGTACAGGTAATCAGAAGAAACCTATTGGATGGTCTCTGACCCTCCAATCATATAGTGATTAACTATATGATTGGGCATAAATGAAGGAAAAGCCTTATGTGGTTTTCCTGTAAAGTGCAGAAATTTCAGAGCTCTAACCAGACAACCAGACACCAGGCAAGAGTTGTAAATAAGATCTAGCCAAAGGAACTTGGACTTTCTTGTTGACTGCTCTGTTTTGGGTCTAGCACAATTTCTGGCACATGGTGCTTACTTATGTCTACCAAAATGAAATGTAAAAGTTTTCTTAAGAAGGATAAGAGAAATGGTACAGATTGGAGGAGAGGAGAAAGGTGATTTAGGAGGAAAGAGATGGTGACAAAAGCAAATAAACAAACAAACCAAAAAAAGACCAGCAAATAACTGCCAGCAGAGGACAGGTAGCAAAAGCTTTGATGGCAAGATACTGGGAACAAATTATGTAGCCAAGTACAAAAAAGATAGCTGGATAAGTTAAAATACTGCAGTTTTATAAATATTTAAAAGTAGATTTAAAAGGTTCTTAACAAAGATTTCTTTTTTAAACAAAAAAGGTGATGCAAAATTTTGTAAGTCTCAATGTAGTATTATAAATAAAGACTAGGAATAAGCATGTTATAATATGAATAGTAGCTTTTTACTCACCAAAGTTTGTTGATTTTTTTCATCTTTCTTCAGTCAAATTTTGCATGCTTTCGAAATTTGTATGACCATAAGTATCTTATATCATAAAAAATGGAAGTATAAATTCAAATTATATGCTATATCTACATTGATCATCTATGTTCATAACCATATGTTTTATTAAGTGTAAACTGAGTCTGAACATAATTGAGGTGGGAGAATTGGACAGATGGTTATACAGGGTGATAATGGAATAGAATATATCCTTAGTGTGTGTTGCCAAGTTCCAAGATGTGTTACAGACATAGACGTGGACATAGAATCAAAAACACACCTTCCATTCAAAATGGACTCAAAGTCTGAGAAAGAAGCCTCCATTGGTGGGTCTCTCTCTCTCTCTCTCTCTCATAATCCTTTATTTCCTCTCTGAATACTGTATGAGTTGTTCAGAACCAGGGCCTGCTTCAGCCCCCCCCCCCAAAAAAAAAATCCTTGGGCATGTTGCCAACTGGAAAGAAGTAATAAGCTTCAGTACAATTTTTCTGATGATGGCAAAAGTAAAATTGATTAAAATGGGCCAACATTTTAAAGGAATGATTTATTTTTAGACTTACCTGGGCTGGACTGAGCTTTATTGTCAAGATATATATTTAAAGTCATGTAATTAACTTAATGTGCAAAGAAGTTACAAATTTCATGGAGACACAAAGCTCGTCAGAGCCTATATTCCTCTGAACTCTCCCTCAGCCTTAGCTGGAGGTGACTACTAGTTCCTTTGGCAAGAAGATAATTCTCATGAAGTAGTTGAATAACTTCCATACAAATGTCAGCTATCAATCTTTAGGAGTAAATTATTGCCCTCACTATTAGGGTGTGGTACAGGAGAGAATGACATACTTTAGATACTATAAATCTTGGATATAATTTTCTTACTAAGCCTCTATAAACATAACAACCCTATTTTTAATAGCTCATGTGAACAATATGTTGAAAGAGTAAAAAGACTTCAACAACAATGCACATGTGAGTTTGATAAAGGAAGATCAGATATCTGCTATATTGTTCCAGTTTAGAGAGAAATATGTCTTTCTGACTTCCTATGCCCTACTTTCACAACCCCATCTTTCCTCAAAACTTCTTAGAACTAAGAAGCACGAGTCAGTTTTAAGAGAAGTTCTCCATTTTAACAATGTAAAATTCTCTCTCTCTCTTTTTTTTTTAAAGAAAAGGAGCCTGGAGGAAAGGTGGCATGCTGGAAGATGTACAGTCCAGAGCTTCTGTGGTCAGACCAGAAATTTAAGAGGTAAGGAGAATAAGAATGGGAGGCCAAGTCCTAAAAATAGGATCAGGTTACTAGGATCTGATCCAGACTGTCACTTTTTATAAAAAATTTCATTCACAAAGCCAACTGAGAATGCACTGTAATGCTCTAGGTTGATTGTGCTGGGCTGACAAGCTTCAGACCTGAGCCCCTGCCACCCCAGTCTGTTGTCTAAAAGTGGTCACCTAAGATTGCATCTGATTGGCTACACTGTATATCAGTTAAGTAAAAGGATTGATGATATGCTTATGTCTATTTTTTAAGGCTATGTAATCTACCCACACTACATTTGCCATCAACTAGTAGATTGCGATCGATAAAAATTGTGGTCCCCTGTACTAGGGTATAAGTGGTCTTGGCACAAGCTAAATCCATTCCACCATGCCAATGGGAGGAGTTAATGTACTTTCAAGGCCATACAAGTAATTAGGGGATCTCCTACCCACCAGTTGTGATACTATATGCTGTTGTGGGAACATCTGCCCAACTTCCACAGCCATTTATCTGACTAGGGTAAATCCACCTGCTATCCAGAGTGCTCTACACTAATGAGGGTACACCCACCTGCCCTTCATGGCACTCCAGTTGCAGAGGAGAACCCCATATGCCATCCAATGTGCTCCAAGTTCCATGGGAAATACAACCACAGTTCCTGGGAGGGCAGCCAATGAAACACCATCCTTGTGTGCCTACAACCACCTACCAGTATCCCATGTGAGGACTATCCAACTCATATTCCAAGTGACATAATACTAGTTGGCTAAGGTAAGAGCAAAATCACAGAAAGACGCAGTAGTAGCCTGCCTCCCCAGTGCAGCTACCTGCAGGTAGTTCAAAGAAGCACCCATATGAGTCCCCCCAAAGAAAGAGACCAGTGCTCTTTGAATTTCTGGAAGATGATTCTGGGCTCCTCTAAAACAACATGTAAACAGCAACCAGTCCCAACAGCCTCAACAAAAAAGCAGGAGAAACAGAGGTCAATGAGGAAAGAAGTCATGAACAGTTATGTGCATAGAAGAAGCAGAAGATTGACCTCCCACAGAATGAAATTTTCAGAATGCTGCTTGGAGTCATACAGGATATGAGGGAAGCAATACAGAAAAAAGATTGCAATGACAAAGGAGATAAAGACTATGCATCAAAGGGAAATACAAGACTGAAGGGATGAAATAATAAAGTCCAGTAGCAAATTAACAAACTTTGCTAACAGAATTGAGGAAGCAGAGAATTGCACCAGTGACCTAGAAGATAACCAGGCAGATGTCAACAAATGAGAAAGGCAGTCAAATAAGAAAATTAGAGAAGCCAAAAATCTGAGAGCCATGTCTCATTCTATTAAAAGTAACAATATTAAACTAATTGAACTTGTGGAACTAGATACAACAAAGAAATCAGTATCAAACATAGAGAGGGAAGTCTTTGAGAAAAACTTCCTCGGCTTCATAATGGAAAATCAGTCAATCATTAAGAAGACCAAAAGAACACCAGGGAGACTGAATCCCAAAAAGAAGTCACCAAGATGCATAATAGTTAAATTATCCAATTCTGAGGAAAGGAGAAAATCATATAGACAGAGAAAATTAAATGGTCACTTATAAAGGTATACAAAGAAGAATATGCTCAGTCCAATTAGCGGACATGATGAAGAGATGGGAGTGGATTAATATCTTCCAAAAGTTGAAGTAAAATAAAGCAAACCTCAAGAATATTATATCCAGTTAAATAATCTCTTAAGATAGATAGAGAAGTAAGAGTCATCCTAGGCCAGTAAAAGCTCAAATAATATGTAAAATAAAACCTAGCTCTACAAGAGATCCTTGCAGGTCCACTACAGGCAGAATATCAACACACGCTGACACAAATAAGAGACTATCATATAGAACAACTCCACCCAGAGGACTACAAATAGAAAACAGCCTGCAAGATAGCATTAGCTCAATGATGTAAAAAGGCACACATACACACAACACAAACTGATAAGCTATTTAGGTAGAAAAATACCTAACAAAAGGGTGCAAGATGACATCACGGGGTTCATATATGGAAGTAATAATACTGAATAATAATGATCTAAAATCAAGCATTAATAGACAGAGGCCAGTAGACTGGCTTAGAAAACATAACCCACCCATCTGCTGCCTACAGGACACACATCTCAAACTTACAAAACAGGTTGAGAATTAAATGCTGGAGAAAAATATACCAAGCAAATGGTAATTAAAAAAAAACAGGGATAGTAATCTTAATCTCTGACAGATTTGATCTCAAGGTACAAGTCATAATCAGAGACAAGGAGGGCCAGTATATAATGCTCAAGGAAACAGTAGACCAAGCAGTAAGCATAATAAATATATTCACACCCAAGGAGAGGCCAGCGGGATTTGTAAATCAAACACTCCAAAAGATGAAAAACCAAAATCTCAGGCTCAACAATTATAATAGGTGCCTTTAAATACCCCTCTCTGAAAAAGACAGAACACAGGGAAAGAGACTAAACAAGGAGCAACACATCTAAAGAGCACAATTGGATGACTTGATCTGATAGATATTTTCAGGGCTTTCCACGCAAATGCAAAAAAAATCACATTATTTTAAAGCCCACACATACTCGAAGATGCATCACGTGCTGGGACACAAGGCAAACCTTCATAAATTCAGGCATGTAGAGATTATACAGACTTCTCTCTCTGACTACTGTGCCATAAGACAGGAAAACAACAAAAGATTGATGGAGAAAACAAGGGCAAACAATTGAAGGATGAATAATTCTCTGTTGCCAAAGGAGTGGGTATTGGCAGAGATCAGAGATGAAATCATGAAGTGTCTAGAATCCAATGAGAATGAAAATATACCATAGCCTTTGGGACACAGCAAAGGCATTTATCACAGGAAGGTTGATAGAAATACATGCACACATGAAAAAGGAAAAGAGATTTATGGTTGGTATGGTGGCACAAAACTTACAGCAGTTAGAACAGAGTCAACAGAACAAGCCTCCTAATAAAAAAGGAAAGATATAATAAAAATCAGAGTGGGGATACAGGAAAGGGAAAACAAGCAAACTATGGAAAAAATTAATGCTGCTAAAAGTTGGTTCTTTGAAAGGATTGACAGAATTGATAGACTGCTGACAAACCTAACCAAAGAAAGGAAGGACCAATTTTCAAAAGCAAGGATGAGAGATGAAACAGGGAACATTACAATGAACTCTAATGAAATCAAAAGGATAATTACACACTTTTAAGAAGGCATATACTTTAATGAATTCAAAAGGTTGAAAGACCTGGTCAAACACTTGGAAAAACAATCTCTCCCTTGCCCACATACACATGAAGACCCTAAACAGATCCATGGCAAGAGAAGAAATAGAAAAGTTTATTAAGGGACTGCCAACAAAATTAATCCCCTGGCCCAGATGGATTCACAGTAGAATTCTATCAAGTATTCAAAGAAGAACTGACACCAATCCTGCACTCTTCCAGAACATTGAAAAAGATGGAAAACTCCCTAACTCTTTCTATGTAGTTAGTATTACTCAGATATCTGAAACGGGCAAGGATTCCATAAGAATTGAGAACTACAGACCAATATCCCAAATGAACATTGATGCAAATTTCCTTAACAAAATATGGGCCAATAGAATACAAAAGCATATAAAAATTATTAATCATGACTAAGTGGGATTCATACCCAAACCATTAGCATTATTTGCCACATTGACATGAAAAATTATAAGAACCAAATGCTAATATTGATAGATGTAGAAAAAGCATTCAACAATATCCAACACCCATAGAACAAAGCTGAGAAACTTGGCCCTAAGAATACATAGGCTATCAGAAATATGGAAGGATACAAATATCGAGGAGTCACAAATTGACAAGGGGGATATAATGAAGATAAAACACTTGTGTACCTCAAAAAATTCACTGAGAGTAATAAGACAACCCATAGACTGGGAAAACATCTTTAGCAATGACACATCAGCCTTATTACTAAAATCTACAATACTTTGCAAGCTTGCAATAAGGAAAAATGAAAACCCTTTGCCCGCTGGGGAGGTGGGCAAAGAACCTGAATAGAAGTTTCACAGAGCAGAAATCCTAATGGCCAATAAACATGAGGAAATGTTCTCAATCATTAGCCATAAGAGAAATGGAAATTAAAACAACTATGAGACACCACCTAACACCCTGAATGATAGTCCAATTTGAAAAATCAGAAAATAACAAGTGCTTGAGGGGCTATGGTGAAGTAGGAACTCTTGTTCACCACTGGTGGACCTGTAGGTATGTATAGCCACTATGGAGATTGATTTGGCAATATCTAAAACACATGGTAATTGACATACCATAGCACCCAGAAACCCCCCTACTTAGCAGATACCCAGAAGAGGCAAGACACAAACCACAGCCAGACCTCTGTGTTCCAGTGTTCATCGCAGCACAGTTCACAATTGCAAGGAGTTGGAAACAACCCAAATTTCCATCAGACAAATAGGTTAAAAAAACTGTGGTACATACGTACAATGGAGTACTGCACATCTCTAAAAAGCAGCAATGAATGCATAAAGCACATTGCTACATGGGAAAAATTGGAGGAAGTCATGCTAAATGAAGTAAGCCTATCACAAAAGGACAAGTACAAGACAAGTTCACTATGGTAAGCTTATAAAATGGGGGATAGAGGAAAAGTTACTTTATACATATCAATCCGGGGATACATATGGCAACCAACTAAATAGGAGAGAGAAAGAAAGAGAGAAAGAAAAGAGATGGGTGGGGAGAGGGGGGTGCAGGGCACTAACCCACCCCAAGGGAAGTGCATTTTTTATATCTCAACAGGAGAGGGAGGGAGACCAGGCTTCTATCCAATGTGCCAAGATGAGAATACAATATACCAGCATGTACCAGGGAGCCACTAGGGATGTCTGCATGGCCAGCCTCAATTTCAAGTGTATGGATACTCCTCACCAAATTATGCACTGGGGCTATACCTTGGGGAGAAGGGCACGTCTGATTACAGCACACAGGAGAAATGAAGAGGAATGGAGAGGGAGAGGAGGAAATCCTGGCCCACCACGCCCCGAGGACAAGATTTCTGCTATGAGAACACAATACACAGAGAAGACCATAACGTCCACCCCATCATGAGACACGATGTTCCTCACTGAACCATATCATTATGGGGCACAACACTGGAGACATTATTTGGGGATTATGCCCAGTCTGAGGTCACACACTGTGGCGAAACGCTATGGGTATTCAATAGAGTAGCAAGGGATGCAAAGTGATAAAATTCTGGGGGAATACCAAAAATAGACTTTGGAGACTGAGTATGGAACCCAGTCAGATGAGACTGGAAAACACTTATAAGGGTCCACAAACAGACTTGGACCTATTTATAGGCTCTTCCATTTTTGTCAGTGGCTTTCTTTTTGTTGTTGTCATTTTATGTTTTGTTTGCTATGACTTCCTTTGTTATGTTGTTTGACTTTACTTGCTTTTTCCATTTATTGATATCTCTATGTCTATGTCAGCCAGATAGGTGGGATAAGCAATTTGGAGATGAAAAGAACCAGACTGAGGGTTCTGAGGCAATACATGAAAAGGGGAGGTGGAAGAAAGGAAACAGGGGATGAAGGGATAAGGGAACTTCAAGTGAACTAAAATCAATGGAGAGAAGGGCATAGGATTCCTAGAGGGGCTTTATCAAGGGCAATGTGACAGTGAGGAATTTATTAAACCCAAATAAAGATCAAGCTTGAAGGAGTAACAAAAGGAACGTTAAAGGAAATAGAGGAAAGAACCAGGAGGAAAAGGACATTTATAGAGGTTTAAATACAGGCATGTATATCTGTAAATATATTTATATACGACAAGAGGTGAACAGATCTATGAATTTATATCTATATGTTAAGATCTAAAGTTGCAGGTGGACATAGGACCTCTTCTAAAGGACTCCCTGAACACAAGAACACTTAGCTCTAATAACCTGGCATTTTGTCATGCTTATATTCCTGATATGATCGCTGAAGACAAATGGGTGCATAAGCAAATATGGTAAAGAAAGCTGATGGTGCGCATTTATCAAAAGAAATATAATCTGCAGTCTTAAAAGCTTGAAGATAAACAAACAGCCATCTAGCTGAGAAGCAACCAAGACCACATGGAAGAAGTACACTAGCCTATATAATCATGAACTTTTGATGGGATCAGGTATCAGGCATCTAAGACCCCAAACAAAATCATACCCAATGAGAATGGTGTGTGTGTGGGGGGGGAATGAGTAATGTGGAGTGGAGACCCAATGCCCATTTGTAAACAATTGTACATCCTCTCACAGAAGGGTGACAAAAAGAGATGAGCCAGTTAGGGTGCAGTATAGCACAATGAAATACACAACTTTCCTGTAGTTCTTAATACTTTCTTCCCCCCACTATTATGACCTCAATTCTATCTTAAAATTGGATTAGACCAGCACATGCACACTGCTACAGATGAGTCTGCAACACAGGGATTCCATCATAGATAAATTCCTCAGGGCCAACAATGAGAATAGAGATACCAGGAGATTAAGGAGAAGGAGAGTGGGGGTGGAGAGAGAAAGGGAGAATTGAACAACAGGAAAGTGGGTGAAGGGTGACAGAGGACAATGTAAGATATGAAAATAATAATTTTTGACCTTTCAAGTGTTCATTGGGTAGGGGTGGGTGGGAAATGAGGAGCTGACATCAAGAGCTCAAACAGAAAGAAAAAGCTTTGAAAATTATGGTGGCAGCCTCTGCACAAATGTGCTTGACACAATGGATGAATGTATGAATTGTGATGGCAGATGTAAGAGACCCAATAAAGGTATTTAATTTTTAAAAAGATAAAAGGAAGCAAAAAATAATTCTGTGCCCAACACTTTGATATATGTATATATAATATAAATATATATTAACCAAAATCTATATCACTTAGCCCAGAAATACTTTCTCTACTTTGAAAAATTTTTAAATTCCCTTTATCTTTAAAGGAAAAGGTGGCCAAGACTCATAACCAACTAGTCAGTTAATTGATTGAAATGTTTTGCATGATTATACTTACATTGAGCATACAATAGGTTAGTAAGAGAGAGATTTTGAATCAATACCTACCTCACTCCAAATTTTGTCCTTCCCCTCATTAACAAGCACATTGCTGCAATGAGACAACTGCCCAGTTTCTGCTTCTGTACCCTGTGGATTTCCACTGTTTAATCATTGACCAAACATCAAAAACTCCCCTGTTGTTATGGAGTTGATTCCAACTCACTGTTACCCTGTGGGACAGCATAGGAGTCATCTATAGGGCTTCCAAAGATGTAAATTTTTATAGAACCTACATCTTTCACCTATGACTAGCTTGTGGGCTCAAATCACAAACCTTTCCATTAGCAGTTAATTGCTTACAAACAGCATCATTGGCACTTATGGACATCCAGAAAGACACGGCTATTTTTCAAGTACTTATTATGTTCAACTATATATACAGTAATGGAATAAAATTTACAAATAAACAATGGTTATAATATGAAAAAACTGTACTATGTTGACTTTAAAAGATAGCTATGTTGGCTCAGCACTAGAATTACAACTGCAAAATCTCATCACCGCAAAAGGATTTTTCTTTTTCAGAAATACAGCATTTCCTGGCTCAAGAAGCTTCTAGGGTCAATGAACCAGGAAACAGGAAAAGCACAAGCTGGTGGTGGCAGATGCAGATGTATCCAAGGGGAGCAGGCAATATGGCAGGTCACTGATAACTCTCAGATGAGTCAGATCTGGACTAGCAAGAAGTGAGTTGAACTAGCTTCCCCACCATGTTAACTTATATTATGAGTAGGCCATAGTTCAGATGAAACTTCCTTTCAATTGAATCAAGTCTGTGACCAGATTAAGGGGACAGGTCTCTATTCTTCTTGTGGCTGTTTAACTGCTCACAGAAGATCACACAATGGAGTTGATTACATTATGTTAGATTACATCATGGAAGAATCCTGTTTTAGTCTAGGTAGACTAGAGAAACAAATTCATAAACATGCATATATTTATATAAGGGAAAGATTTATATATAAGATGAATGAAACACTGAGAAAGCATCCCAACCCAGTCCAATTCAAAGTCATAAGTCCAATATTAGCCCATATGTCCAATACCAGTCTATACAGTCACCTTCCAACTCATAAAATCACAGGCCAGTGGGTGCACAGTCCTGGCCCTGGCAGGGGTTCCCTCATGGCTCCTCATTTCCAGGGCTCAGGGTCCATCAGCAGTATCCATCGCTGATAGAAACATCTCAGCGCTGGCATGGATCTCCCTGTAGCTTTTCCAGTTTCAGAGGTCTGGTTCCATCAGGGAAAGCCCATGTGGCTTCTCCTCTGGCTTCTCCATTCTCCAGGAATCAGGATCGATCAGCATGCTGTCAGGAGTTCATTGTCTCAGAGACTCAGTCTAGTTTCTCTTTTCCATTTGGAAAACACCACTAGTCTTTCCAGAATTCTCAAGGGAAAGCCGTGCCCACACAGAGACCTCATCAGCTACTTATTGGCTATCTCCAGATTAAAAGGCTAGACCCCTACATCCCAATCATGAATTGACATCACCAATACATGACTGCCACAAATCCCAAAGTTTACATAAAATCTAATTAATATAGTCTACAGTTTTTGCAGAAGTATTATAAATTTCTATTCATCTAAGAGCAAAATACTACCCTTTCTATGATGGAAATTGCTATGTGTAATCAGCCTGCCACAAATATTGCTGACTGATTTTCCTAAAGAATGGTCCCATATCAAGGATTCAATATTATTCTCTGGTACTAGGACATTAGGCACTCTGGAGTGGCAGTAGGCAAGTTGATCTTGGTGAATGGAAATCGATGTTGCCGAGGTCATACACAACTTTCATCCTTGCCACTATGGCCATTTTGTTCATATACCCATTGAGCCTGGAGAAAAGGATGATTAGTTTCAATGGAAGTAGTCATCCTGTCCACTTGATTGCTAAAAATCCATCCCTGTAAAGGGTTCCCTTTGGTAAACATTCACATGAAACACAAATGTCATCACTACTTTCACCCATTCAGGGAAGTCTATCCACATACCATTTCCCCACACTCCATTGCTACCAATTTTCCAGTCATGGTCATCCCTTGTCTCAAAACATACAGATAAACCATTTGGCACAGCCATAAATTAGTGTGTAGTCTCACAACTTGGCCATGTATGCTTCCAAGCACAATGAACAGCCAGGTGTGTTGCAAGAATTTCTGTCCCTTAGGACAATTTCCCTTCACCACTGTCTTTCAGGGAAGTGCCAGAGGTCCACTTTGAGTGGTGGATTGTTCTTACTGGGTAGTACAATCTGTAAAGCTAACGCAGTTCTTGCTTCTCGGTCAACAAATCATAAGAAACTATCCATGAGGTCCTAGGTGCAGACTGGTCCTGTGGCAGGAGTGAAGATAATAGGTATTTGGGCTGCTTGAAGCTTACTTGTGCCTTCAGGTACTGCTTCAGCATGATCTCTTCTTTACCATTTCCATTTATTGATGGAATGCTGCTGTGCATGTCCAACTTTATGACTGACAACATGCAGATCAAATGGTGGCTCCGTGACCTACAATGAGACAGCCAGCCCCTATGAAGGCCAAATACCAAGCCAAAAGCTATTTTTCAAAAGGAGAGCACTTGCCTGTGGAGGATGGCAATATTTTGCTCCCAAATCATAAGAGTCTGCACTGTAATTAATGATAGGGGCCTGCCAACAACTCTGAATTGTATTTCTTTTTGCCACTGTCATTTCAAGCACCATTGGGTCATCTGGATTATATAGTTGAAGTGGAAACACAACTTATATGGCAGCCTGAACTTGTTCTAGAGCATTCTTGTTCTGGACCACACTCAAAATTACCAGCTTTTTCAGTGACTTGATAAATTGGCCAAAAAAGCATCCTGAAATGGAAAATATGTTGACTCTATAATCTAAAGAGACACAGCAGGAGTTATTTCTCCCTTTTAGATGAGGGACGGGCAAGAGTCAATAATTTGCTTTTCCCTTTAGTAGGATTATCTCACCATACCCAAATCACTGGGTCCATAGAAATTTCACTGAGGTGGAAGACATCAGGATTTTATTAAGTTTGCACCCTGTAGCATGTTTTACCAATAAGTCTAGCATTATGGGTACTACCTCTTCACTAGGTCTAGTCAGCACAATCCCATTAACATCATGGTCCAATGGGAAATTTTGTGGAATGGGAAGGCAATCAAGGACCCTGATGTATTTATAACATGGTGCTAAAGATTTTATATAAATCTGTGATAAGGCCATAAAACTGCATTGTTTCTCTAAACAGCTGGAGGCACATTGCTTCTAGTGGTCCTTCAAACCAGAATTGAGACAAACATTAATAGTGGTATACCAAGCATCAGAACAGGCATCAATTTCCTCAAATAATGAAACCATCTCTGGAACAGCAGCTGCAACTGGTTTCACTGCCTGGTTAAGTTTATGATATCTCACTGACATTCTCCAAGAGCTGTGCATTTTCTCCACAGACTAAACTGGTGAGTTAAATTGATGAGTTCTAGTAATCATCACCCTTGTAGTCTTTGGTGGTGGTACTAGTTTCTGCAATTTCTCCAGAAATGCAGTATTGTTTGTGGTTTATTATTTTCCGAGACAGAGGTTATTCTACTGGCTTTCACTACCGTGAGAGTCCTTATCCCATGTTCCAGAAATCTAATATGGGAATCCTGCTGAGTAAGCCTTATGCTGATTATACATTTTAGACTGGGGAAAATCAGTGCAGGGTGGTTTTAGGACCCACTGTATCCACTGTGAAGTGAACCTAACTTAACTCAAGAGCGCTACATAGTAGCAAGTATGGTGAGACTTTTTCTTCTATATTTTGGACATGTTTTCAGCAGAGATCAGTCCGAAGAGAAAGACATCATATTTGATAAAGTGGAATGGCAAGGAAGATGAGGAAGGCCCTCAAGGATGTTGATTGACATAATAGCTACAACAATGGTTTCAAGTGTAAGACTAAGTGTGAAGAGGGCGCAGGATTAGACAGTGCTTTGTTCTGTTGTGTATAAAGTTCCTGTGGGTCAAAAGAACCAATTGGAAGACACCTAAAAATCATAACCACAAATATGTCATGTATTTGTAAACACCAGAAATATTAGCTGTAAATATCAGAAGTAGTTCTGTTTACAAAATTAAAGTTGATATGACAATTTAAAAAATCCTTCATTAATATCTTTTGTTCCATATGCCTCTACTCTACTCTGATTGGTGGGCCTTAAAACCTTTTTTGGTCTTCTAGAATTAATGCCAGTTCTAAGCAAGTATTCAGTAACCCTAAAATAGTCTGATTGTTTTCTTTCTCCCAGGAACAGTGTCTCTTGTAAAGGGCTACAGATAGATTTGGTTTCGGTGAGAAGAAAAACTAGCAGGATAAACCTTTGGCAGTGTAATGGTGTCCTTCTGCAGAGGAACCCAAATCCTTCATTCAAGATGTTGTAGGTCTATAAGCTGGCTCAAGCTTGGAATTGAATGAAATTCTGTATTCTGTATATTTGAGTTAGACTGTCAGTCATCTGATATGAAAGTCTTCTAGTTGTACAGATCAAGTAAATATTTAGTATGCTTCCAATACATTTCACTATTAGGGACACCCTGCCTGAGTAGCCAGCCCTGAAAGTCAATATAAGTAAAGCTGTTCTGATTAGTAACTTGATTCTGCTGTCTATTCAAATAACAACACCCACTTTGTCTCTGTAGATTAAATGCTGACACTTGCCCCCTACCACCAGAGGGCCTAATCAATCTCATTGTAGTTATTTATCTTAATTTAATTAGAGTAGTTCCCAATGTAACCATGGCTTCCATAATATAGGAATCACAGCAGTATTCAGAGATGTTGGGACTCCCATCACAAATTTATTTTTACTGTTGTGATAAAACGTGTGTCCTCAGGATATTCTATGTATGGTTTTAAAGGTCTAACCTGATAACTATGCTTTAAGATGCTTTGGTAATTACATGATTTCATGGCAGCTTGAAGTATATAAAATGTTTAGAGGTGGAGTCTAGCCTGTCAGTGATGTCACAGCATGCTGGTTCCTCCTTGTGAGCATGGCCTTGTCATAAGGAGGGTCCTGGGAACCTTCCCCTCCCTCTCTGCCTTCACATTCTTACTCGCTGATCCTGATTGCTGCCAGACTCACCACCACTGCCTCCACAGGACTTCGCATCCACTGGCCTGTGATCTTCCTGCATTCACCATCATGGCATGTGGTTGTATCAGTCTGAAAAGGGACTTAGGGATTAGTTTTGGACTTATATTCTAATGTTGGACTCATGGACTAGTATCAGGTGGATTATGGATTTGAATTGTACTGGATTGGGATGTTTTCTTGATATACAATTACTTCTTGATAGAAAGCTCTTTCTTTCACATATATAAGTGTCTCTGGATTTGTTCCTCTAGCCAAACCAGCCTAACACACATACACATTTTCCTAAGCATGTGACTACTTTCTTCTACAATACATCAAGTTCAGTCTGGTACCTCTGTAAGGTGTTGAAAAGAAAGGATGTTACTTTGAGGAATAAGATTTGCCTGACACAAGCTATGGTATTTTTAATTACTTCATCTGCATTTGAAAGTTGGACATTGAATAAGGAAAGCAAAAGAAAAATCCATGCATTTGAACTGTGGTGCTGGTGAAAAATATTGAAAGCATTATGAACTGCCAAAAGAACAAACTGATCTGTATTAGAAGTAAGGCCATCAGTGTTTTCAAAACATTTTCTTTCTACTTGAGCCCTTGGTATCAGTTTCTCAAATGTACAAATGTGTTTGACACAATGGATGGATGGATGGATTATGATAAGAGCTGTATACACCCTCATTAAAGTGACTTAGTGTGGCAGTCATCTGCTTATGTTAATTGTATAATTGAAATGTAGGGGTGGAGTCTGGCCTGTTAATCAGGAGAAAACCACTGAGTAGCTGATGAGGCCTCTGTGTGGGCATGGCTTTCACCTGAGACTCCTGGGAAATCTCACGGTATTTCCCTTGTGAAATGAGAAGCTAGCTTCCCCAGTTGTTGGGAGTTCATTTCAGAGATGATTAACCACAGGCACCACAGAATGGTGGCGGCGGGGAGGCTGGAGTAGCCGGTGGTGAGACCACACAGCTTAGCCCTGATGAAGACAGATCTCTGAAGCTGGAGTGGCATGCTGTTGATGGACTTGAGCCCTGGAAGCGAGGAGCCATGGGGAGACCCCTGCCAGCGGCAGAATTCTGCACCCACTGACCTGTGACTTCCTGAGTCGGAAGCAGACTTTATAGACTGACTTCGGGCATATAGGTTAATATTGAACTTATGACTTTGCCCTGGACTGGATTGGGATGCCTTCTTAGTGTCACATTTCTTTTGTATATAAACCCTTTCCTTATACCTATATGCATGTCTCTGAAATTTGTTCTTCTAGTCTACCCAAACTAACACACTTAGTGTCCCCTCTACCCCACTCCCACCCCCACCTCCCCACAAATGAAGTCAGGAAAAAGTGCTTGTTACAGACAAGGAAAGAAAGATTTTGTCTCATGTGCATTGAATAGACAGACCAGTTCCTAAAGAAGGAAGTCATGCTTGATAAAGTGGAGCGGCAGAAAAAAAAAAAGTGGAAGACCCTGGACAAGATGGATTGACAAAGTCCTATAAAAATGCGCTTAAACAAGAATGTTCTGAGGTAGGGTTTGTTCTGCTGTACACAGGGTCACCTTGAGTGGGAACTGATTCAATGGCATGTATCAGCAACAACATGCTTAAGAATATAACCTATCTGAAGCAGTGACTACACAATTTCATCTAATGTAATAAAGAAGTTGAGGTCATATCAGACTGATTCTAAATTATTTCTTTTACATAACAAATAACAGAAAAAAAGATGAGCAAGCACAAAGATGAAAAAACAGACAGTATCTGATGGTGGAGACAGATGCACATACAAGTCCAGGAACTTCGAGGACTGATGGCTAGTAGAAACGGATTGAGGCAAAGAAAGCCTGCCTGCTATAACCACACAGTGAAGTTCGACAGCTCATCTCCAGAACTATGATGGAATGCATTTCTATTCTTTAAATTTATCCACTTGTGGTATTTCTGTTAAAGTAGCACTAGAAAACTAAATCCAAAGCACAATTGTTTCTTGGGTGTACCCTCAAACCATCATGCCTTACTCAGTAAGACATGCAAGCAGTGATACTTATTCTAGAGGGCTCATTTAGAAGATTAAATGAGCCCATCAAACAAAGTATTTAGAAGAGTGTCTGTGCATAGAAAGTGTTATTTTTTTCTTATTATTATTCTGGTTAATAAAAGTGAATTTAACCAAGAATAGGAGAATAAAGTTGTGAATGGATTTTAGCACTTAAGTATAATTCCAAGATTATACTTCCAAGGGAAGTATACTTTCCAAGGGAAAAAGTTAGAATAATTGCTGGTGATGTACTGAATTAACGGTAATTCAAGCTACTCATTTACTGTATGCAGACATTAAGACTAATCATTTTAGGGAAAAATTTGAAATTAGGGTTGGTGGTAAGGAAAACCCATGCTTTTGTAGAATTTCTCAAAAAACTAAAAGAAGCCAGTTGAGATGTGGAGAACTTGGATCCATGGTCACAGATATTTTAAGAATGTTGTTCCCTATGTTCAAAATGATTAATATTTAATTAAAGATCATTTCCTTAGTTTTTTTCTGATGAAAAAATTGATATTGGCTGTAAGCAACTGAAGATTTTGACTCTTTTCTGAAATTGTATCTCTGTGAGTGGTATAAATGTTATGTGCTAATTATTTTCTGTAAAAGTTTAATATATATCCCCCACACCTCATCTATAAACATGATTAGTTTCCCAAAACCAAGTTGTTATATCAAAATTGGCATTATGTGGGGATAAAAGACAATGAGTTCACACAATGACAGAAGACTCTATCACTATATAATGATCTAATCACTGAGGATGATGGTCCATTAAGTGGACACATAAACTTAACCATCACAACCAATATCACTGTTACCTACCTCTTCTTTGTATATGGTTAATGCTCAAAATAGTTGTGGCAGTAGATTTTCTATTATCAGTTATAAACCTGAAATGTTGGATAACAAGACAGTTGATAAGTGAAGAGTAAGTATAATTTGTTGTTCGCCAAGAAGAAAATGGCACTGTGGAAATGAGAGTTGTGGTTGCGCTGCCCCTTCTAAAATTTGTTTTTAAAATAAGAGCATCGTGTTGACAACTAGAGTGCTTGCCAAATTTCTAGAGTGTTGTCATCTATTTTTCTCCTTCAAATCTCAATATTCAGCTCCTCTCCTTTTCTGGGACAACTATGCTAGATCCTTTGCAAGTAAAATCTATGAATTTTGATGGAAATGCTCTTCTCAGGCTGAATTTTTGGAAGTTTATAGCCAGGATTTTGAAAGCCCTATAAATAACATTGATTCATCTCATTATGTATAGGGTTGCCCAAAGTTGTGGGCTAATTAAAAAAAAAACAATTCTTTAGCAGGCGTTCTCGACCTGTGCGTCGTGACCCCTTTGAGGGTTGAACAACCCTTTCATAATAGTAGCAAAATTACAATTATGAAGTGGCAACAAAAATAATTTTATGCCTGGTGGTTGGCCACCACAACATGAAAAATGTATTAAAGTGTCTCAGCATGAGGAAGGTTGAGAAGCACTGCTTTAGAAACTTCTGGCTATTCAGCTCTTTGCAGAGTTATCTCAGAAGAAAAGTCTGGCAATCTACTTGTGAAGAATTAATTAACCATTAAACATTGCTTGAAACATAACTCTACTCTGGACACACATGGAATCACCCTAAATCGACATCAACTCTACTAAAACACCTAAGCTGGACACTGCTCTGTGATTTACACTCTTTTTATGCCTAAATCCCGGAAACAACCTTTAGACAGATCATCATCATCCCCATTTTCTTCAATGAAACTCAGAGATGAAATACTCGCTCTAATCTAGTTGAGGTAGAGAACTACAGAGCTAGAATGTGAGTTCTGCCTGAGAACTAACCAAACCCCAGAAGTGAGTTTCTCCTTTAACCTTCTCCCGAATAAAATATAGAAGCTATGAGAGCCCTTGTCTTAATAACTACTGCTGGGTGCAAAATACATGTTCATTTTAGCTATTGAGATAAGGATTTGCATTTGTTCTTCTCTTCTTATATTTTATCATACCAATTGCAGCAGTTTCAGAATGGGCATAGAGCCTTTTGGTATAAAGTAATGTTTTCTGGTTGATCTTTACTGAAACTTTCCTTAAATTGAGAATTTAATAGCATAAATTATTCATCTTCAAATCTATTTGATTGTGTTTAGGCAAGTTGGAAATATACACTATGTCCCTCTTTAGGCATGCTTTCCTTTGTTTCAACATCAGATTTCAAGTCTAGATATAAGGAAGAGGGTTTGAAAGTTTGCTAATTGGGAGGATGGTATCTCCTTTTCAGGCATCCCTTGCATGTATAAAAGTTTTGATTTACCCTTTACAGTAGGCCATTTGGACATTTTGGCTTGATTGGCCTCTCATATACTGAAATCTCCCTGGTCTTCTGTTCTTTTAGCATGTGAAAACAGCTTCTTTGGGGGGCAAGTTATCATTTCAATGAAAAAGATTTGTTTGGGGGTAGGGGGCAATTTTCTTCTTAAATAAACCATTGGGTCTTAGCTTTTGATCCTGAGCTCATTTATCATAACCAGTTCCTTCCTTCAGCTCTGTCAATGAGTTAACCTTCTCACAGAAATCCCCTTGTGAGTGGAATGTCTACTTTAAAAAGTTGTTCTTTGGCTGAGGTTTTTAAGTCCCCATACCCTCACCTTTTTATTATTAAAGGAACATTGTAACAGAGACAATGGAAGTTGGGTTTTATTTAAAGAAGATTTTTAACATCAAATTGAACTAAAATACTTTTTTTCTCCTCAGAACCAAGGACACCTTGGTTCTTGGTTTAAACATGTATTTCCTAAGTGGTGGTAATGTGTTCAGTTGCTGACACAATGTCTGGAAAGAATGTACTCATGGGTGCCACAAATAAAAGGCCTAGTGATGTATTTCTGAAAATCCATCCACTTAAAACCTTAAGGGACACAGTTCTACTCTGACATGCATTAGGTAACAAAAGTTGGTATTTATTCCTGATAATTGCTTGATTTAGGGTAAAATAGTATAATAATGAGGTATCTTTTCACAGGGGCACTGGCACATTTGTGTGTTTTAATAAGGCCACTATCTTCACTTCCTTACCTTAAATATCAGCTAGTCTTATAGTCATACCTTCATGGCATGACTCTTACATCCTTTTTTTTTAAATAATATTTTTGTTAGCATTGTTATGAATGTACCAGCAAAACAATTTAATAGTTTCTATATGAAGACTTTAGTTACATTGATTGAATTCTTCAAAATGTGAACTCATTCATACTCTCTTTTTCTGTTATCCCTTATGTTTTAACAGAAACTTACTCCAACTGCTGTTCCTTTAGAATCTTTCACTTGTCAGCTTGGTTCTCTGAAGAGTATAATACTTATGGCAGATCATTTTTTACTAGCTAAGATTAGTTATTACTTGGCTTTAAGATGATTAAGGAAATATTTTGGGGTTTAAGGTTTAAATGTCTAAAGACAATAGTTTCAGGGATCCAAAAAGCCTAGAATCCAGGAGATTTTTTGAAATTCTGTTTTCTATCTCCCCTGCTTTGATCAGGATTCTTTTGTGGAATCTTTCATAAGAATGTTCAATAATACTATTCCAGAACTACCTAATTCCCTTAATCTTAAGGTAAAGAAAGCAGTTGTTCATGGAGTCAATTAGTCATCTATCTCACCTATTCTCCTATTCCTGACACCCTCCTTTTGTTGTTCCTGTTGAAAAAAAGTTAACTGCTGGCCCTTGCATGGCTTCTTGCAAAATTTTAAGACCCCAAGCATTATGTAATGGACTAGCAGGTAGAAAAGAAACACTAAGTCTACTAGGCCTATTAACTGGGATGTACCATAGTGCCATGACTATGAACTATTTTTTAAAACCAGGTCCCAAGGGAAGCAAATAATCTTCTTGCTCATTTTCCAAATGCAGTTACTTCTCAGTGTTGACTTATTAAAAGAAATAGTTGATGGAAATGCACCAGGCTCTGAAACACTAAGGAAAGAGTTGAGGACTCTAAAAAGAACAGAAAGAAAGAAGGGAAGAAGAAAGAAAGAAAAGATGACAGAATCAAATATATGTAACTAAACACTTTTTATATTTCACATTGAACAGTTTGTTCCATTTTTTTAAGACAAGGAAAGAAATATTTGGGGTATTCCAAGAATAATGCTTAAACTACAAATTCTGTAAAAAACGAACAACATTAGCTATTAGCAGCTGTACGCATCATAAACACCTTAGGCGAGACAATCAGATACTAATGCCAACAGCACCTCGGAGCCATCAGTCTGCACAGCGCTTGACTTCTGCAATTTCATAAGATAAATGCCTCTGCTGTTTTAAGATGATGAAACTACAACTGAGAAGAATCTCCGTATTTTTCACCAGTGATTTAATAAAGGCTAGCTTGGAATAAATATGGAAGGGCTACTCAGAAGGCTTTTTTGAGCTTCGTGCTGAAATGTGTTGGAACTTCCTTCTGTAAATTGATTGTGTCCAAAGTTTTGATTTGTCCATGCATGGAAGAGAGATGCTTACTAGGTCATAGATTTTCAACTTTCCCTTTAACACAGTGTGGCTTTATGGAAAATTTAGGGAAAGATTCATTTGTTGGGAAAAGTAAGGATGGGGGATTGAAAAGTTGACTCTACTTTTCTTAACTTGTGCTGGCTACTAAGATAGAGGAGAAGGGGAGTCTACCATGAATTTTGCCTCTAATTTTATAATCCTTATCAAGAGTGTCCATGTCCATATGATGCCACATTTTCTTTCAGGCTGATTTTTTTTTGTCTTAAGATGTAATAAATACATATCCAATATATAAATAATCAGAAAGTTGGATAGCCTTGAAAAACAGTTCACTGGACTCTAGGTACTTATTTTCAGAATCATTTAGTATCTTAATTGTCAAGAATGACTATAATCTTAGAAATTTGTTTACATGTTATATTTATGAGTATGAAAAAAAAATTCCTTTCTCCTTTTTGATGAGTAAGAGAGCAAGTGAGGGAAATCTTATTCCTTAACATTTCTTTTGGGCCAATATTCTTGATCACTGACTCTGTTAGTGTATCAGCTAATCCCCTATAAGAGCAGTGATTCGACTATATGTGTTCATGCCGATGTGTGTTTGTGTGTGATGTGTGCATGTGTATGCATGCTTCATGCATGTGCATATATGTATGAGTGCTCAACTGTACACCCATATGTCTATAGATTGTTATGCTCATGAATAGGTGAGGGTGTGGTTATTTAATAGTGAACTTTTCAGAATGCTGTGGGCCTGTCAGGGAAAAGCAGCGTTCTGTTGGCACATTTTAACTTCTTCAGAAGTTGTGGATCTGTGTCTATCCACCTGCTGATTGCCTTGCACTGGCCCTTATGACTTTAATTACAGTCTCCTCGGCTGAATTCACAGGTGGTTTTCCCTTGGAGGAGGCGTTTACCTCTCCATGAGCTCTGGCTGCTCATTTCCTCAGTGTATTAGCAGGCCCACGATGAAACAGAAGCTTGTGCCTATTCTTTCTTTACACAACCTGGTGTTAGAGGTTGACCTTTCACCCCTAGAGATTCAAAGGATTAAGGCTGCTTTTAAGTCTCGCTCTAGTTACTAATCCACCACTTTCACTTGATGTTATGTAAGCACTTCCTGACTTACCCTTTAAATCCTGTAAACATAATAAAACAGAGTTTAACCTTTACCTTTGGATTTCTCCACTATCTTTTGTGTTATCAAATCAACTATAGAAGGCTTCAGAACAGAAAGCTAATAAGTGATAGTCCATTTTTTTTGCCCTGGGACATGTAGCAAAACATTACAATATTTAATATATTCAGGTCAAATAGTTGTAGTTGTAGACCCAGATTGGAAAAACAATGTTTCTTTCCTTTAACTATATAGATTTCCCCAAAAAACAGTGAAGCAGATGGCATAGGCTGTTTTTCCCTTCCCTCTTTGGAACAAATTAGTCAGTAACATTGAAATGAGAGCTAAAAAAAAAAATAGGCTGAGTGCAGTTTGCAGTAGTATGGACTTTCAGTTTACTTGTCTGCAGCTCAGAACTCCCTGAGCTTCTCCCAAGACTATCTCTCTTGAAATCTTATTAAAATTTAAATCAGAATACCATTAATGAGCACTGATTTCTAGACTCAAAAAGAAACTCGAGATAATTTCAAATAAATAGGCAAAAGTCCTCCTTTTCATTTTCATCTCGCCCTTCCAAGTGGTTGACTATGTCCTGAACATTCATCAACTGCAACTGTGTTCAGCCCTGACTAATGGCATACACAATGGAGCAAGATGTTTCCTGGTCCTATATCTTCCTCACAATCAATTCTGAGTCAGACTATTGGAATCTATCAGGGTTTCATTAGCTAAGTTTTAGAAATAGATTGCTAGGCATTTCTTTCTGTCTGCTGCTGAAAACTATCAACATCATAGCTGACTGCATAGTAGAACCTAAGTATAGTCTTTCTTGTAGGTGGATGTGTCAGTGCTCTGCTCTCATGTGAAGTCCATGAGCATGGGGATAGGTATTCACACTTGGACCTACTTGTGTGTCCTTCCCGCATGATGGTCATAGTAGTCAAGGACTAAGGGCTGGTTCAGGACAGCAGAACCTCCCTTGACATTGGACACATAATCCTAAAATGGTGATAAATCATAGAGAAAAAGAAAACCCTAAAAGCAGATTGAGTTCGTATCACTTCCATATGTGGTCTTCAGAAGTCTTCAGCAAGGCTTCACAGTGTAGACTTGCAAGGTGTGTACAGACCTATGCACATTCTCTAGCATACTCAGCCAGTCTTGCCTTCTCTCTTTCCTTGCAGAGTTCACTAATTTAAGTCCTTCCCAAATCTGTCCAAGTGGGAAGAGAATATAAGTAAGCCTCCTCTTTTGTAAAATCGAATGATCAATACCTAACCTACACACTCCTCAGTTTTCCTGAACATACCTGTAAGATAGGTGTTGGGAAAAATTTCCATCCAAACAGAAAAATTTGGTAGAATATAAATTCCATGAAGATTTTGTTCTGTTCACTGCAGTATACCTAGGTGCTAGAATAGCACTTTAAATTGAATAAGCGCTCAGTATTTATTTGTTAAATCAGTGACTCAATGATTGAACAAAACCTACAGCACATTAATATAAAATGCCATAAAGTCATGTAGCGCCTGTACCATTTTTCAAATGCACTGAGAGGGTACACTATAAAGAGTTTGTTGTAAGTTGATTCTGGCCCATGATGGCCCCCATATTTTAACAGAATGAAACAGTGCCTGATCCTATTCCATCTTACTGATGTTTGGTATGTTTCAGTCCATTTTGCGGCTATTGTGTCAATTTACCATATTGTGAGTTTTTTCATTTCCTTGACCCTCTGCTTTATCAAACATTATGTCCTTTCCCAGCAATTGTTCATTCCTGGTGAATTGTCTAAAATAAGCAAACTGAATGGTCCTACCCCCATGTCTATGAAGCATCCTGTTTGTATTCTTTCTAACAGTTATTGCCAAGTAACAAAATATATATTTTTTGCCATTTGCAAACCAACTTCTGTTGAAAGAATATTTAGTAGCAACTTCATTTCAACAAGATCGAATAAGGGTATATGTGATGAGAGTGTTCACAGTAAAATATCCTTTCTCCAAAGCTAACTGCCCAGCAATGTGTCTGCAATATGAAATGCAGCTGAGAACCCAGGTGTAAAGAGGAAGTCTGAATGGTCAACATAGATGTCCTCATGCTTACATTGTACATCTCAATTGTGCTCATATGGGATCTATTTTCTCTTACATTGCACATAACCATAATATGAGTGTTGGTTTATTTCCCCAAATTAGAAGTGACAGTTCAAAATGAGATAAAAGACAGAAAAGTAATCTTAAAAGAAAGGATAAAAATATATGCACTAAAATAGATATAATTTAGTATTAATTGATGTAGAGATAAATTTATTCAAACATGCTCACAGAACCTAAACATTCATTTGCAATACATTGAACAACTTGATATTCTTTTTTTAAATATAGGTTTTATTGGGGGCTCTTACAGTTCTTATAACATTCAATACATCATTTGATATTTCTAATGAGAGCTGACTTACAACCGCCCCCTCCCCAAAAAAAAGCCCAAACCTTCCACCACCGCCAAAAGGTAAACCTGAACCATAGTTGAGATTTTGCATCTGCCTTTTTGTTAAAGATTATTTTATTGGGGGCTCTTACAACTCTCATTACAGTCCATACGTCAGTTGTATCAGACATACATTGCCACCATTCTTTTCTAGACATTTACTTTCTTTCTATGGAGCCCTTGAAATCAGCTCCTCTCTATCTCCCCTCCCCACTTCCTGGTCCCTTGATAGATTGTCATTAGTTTCATAGCTCACAAAGACCTCTGTTTCCCTTCCCCTCTGGTTTCTGTTGTTCTTCCCCAGCCCACATGCATCTGCTTTTAAAAAAGAAAAGGATTTGGATTTCATCTCATTGCTGTTCATTTGAATCCTAATTGAATGTAAACAGATAGATAGTGCAATATGATGTCAAAGAATGTGAACTTTGAAGCTAACAAAGAACAAAGAAGACAAAAGAAGAAGAAAAGAACAAGCGCATTGTAATCAAGCCCATTCACGGTGACTCCATGCATGCAGAGCGGCTCTATTGGATCTTCAAGACTGCAGCCCTTGAAAACAGACTGTTTGATTTTTTACCCAAGACCCTCTGGATGGATGCAAACGAACTATTTGTTTACTCATAAGGTGTTGGATTGTTTGCTCTGACTGATTTTTGTATATTTATCTTGTGCTCTGCCACTTGCTGAATCTTTCTATTAATTCCAGTAATTTTCTTGCTGAGTTGTTGAGATTCTCTATGTGTAAAATCCTCTCATCTGTAAATAGAAATAGCTTTACTTCTTCTTTGCCAACTTGTACACCTCTAATATTCCTTTCTTGTCTTAATGCAATGGCAAAGACTGCCAATATAATATTGAATAGGAGTAGAACTGAAGGACACCCTTGACCAGTTCCTGTTTGCAAGGAGAATGTTTTATGTCTCTGTTGAAATGAATGTTGGCCATGTTTTTTCTGTGAAAGCCTTTAATTATGTAGACAAATTTCCCTCCTATTTTTATTTTGCTGAGTGCTTTTAAGAGGAATGGTATTACATTTAGTTGTATACCGTTTCTGCATTGATTGATATGATTTTCAATTGCTTTTTTATGTAATGGATTATTTTTATTGCTTTCCTAATGTTGAATCGTTCTTTCATACATACCTTGTATGAATGTCACTTAGTCATGATATATCTTTTTTTACGTGTAGTTGGATTCTATTCATTGCTTTTTAGGAGAATTTTAGTATCTACGTTTATGAGGTCTATAATTTTCTTTTTTAGTGATATCTTTACCTGGCTTTGCTTTTAAGGTCATATTTACTTCATAGAATAAATTTAGGAGTATCCCTTCTTTTTCAATATTCTGGAATTGTTTGAGTAGAATTTTTACCAGCTTTTCTCCTAATGTTCGGTAAAATTTACCAAGGAAGGTGTTTGGGCCAGAATATTTTGGTCTTGGGTATGTTCTTATGATCAATTACATTGCTTCTTTTGTTATTGATGTTGTCAGATTTTGTCCTTTAGGCTGTATTAGTTTAGGTAGGTTGTCTGTGTAGAAATCTGTCCACTTATTACTGGTATTCAATTATTTTGTTATTCTTTACTTTTAGGTTGTGACATACTCTTTTCATTTCTTATTCATGTTTTTTGTATCTTCTCTTTTTTTTTCTTCATCAGATTTGCCAATGGTTTGCCAAATTTCTAGTCTTTTCCAAGAACCAAATTCTAGTTTTCTTGATTCTAATATTTTTTGTTGCTTTTATTTCAAGTGGTTTTTCCCACCAATTTTTATTACTTGTTTTCTTCTGTGGGATATGGGCATTTGTTTCCTCCCCCACCCTGCCCTCCTGCTGTATTTCTAACAGTTGGAGATATTGAGCTAATGGTTGGTGGGGGGAGGGGGAAGAAGGAGGGTGATGAGTGCATTTACGAGTTCCTGCTCTCTGAGCTCTGCTTTTGCTATCTCCCAAAGTGTTTATCATATGTGAATTATTGTTTTATTCAAGCAATTTTAATTTTTCATTTTTTCAATTACTCATCAATTTTAAGCATTCCATTATCATTCAGCTTCCTTGTGTTTCTTTCCCTTTGCTTTTCTTATTGTTGATTTACAATTTTATTCCACTGTGATCTGAGAAGATGTTGTGAGATATCTTGATTTTTAAAATGTATTGAAGTTCATTTTGCAGACTAACAGATTCTGGAGAATGTTTGATGAAAATAAATGTGTGTATTTTCTGTGTACCAGAAAATAGTACACAGAAAATAATGTATCATATGTTCTTGTTGGAGAGAATGTTCGAAATACACCTATGAGGTCAAGTTAGTTGATTTCACTTAGTTCTTATCTGTCTATGTTGAATTTTCTAGTGACTCTTCTTTTCATCTAAAGAGTGCATTAAAGAACTCTAATATTATTGTAGACTTCTCTTTTTCTCTTTCCAGTTCCTTTAAAATTTCATATCTATATTTTGGGACTTTTTATTGGGTACATAATATTTATTAGTATTATATCCTCTTGTATATGGTATGCTTTCTTGTTTCTATTGCTGTTCTTATTTATTTGTGTTCAAGTCTCCATCTGAAATTAATATTGCCACTCATGCTTTTTTTTGATATGCATGTGCTTTAACTTGAAATGTGTGTGTATACATATACATGCAAACACACATAAATAATGTGATGGCTTATATGCTGCCATGATGCTTAAAGCTATGTCACTGGTATTTCAAATATCAGCAGAGTAATAAAAAAAAAAAAACCAACAAGTTTCAGTGGAGCGTCCAGATTAACAATGTACTGTGAAGAAAGAATAGGTTGACCAGAAGAATTAGCAGCAGAAAACCAAATAGATAGCATTGAAGCATTGCCAGCTACTAAAAACCTAGTGAAGAGAAACAGAACAATGGAATAAATAGTGCCAGAAAATGAACTCTCACGTCAGATAGTGCTCAAAATATGACTGAGGAAGAGTTATCTACTCAAAGTTGAATGGACCATAATAATAAGAATGGAGTAAAGCCTGCAGAAGTAAAGTCATCGGGGTCTTCATTTGCTGATGAGGTAACATTCAAAGTGAGAAAGACAAACTGCAAACATGAATTAATAATTAGAACTTGGAATATACAAGGTATGAACCTAGGATAATAGGAAGTTGTCAAAAGTGAAATAGAATGCATAGAGATCAATATTCTAGGCCTTGGTGGACTAGGACTGACTGGTATTGGTCATTTTGAGGCAGAAAATCATGCACTGTATTATGCTAGGAATGACACAGGGCATCAGAATGAGAGAAAGGTTTATAAATAACCTTTGATATTCAGATGAAATGACCTTGATTGTTGAAAATGAGAAGGACCTGAAGCACTTGCAGATGAAGATCAAGGATTGCAGCCTTCAGTATGGATTATAAGTCAATGGAAAGAAAAAAAAATTCACAACTGCACCAATTAATATCACACTAAAAGGAGAAAAGATGAATGTTTTCAAAGAATTTACTCTTATTTGCATCTACAAACATGGAACCAGCAATCAAGAAATCAAATGACGCATTGCAATGTCTAAATCTGGTGCACAGAACTTCCTTCAAGATACACCTAACATAAAATGCCTCATATGCATGCAAAAGTTGAGGACATTAAACAAGTAAAAACAAGCAAAAATCAATGCATTTGAACTATGATATTGACTAAGAATATTTGAAGTACCATAGACTGCCAAAAGAACTAGCGAGTCTGTCTTGGAGGAAGTACAGCTAGAATGCTCCTTAGAGGCCAGCATGTCAAGAAGTCATCTTTGGACCTGTTATCAGGAGAGACTAGTCCCTGGGGAAGGAATCATGCTTAGTAACTTAGTAACTTGGAGTGAAACAGAAGAAGGCTGTGGATGAGGTAGTCTGATACAGTGGCAACAGCAATGTACTCACACAAAGAACAAATGTGAGGGTGGCAGAGGACCAGGTAGTATCTCGTTTTAGTGTACATAGGTTTGCTATGACTTGGAATCAACTCCACAGCATCTTACAACAGTATCGATAGCATCTATCTATCTACACTTTAAAAATGTTTTGTTTTGTGCTTGTGTCTAAATTGTGCTTCTGGTAGAAAGCATATTGATATTTTATTATCTATTTTTCTACTTCTGACTCTTCTGATTCATTTAGTTCATTAATTCATGTTATATACAAATTTCTGCAGTTATTTGACTTTTTTGTTGTTTGTTTTTTTTTGTGGCAGTGTCAATTTCTTTTTTCATATAATATTCTGTGTTGAGAGTTCATTTTGTTTATGGACTTTCTTATCTTTACTTTGTTGCCATTGATTTGGCATTTGCTAAATATTATTTTCCTGTTTTATATTTTGATGAGGTTTGTTCATTTTCTTTCAGGTTACCTTTTAATTTGTTTTCTTCTTAAATTTAAAAGAGTCCATTGTATCTTAAAATCATCTTAACTTCCTTGCCACTAGGAAGTCCTGTAAACACTACTTATTATCTCTTTTTGCTTGGCACTTTCCGTCATTTATAAATTTATATTTCTAGTTCCCTATTGTAGGTTTCTTTTTCTTTGGATTCTTCTGTTTCTGGGTTGGTCTCTGGGTGGTTTTGTCATATATTAATTTCAGGTTGCTCTTTGCCTTCATTTGTTCTCTGTTTGAAGAACTTTCTTTAATATTTTCTAAGAGATTGGACTGTTTTATAAAATTACCCACATTTCCATTTAACTGAAAATGCCCCAATTGCACCACCATATTTTAGGGAACATTTTTCTGGCTACACAATTCTTAGTTGATAATCCTCATCCTCCTGCCCTCAAGTTTTATATATTTCATCCCGTTTTCTTATTTTCTACATGGGTTCTGCAAAGAAGTCTAACCTTAGACCCTTTTGTATGTGACATTTTGTGTTTTTTTTCTGAGATACTTCCAGGATCTTTCCTTGTGTTCATTTTTAGGGTATTTGATTAAAATATGCCTTGGTGATTTTCTCTTTGGGGTTTATCCTGTTTGGTGTTATTCAATTTCTTAAATTGCAAAGCTTGTCTTTCATAACATTAGGTCATTTTTCTTCTGTGAAATTTCAGTTTCTCCTCTCTCAACCTTTCTTTCTTTCTTTCTTTCTTTCTTTCTTTCTTTCTTTCTTTCTTTCTTCTTCTTCTTCGTCTTCTTATATCTCTTATTGTTCTGGAATTTTGATCACATATAAATTATCCTGAATATCACAAAATTCTAGAAATTTAAAAAGAATTTTTGTTTCTCTTTGTTCTGATGTTTCCTTTTACAGATTAGTACTGAGATATCTTTACTCCTTTGCCCTTTCTGTGTGTCCTCTATTACTGAAGCTTAGTATTAACTTCAAAGTTTTTATTTGAAGTTTTCATATACTGTATTTTTTGGACCATAAGATACACCTGGCCATAAGTCACACCCAGTTTTAGAGCAGGAAAACAAGAAAAAATATTTTGAATTAAATAGTATCAGTTTACTAAAATATTTATTAAAACAAAGCAAAATGCAATAATATTTAAAATGTTAACTCAGCAGTGGTGTTAAAAACCACCATCACTTCATTTACAAATGAGGGGAGAATATCTTGGCCCACTGAGCATCAAGGATGACCTTCCCGCTCAGAAGAGGCATTGCACAGAGAGGATCATATGGCCATCCCCACTATGAAACTTGGTGTCTCCTGCTGACCCAAGGCCCTACAGGGACAACACTGGAGAAGCAGAGTCAAGAGTGCACCTGGTCTGATCCTCCCACACTGAAGCAAGAGCATACCACAAAGCAGCAGGCAGGACAGAGCATGGAGTTCCCAAGGGAGTGTCAAGGATAGATTTGGGGGCCAGGATGTGGCTCCCCATTAGCCTCAACTGGGGGACACACCTGGAGGTCAATGATCAGACCTTAAACTATTTACAGGTTTTTCTCTTGCTATTATTATTTTTTTACTTATTTATATATTTTTTTCTGACATTGAGACTCCATGAGACGGTGTTTACCTTGAACACACAGCAATCCACAGCATGCAAAAAGCAGTGCATGGAGTCATAAGTAAATGTTCTGGGCTACCACACCTTTGGACCATAAAATGCACCTTCGTTTTCCCCCCACTTTGGGGGAGAGAAATATATGCCTTATGGTTCAACAAATATGGTAGTTTCTAACTTTTCCTTTATTTTACTGTTTGATGATGAGTGCTGTAGGATATGGTACTCATCTAATGGGTGGAACTACAGGATATGTAAATTTGGTTATGTAATGTGGGCACAGTTGCAGACTCCCATTTGGTGTGTATGTCAGTCACCTAATCTGGTGTCAATTTGAGAATTAAGAGTGTAGGGGTGGAATCTAGTCTGTCAATCTGGAGGTAGCCAATAAGATCTCTGGGTGGACATGTTTTTCTCCTGAGAATTCTGGCAAATCTGGGCTGTATTTCCTCCTTGCAGATGGAAAACTTACTACTCAGTCCCTTGGAGACACTCTACTGACAAGATACAAGGCCAATTCCCTGGGAGACATTCTGAAGGAGAAGTCACATGGACTTACCTGATGTAACCAGACCTTGGAAACTGGAAAAGTCATGTAGAAACTCCCGTAAGTGCAGACATGCTTAAGAAGCCACAGACAGGCCCCTGACAGTGTTGAGATTATTACAACATCATTGGATATGCAAGACTTTGCACCCTCTGGTCTGTGATTGTCCTTGTGTCATTGTATGTCCTTCGTGAGCCTGAAGAGGACTTATGGATTGTTATTGGACATATGGGCTAATATTGGACATATGACCTTGGACTGATCTGGACTGATATGTTTTTTCAATGTTCAATTGCTCTTGAATATAAACCTCTCCCATATATACATATGTATTGGTTTCCCTAGTCTTCCCAGACTACCACAGTGGATAAATAAATCGGGAGGGGTTACTAAGGCCAAACAAATAAAATGACAATTATGAAGGGCAACAAATCACATGATTCTTCTCAAATTAAAGTGTAAAAATGATCACTTCAACCAGGTGCCTAATGTTCAGAGATACCAGGTGGAGTAATTACTTAAATAACAAAGTTGGATACAAAAGAGAAAAATGAAAAGGAATCAGCCTATAGAGATAATTCTGGAAAGGAAGTTTAGCACTTTTTAAGCCTTAGATTTCTAAAATTTCACAGATTCCAGTGAATTTTGAGCCATGGAAGAACTTCATGATCTATAGTTGCAACACTCAGAGTTGAATTTTTCAGAGGGAATGTGACTGAAGTGGGGTTTTGAGTTTCTAGGTAACTTTGTGTAAAAGCCATTAATATTATCATGGATAAGAAGCAACCCTCTTTATCATTCATCTTGTTGTTATATAGATTAAGGGAATTGGAGTAGTGTTTGTTAAGCTTCTTTTTGTAAGTGATGGATATATTATTTATTGATAAATAGATTCATTCACTCATTCAACAAACATAGAACAATACTCTTTTTAAATGCAAGTTAGGTTGTGTACTGTAGTTAAAGTATTTATAACAAAATATTTGCCATTTCAACATTCTACAATATCTCAATGACATTAACTTATGTTCATGGTATTGGTCAGTCATTATTTCTTTATTTATATTATCATTAATAGTAGTTCAGTGTCTTCAAAGCATTAGGTATGTGTTTTCCCTGTCCACATTTAGCTATTCAAGATATTTCACATACATAATATCATATTATATTTATCCTTCTGTGACTGACTTCCTTTACAGGAGCCATACTATTTTCCAGGTTCATCTGTGTTGGCTAGCATGTAAAACAGAGCAACAGAGGTCCCTGGTTAGATGTGGGATGTGGGTGGTGCTAGAGTTCATTCACTTACTGCCCTCCCCTCCATGTGAGGGACTCCAAGGAAACTGAGAACAACTTTGAGAACTTGATGGAGACCAGTCAGAAAACTACTTTCTCTCCTTGTCTACTGTAGTAGCCAATAGTTATTTTATACTTATTCTCAAGAACAATCTGTCTCAATCAGAAATCTTTCATGTCTGAGAATACACATAGAGTGTCAAGTCTGCTAGTGCATATTTTGAAATTTACAGTTAGGAAAATCCAACTCCAGCAAAGTTGGAGTGAATGGTATGCAGTTCTGGACCACAGGCTATTAGGAAAGCAGGACAGTGAGAACTGGTACACAGGCCAGGAGACGTAGTGCTATCGAAGCCCCACCTCCAACACCTGACCTTCAAGTCAAAGAAATCACTGAAGGGGAAGACATCGAGCTATCCATCTTTGGTGCAGGATCCTCAAGTCATTTGTCCTGAAATTTTCATCCAATACATACTAGAAAAAAAGGTTTTGTCTTGGAAAACTTTAACAAATCAGCAGTCCTAACCCATTGTGATCATGGGGGTCTGAGCCACTGCCTTAAGAATTCTGAGACATCCCCTAGTCATCAGAGTTTTATAACCTCCCGAACTGTTAAGCCATTTCTTTATAGCAAACAAACATTTCATGCAGAACCAGTACCTGTTGCTTCTTTCTACAGAAGCAAAAGGAATTGCTAATGACTGTTCTTAATACCTTTGAGCTTTCCCAGGTCCCATATTTTCATTTTACTCTTTACTTGGTGTAGGAACGGCAAGTGACTTTAGGTACAGACTTTGTCAATTAATTTTCTATGCCTACCCCTGGGGTCCTGGGAGGAAATGGGTGCACCTGTCCCATTCCAAATGAATAATTCATCACACATATGGATCTTAAAAGTGATAGGCAACATAGAAATGCATAAACATCTGGAGACAAGATCAGTAACTTCCATTACCCCCACCCCCAAGAAAAGGAAAACAAAACAAAAACAGAAAGAGAATAATGTTTAAGTGCTTACTTTGTGTTCATTCTTCTGAGGTCTGTACACTGTACACTGAGGGATTTGTGATGTGTATTCCACTGACAGTATTAGCTGAGAGTTCAGAGACAAGGATTTCAAAATAATACAAGATTCTTGGAATGATTCCTCTCTCCGGGTCAGGAGTAGGTCGCCCAGTATTGGCGTCTATTTAGAATATCCCTCAGTATACATACATCAGGGACGGACATGCTTTTTTCCAGTAAGTGAGCTGGCACTATTATGAAAAAGTGGTATTTTGGCATAGCTACAAGAGGGACAACCCAGTCCTTCCATTTAACATTTGCATTAAAATGGGAGGCTGTGCAAGGATGACCATTAAATGTAGGGTCTGTGTTATCACCCCCTTGAATTAGGATGGACATTTGTAATTGCTTCAACAAGTAGCATGCAGTGACAATGACAGTAAATGGCCTCTCGGTCAAGGTCATAAAAGGCCTGTAGTTTCTGCCTGACTCATCTTCTCTCTGAATGCTTGCTATTAGAATTCAGTTACTGTGAACAAAATAAGTCCAGGCTGCAATGAGAGAACACATGTAGGTACTCAAACAAAGAGCTGTTTCTCAGATCACAACAGACAGCCAGCATCAAATTCTGTCTATGAGTGAGTGTGCCTACATTCCTGCCTTTGAATCTTCCAGCTTGGAACCCAGACAGCATAGAACAGAGACAAGACATTTCTGTGGTTCTTACTATGAATTTCTGGTGCAGAGAAATAATGAGAACTCATAAGTATTATTGTTGTTTTAAGACACCATGTTGGGGGTAAGTTTTTGATAGTAATAGTTAGCTATTACTAGCTAATATAGTCACATTGGATAAATTACTCTTCTTTGTCTCAGTTTTCCTCACTGCAGTCTGTTCTCCAGTGCTGTCTGGTGACATACATAAGGTAACATATTTAAAGACCCTTTGCAGAGCATGTGACATGTAAAAAAGAGATAATATGATGTTGGTGATGATTAAAACAAGTCAGGAACACATTTTGTGGCTATTTTGGTCATTTTCCATAGACTGAACTGTCCCTCTAAAAATGTTTTAATATTTACCCCTTTACTTGTGGATGTAATCTAACCTAATTTGATGAAATCACTTTCCACCCAATGCTTGGTACAAAGCAAGGGCTTAAATGATTAACACATAAGTTAGTAAGATTTCTGAAGTTGGGGATTCTCTATGACATGGAATTCTGTGTATCAAAAATCAAATCAAGTAATAAGTCATTATGGAGTGGAATACAATATTTTCTCTAGCCATTCTTATTTAAATATTGGATAGATTTAGCTTAGTCATTTACCCTGGAAATCACTTCAAAATCACCCAAGGAACTTAAAAAAATTCAAATGCCTGGAACACATTTCAGATCAATACAACCAGAATCTAAAGTGAAGAAACACAGGTACCAATGCTCCAGGAGATTCCATTGAACAGTCGAGGTTGGGGGTGAGCCTTAAGCTTTGCTCATAATTTGCTTGCAACACAAATGGTTTCCACAAGGTGATGATGAATTCTTGTGCATAGACAAAAGATTAAACTCACTTCTAGCAACTGAAAGAAAGCAAATAATGCACACATGTGCTTTCCATTAAATTATATTTCTTCACCTAGATAAAAGCATTAGTACTGATTGAACTATACTTCCTCTATTGAAGTATCAAACTTAATAATTTGGATTTTAATTAAGTGTAAAAGCTAAATTCAGCTTCTATACTCACCAAATTTCCAGTTATAATTATTCATTACCTTCTTGTTCTCTAGAATGGGACTTGTAGGTTTTATGTTCATCTTCCATTTGAAATTTTGCCTTTTAATGTAAGTCTTAGTGCTTTTCTACACTTCAGAATGAAAAGGACAGGGAAAACAATACCATAGATTCATCCTTACTCAATTCTTACTGAATGAAAAAAGCCAAAAATATTTTGTTAAAGCTCACCCAAAATTTGTGGGTAGTAATCAAACAATAAAAAAGGAAACAGCTTCCGGCTGAGCCCCAGTGGCGTAGTGGTTGTGCGCAGGACTGCAGCCCACTGGGACGGAGGTTCAATTCCAGCAGTGGGGCTGGGCCTCCTACTCCCACCACCGAGAGCAGTGATGCCCTCCCTCCAAAAAAAAACAAAACAAACAAACAAAAAGAAAAGGACACAGCTTCATGGTACAAACTTACCAAAAAGGGGTCAAAGGAAGGAGATGATCCAGTCAGGGTGCAGTGTAACAATGAAACATACAACTTTCCTGTAATTCTTAAATGTTTCCTTTCCCTTCCCCACCCAACCACCCACTCATCCATGTTGCAACCAAAAATCATGATCCCAATTCTACCTTACAAATCCAACTAACCCAGAAAATGTACACTTGTCCAGATAGGAATTGGAAACACAGGGAATACAGGAGAGATGATCCCTTCAGGATCAATGGTGAGAATGGTGATACTAGGAGAGTAGAGGTAATGTCGGGTAGTAAAGGGAAATCTACTATAAGGATCTATATATAACTTTCTCCCTGGGGGATGGATAACAGAAAAGTAGATGGGTGAAGGAAGACATCAGACAGTGTAAGATATAACAAAATAATAATAATTAATAAATTGTCAAGGATTTGTGAGGGAAGGGGGAGTGGGAAGGGAGGGAGAAAATGAAGCAATGATACCAAGGGCTCAAGTAGAAAGCAAATGTTTTGAGAATGATGATGGCAACAGATGTACAAATATGCTTGACACAACGGATGTATCTATAGATTGTGATAAGCTATGTGCAAGGCCCCAATATTTTTTAAAAAGGAGAAGATCGTGAACTCTTAGTTGGATGGATTAACTATTTGTAAAGGACATTTTAAAGTCTTAGAAGCAAAGTGAAACTTAAACCTTCAAGCCACAACTGAACTCAGATAGGTCTCTGCAGTCATTGAGCAACAGATAATTGCAGATTTGTAGTGCTTTGTTCTCAAAAGGAAATTTAAGGAACAATAGAAATGTTGAAAATTATTCAAGAATAATAAATTTAAGCTGGACAAAAATAAGCAGAAGGTCTAGGCATGTGTCAAGATTAATCACAAGAAAGATAAAAAGAAATGACACCTATGGGTTTGCACAGTGATTGTATATATTTATAGTGTCACCTACAGGGTAGCAGGATCCCAATCTTCCAGCAATCTCTGCAGCATTTGTTATTTTCTGCTTGCTTGTTTGTCCGTTTTTAACTTGGGTCTCATAGTTGGTCACAGGTGGCATCTTAGCCTGGGTTTGATTTGTTCTCCCAGAAGGCTGGTGATCATGAACATTTCTTCATCTATTGGTTAGCCATTTGGATGCCTTCCTCGGTAATCTGTCTTTTGTCCACTTATTAATTGGGTTATTCATCTTTTATTTAATTGAGCTGATGTCATTTTTCCACAGATTTTAGAGATATGGTGTTAACTCAAACAACTGGGGATAGAAATTCCATATGAATCAGCAATCCCTCTGCTGGGTATATATCCTAAAGAACAAAGAGTCATAACACAAACAGACATAAGCACACCCACGTTTATGCAACATTGTTGGCAATAGCAAGAAGTCAGAGATAATATAATTTCATCAGTAGAAGAATGGGTAAAGAAACCTTGGTGCATGCATAAATGCAATATATGCATCTGTAAGAAACAATGATGAAGCCCAAAGCAGCTCATGGAACAAAGGGATCAGAAGACCAGTTTTGAGTGAAGTTAGACAATCATAAAATGATAAATAATGCATGAGACAACTGTTAGAAGGGGCAATAAACAGATAAGATAAGGACTTTCATACCAAATTGAACAGACTTGAAGTATGCTGAGGTAATGGAGTGTGAGGGTAAGGGAGGAGCAATGTTAATTTAATAGTCTGATTTAATAGACCTATTTAACAGATAAAATGGCAGATGGATGCTAACTTGGGTGAAATGGAGGGATGATGGTCCACAGGAGGGAGAAGATAAATGAAGGAGGAGAAGGGGTAAACTAATTGAAGTGGTGAAGTGTTTTAATTGATTGGTGGTTTAAACTGCCGAGAAGAAATCAAGAGTCCAGTCTAAAAGAAGATACATGGGGACTGCAGCACCTAGGCTAGGTCTGAGGCATGGTGGGCTGGGTTGGGGAGCCCCGGAGGGGAGGCACGCACTAAGCTAACTGAGAGGCGCCTCGCCTGGGCTCTTTGAGTCTGTACTGGACAGAAAAGTGGGAAAGGCTATCCAGACTGAGTGTAAAAGCAAGAGTCAAGTCACCGACAAAAGATAGAAAATCTTTTGGGATAGTAAATCTTGGGATAGTAAATACATCTTCAATGTTAGGCGACGCTTGGAACGCAGGCGGATCTGCTCAGGCAGGGCACTGGTACCAGGTCCGGGTATTGCACCAAACCTTTCCCTCAACTTTACGATGGTCCATGGGGAGAAGCCGCCTGATGCCTGCCAAAGTCCTCGACTGCTGGGCGCTTCTTCATTGCTTTGTTTTAGGACTAGCCATGTCTGAACATCTTAGAGTCCCAGGGCTGTCGCGCGGCCGGGACCTAGGAGGAGGGAAGCCTGTCCACCAGCAAGGATCACAATCTCTTGGTGCTGGGCCTAGATCTGTGAGTGCTTCTTTGTGCTGCTACAAGTTACGACGATGTGGAGGCCAACGGCGTCCTGGGCTCTGCCGCCTACCTCCCAGAGGAGTCACACCAGCCTGTCGCATGTGGTCCTGTCGCGAGTTGGGCTGTACTTGTACAAGAACACCCTGACCAGCCTGTAGGTGCAGCAGCAGACCCCCCACGTCTTCCAGGGGACACCGGGAGGGCACGTTCCCTTCTGTGCGGAACATTGGCTTCTGCTGCTCTGTGTCCTGTATGTAAGTGCCGTGCCAAAGGGGTGGCCGATCCCTTTAGGGAGCCTTTTACCCGCGCTCTGAAACACTGGCTGCTGGTTTACTTGGGTGCGGCAGAACAGGATAGCAGTGCAATGGCCAAGAGGCACTTCTTCCAGTCTTTTGACCAACTCTGGTAGCTGCACACGTGGAAAATGCAGCTTTGGGAAAAGAAACCATCTGTATACCGAGCACACCAGTGAGCATGTCGTAACCGTGTGGGTGTGCCATTGAGAGTCCCTCACGGGACCTCTTTTTCTCCTGTGAGGACAATTGGTCTCAGTCATGAAGCTGCCTAGGACCTGTGGCGATCACCAGCTATCAGGTTCCACGACCAGAGCTCCCAATCCAGACACACATCTTGTGCGGCCTTGTGCCCTTCACCTTTTTGAGCCTTTCGCCATGTCCATGAAGAGCACAGATACCTAACTTTCACCTGCGGCACCGCGGCACAAAGTCAGGTGACCTGGCCTTCCAAAACCTTGCCTCCCACTTATTTCATTCGATCCCAAAGCAACAGCCTCTGCCCACCAACCCTGTGCCCTTGGTCCAGACTGGGATTCCTCAAATGGGACCTATCAGAGGAAAGGAGTTGGGGGAGGGCATGAACCCGACAGATCAGTGTAACTGGATTTTTAAAATGTGTTCAACCTAACCTCTTATGACTCCCGAATTCCATCACCTTTTCCCTGTGGGAATGCCTAGCATCAATTTAGTTCATTTAACTCTGGTTTTATTTTGCATGTTACTCCTCGATCCCCTTCCTTGGCAGCGTGTTGTGCAGCCCGAAGCAGACAAAGCAGTCTGCTCTCAAGAGCCAGACGCTCCACTTAGGCAGCAAGCAGGACTAACTCTATATGCAAATGAATGAATGAAGGAGCCTTGCCATTGTTTTACTTAAAAAAAAGAGAGAAGAAGATATAATGGAAGGAGTCATTCTATCACAGTATCCACAGGTGCTGTGTGCTGTCAAACAGCTTCAAATGAATACTCATTTAATAAAACAAGGCATCAAAATCAAAATGACCAGTAGCTGTATAATGCTTTTTTTTGTTGCCGACAATGAAAAACAGCTACAATTCAGTGGTTCTGACTCATGTGTTGCAGGTAGAACTGCACTCACTAGAGTTTTCATAGCTCTGACTTTTGGAAGCAGATGGCAGATCCTTTCATTTGAGGGGTCCTTGAGTTATTCAAAATCATTGAAGTATTGGTTAATAACCAAGTATTTAGCTGTTCTCACCAACCATAGCATTCTACATAGTGGCCAAAGTACAATGCCAAAAATAATGGTCACAAAATATAGCACACATTTATTACATTTTGCCTATCCTAAGGATCTAATGCTTCTGCACCCCCTTTTTATGTTCTTCCGTACGTGTCCTCCTCCTTCAGATTTAAACCTCTTGCCTTAAAATAAAAAAAAAATAGCATGCAGACTGACTTGACTGACTCCCAGACTTGCTAGCTCCCATTATCATCATCTTGTTGAAATTAGAACTTGGCCCCTAGCATTACCAGTTTACTTGATTCTTATATTTCTTCACTGAAACATTATACAAGCCCTTCATTAAAAGATTGTAATTCTGATGCTATTTTGGCCCTTGAGTTCCAGCTAGCCTTTTGAAATGACTTCATAGGAAGTTTTTCCTCTATAAACATATGTAATTATGGAAAATAAATGATTAACTAGTTATAAAATAACTCAGGTCGGGCTATATGGAAACTGCTAGATGACTAACAATACATAACTGAATAAATAAGCAGCTTTGGACTGATATCACTTTGTAATAAAAAACAATTTTTGTTCTCTACTTCAGGAATCTAAGAAAATTGTACAAAGGACAATTATTCCATATTGAAATATTTGGACAAATATTCCAAAATATCAGTCAGCTTTTGGTCATATCAGTACAGTAATGTAAAGAAATCAATTCAAAAGTAACTTTTGTGCTTTGAGGTGGTTTGTGGCAACAACCAATCAATGAAGAGATATATGTAACTCATAAGGCATGTACAGTGGCACACTGAGCACTGAGAACCAGGTTGAGTTCTTAATGTCAGTTGCTCATGAATTGGGTAACCTAGCAGTTTCCACACAGTCTGATCTGAATTATCTTTAACTATCTTAATCACTGAGGTACCAGTTGCATGCCACCCGGGTAATGGGGAGAAAAGCCCCGCAGGGTATGGAGTAGTGGAAAAAACTAGGCTGGAATAAAAGTGCTATATGTAATTTAAAACAGGAAAATCTTCTCCATTGAGAGTTCACTAGATAGATGCAGACCAAGTCACACTAGTTATGACCTGCCCTGCACTCTGGGGAGCTTCAGTCACGAAACTGATACTGTGGTAACCATCCCTTCTGCTTAAGGATGGGGTCATGTGAAAACCTGGACCAGAGGGAATCCAGTGATTCCCACCTGGAGAAAATCATGGAGATTTAGGCCCAAACAGGGACCCTTTCATAACACATTCTTCTACCGTGGATATTGAGAATGACTGCATGAACCTCCTGGAGGGCCTAACTTGTGGTTCCTCTGCTGTATGAGTTTTTTGCTGTTCCTCAAAGCTGCTTATTAGTGGGTCTACGCTATGATAGGCCAGGTATTCTAAACAGCCATCTTTACCCTTCACTCCCTCCCCCAGGTGGTTTCAAATTTGTGAAACAGTAAAATATCCTAGAGAAATTTTCAAAAATACCTAAACTGCTGTCTACTCCAGTCCAATGACTTCTTATAGTCTATCCTGACATATTACAGAAAGGACTAAGAAAGAATTACTGGTGGAGGGGCACCTTGGATATAATTTACCCTCTTTTAGCTTGTCTTTCAAAGTTTAATCCTAGCTCCAAACCCAGTTGGAAGGCACTGCCCTTGACAAGAGTCTATGGCCATAACTTGCTGTGCCCCCATTTCCAGGTAGGTCTAGTACCACTACCATGGTCTTAGTGATTCCTGTTTGTCTGGAGCACTCTCTTCTGTCCAGGGACTTATGCTGACAGAGTTCTGGCCTGTTTCTATGCTACTTAATTAATCTTATCACTAGGATCCATCACAGTTCTGTGAAGAGTGAACCTGTTTAACACATGAGAAAACTGGGGCACAGGGAGAGCTTGAAATTGTCTTCTATTTCTGAATTGGGAATTGAGGTAACTGAGGTGTCCAACTGTCATCTCCAGTGGGATGTTCCTTGGATCTCCATTTCTTTTCTAGAAATCTTACTCCCCATGGATTAGACATAGTAGTCTTACCCACAGCATCCTCCTCATGCCTGCCAGGTACCCAGGCCTGCACATGGACTGACATCACTTCCACTCCCATGTCCTGGTGCTGAGCAGGTGCTGTCACAGTGAGGCTCCCTGCAGTCTGCTTGATACAGCAGATCCTTGAGACCGTGTTGCCCAGGTGAAATAAAATACTCACTCACCTCAAAGGAGTGTTCATTTCCTATGGTGATTTAAATTTTAACTTTGGTGGCACATGGTCATGGCTACAAAAACAAAAACAAAAGAAAAAAAACTGCCACTTACTTTCCAATGAAATCCTCATTAGACCCACACAGCAACAACCATAGCTGAAGGTTTTGAAGGTTCCCACAAAGAGGAAATTATATTTGCATCTGAATGTGAATCTGAGCTCTTCCATTATCTGACTACATGATGCTGCTCTGACAGGACCTTTCCTCATCTTTCAAAGGGGATCCTGGTGGTATTGTCCTCATCGGGCTGTAGTAAGATGCGGTAATAGAGTCAGGCAGGGCAGTAGGCATATCATCAATAGTGGTGGGTCTCAGCAGTCCTGGCACTCACCACGTGACTTCATCCCTCTGTATGTTATACTTACACATTCTGCCTGAAAATTTCCCTTTCCTTCTTTCCTGCCCCCTTCATCAACCCACCAACAATAATGGATATTTAAAGTCAAAGTCCCTTGGTAGTGCAAACAGCTAATGTTGTCAGCTGCTAATCAGAAGGTTGAAGATGCAAGTACACCCTGAGCTACCTCAGAAGAAAGGCTTCACAATCTAATTTCAAAATGTCAGCCATTAACATACTGCAGAGTGCAGTTTTTCTGTGACACACATGGGGCAGCTGAGAGTCAGTCACCTCCCTATCAAGTGGTATTCTTTCAAATCAAACTCAAGTCCTGCTTTCAGCAGGCAACTTTGAACCACTTGCAGAGTTCATTATGCCTAATGTAACTTCAGGAACATTCAACTGAGGCCTTCACTCAGGCCTCACAGGCCCTATCTGGATCTCTGCTTGCGGCCTTCTCCTGCATGACTCTCAGTAGTTTTTTCCATCACATTCTGCAAGAAGATGTTTCCATGACACTAATCTTATTTGTAACTTCCATACCGAATACCTTTTAATGGCTCCTTGGTGACAAAAGGATGAGGTGGAAGCTCATACCTTTCTTACTGTCTCTGGGATCTGTACTGGTTTATCTAGCCAGTGTTATGCATCCTGGCAGTAATAGTGAACTTCACAACTGTTACTGGCAGCTCTTGCTGGACTTGGCACCTGCCTGCCTTCCACTACCCAACAGGGGATCTATGTAACATATGAATTTGGAGGATTAACTTCAAAGATCACTTCCTGTCTAAAATCTTTCCAAACCTTCTAAACCCAAGCAGATTGACCAGGTACTCAATTTGTGCCCCTCAATAGATTTTGAGTATTGTGTTCTTATACAAATATTTCCACTTCCACGAGCAAAATAATATCTGAAGGATACCATAATAGCAATGAGAATCACCTACATTTTTATGATTTGCTTCCAGATGCTAGGCATATTCTGGACACTTCAGCAATTATCATTAACTCACTGGAAGCTCAGTAGAACAATGGACCCAAGCATGTCCACTCTCATAAGCATGGTTCATCACTGGGCAGCAATTCCTTCGGTATGGGGGCACAGTGATTCAAATTTAATGCCGTAGCAAGTAACAACGACAACATTTCTGTCTCAAACAGATTCAGTCATTCCTTTAATTTTATAAACAAAACCCTAAGGCATGGAGACATGAAATAACTGCACCAACTTCGAGAAGTTCAGGAAGTCAATAAATTCAAGGAGACTTCAAAAAGTTCCTGGAAATATGCTAATATCTTTTAATTCTGGTTTTCAATAAACTTTTAGAAGTCCCTTGCACATGATGATAACTTATTTTCAGAGTTTATTATAATAATTGGTGCACGGAAGATTCTTGGTAAATTTGTGGGACTGAAGTAGTTTCTTTGTGGTTGAGCTCCTTCTCCAAATTCAATTGAGGTGGTCGTAAAATATTCTCATTTGTTGGTGGGTCATTGGGCTTGTACTGGAAGCTGAGGTCCCAATGGTGGGGGACTGAAATCGGTGCTCAGCTGGCGTATGTTGCCCCCGGGTCCTTGGGTTAGTTGTTCTGTGAATTTATAGCACACAAATATTTTATGACTGCATTTATTCTTCAAAACAATATGAATGAGAAACTGAATAAAAGCCAAATCCCCCATGAAGCCAGAGGAAGAGTGATTAAATTATAATCATCCTGGATTAATTAATCTATAATATTTGCTCTTTATATGAAAGGAGAAAATCAGCTTTCAACATAAAGGTTATGTACTCCTGAGGTCTGTGTCTTAATAAAGGAAAGGCTTGGGGAGAAAACCTGACAAGCCCCCAAGATACGGCTTGTTGTAAATGTAGACAGAAGGTTATTACTGATATAAAATATATTCAATGTAATTATCAGTCACAACAAATAATCAGAGTGATGATAATGAATAATTAACATTTTAGACTCCTATAGTAGTGTGTCTAATAGATAACTGCTCAACTTTGAATTAATTTATTGTGCCATAGTGTTTTTAGTAATGAAAATTGCATAATCAAGGCATCTTGTCCACAGTGTTTCCAGATATTAGCACAAATAGCTGATAAGGGTTTATTTCTTTGTCTTCTGATCTAATTATAGTAAAGATGCTGTAACATGTTTAGAAAAAATGAAAGTGAGAAATTTCTAGGATGAGAATAGAGACAAGGACAATATTAATTTCATTTAAAAAAGAAACAGTTTAAAAGACATCACTTTTGACCCTTGGAGTTAAGAGTTAATATAGACATAGGAAACTATTGTGCCTAGTCAATTGCTACAATCTAACTCATGACAACCCACGTGTGTCAGAGTAGAACTGCTCCAAGCTTTGAGCTTCCTGAAGCAGATTGCCAGCTTCTTTTTTTGTGGATGTGCATCTAGGTGGACTTGAACCTCTAGCCCTTTCACTTAGTAGCTGAGTATGTGAACTCACCCAAGAGCTCTCTGAGAAAAAAGACTGTACACAGAGGCAAGGAGATCTTGTTGGTCAAGTTACCAAATGTATGTTATGAATGTCTTCATTCTAACAACAAATTCCTCATTGTGCTATTGTCAGGTGCTATCCAGTTAGTTCTGTACACAGTGACCCTATGTACAATTTAATGAAACACTGCTCAATCTCTCCTGAGTGCAACAAAGGCGAAAATGGTCTTCCTCAGTGACATTGCTGCTGGGGTTAAGACCCTTCTTCCTCCTATTCTTCCCTGCCCTCCCTTCCCTGAGGACTTAGTCTAATGTTTGGATACTCAGTAAAAATTTTGATGAGTTAATAAATTACAAATATATTTCTACTACCACTGGGATATTGAAATGCTACTCTAACATAACCATGCATACCTCCTTCTAGAATCTATTTAGAATATTGTGATTCATATCTTCCTTGTGGAAAACTCAGGCTCCATTTCAAAGCACTTCTTATTCAGTCATACCTGCCTGATGCTGGAAGCTTGAGTGTTGTTACATTGCTAAATAGGATTCAGAGAAACTTCTAGATAAGGCAGACCAAGGAAAAAGGCCTGGTGATGCACTTACCAAAATCAGACAATGAAAGTCCTCAGGATCACAACAGTCCTATCTGTAACCAATCACAGTGATGGGGCGAGACTTGAGAGCATTTCTTCCAATTGTGCATGGAGTAACCATTTGTAGTTGATGAGGACTTGATATCAATGAACAACAGAATCTGTTATCCAAAGTATAGATGGTGTCCAAACAAACTTAGGTTAAGAAATATGGGATAGTGCTTGATTTTATTTCTTAAAGTGTTCCTCTGAAGTAAAAAGTTAGAGATGCCTTTCTGAATGTAATAATGTGAAGCATAACATTAGTTGAGGCTTTTGAGAAAAACCACTGTACATCAATTATATGTTATTGCTATCATTGTCTTTAAGGCTCTGAAGAGAAGCCACTTCTCAAACCTTAATTTGTACACAAATTATCTGTAGATTTAGTTAAAATACAAATCCTACGTTTATAATCATACATCTGTTGTGGGACCTGAGATTCTGCACTGGCCACAAGCTCCCAAATGTTGCAAATTCTACTGCAGATTTCCATGTTCCTTACAGCTCTATCCTATTAAATTATCTAAGAAGAAAAAGAGAATACTACATGTTCATAAAAGAACTTCAAGGAAACAATAAGCTAATCTTGCCCACGTATATGGATGTTTTCCCAAGGAATTAGAGAGAAATTAGCATTATTCACCTGATACCAGAGCTCCTCACCAGTTTGATAGCTAATGAAAAATAAACATTTAAACAGCTTCTTAAAGTCTAAGTTTATCTGCTCAATGTCCAATCATAATTCTCAAATGTAATCAGTTTCATAGCTTGTAGCCTGTGGCATTTGTCCCATGCCTGCCTGTGTAAGTTGCACATCAATTTCTTATAAGTTTCTGCATTACATTCATATCAACAACCAGAATTTCATCCAGAGACAATAAGCAAAAGAAAAGCAGATATATCATAGCAATGACCACCAGTTACTAGACTATTACTGGGATCCAGGTTATATACTAAATCATTTTCCCTGGGCATGAGGTTATTTGGACCGGGGGGAATTGAGGAATTTGAACAAAGTCACATATCTTGGATGCTGCTGAGCAGAGAGCTGAATCCATGTCTGCCTGCAGTCAGATTTCTTGGTTAGGATGATTGTAGTGGCATCCTCAATCTCAGTGCCTTTGCTTTCTAACACAATGCAGGACATTTTAAAGTAATGGAGTAAAGACACAAGTGAGACTTCTAAGGGGTCAAGACTTCCAAGTGTTGGATTAAGAATCCTCTTTCTCTTGTTCAAAGCCTTAGGGAAAGGAGGAAGAGACAAAGATTGCCTGTTTGGATAAACATTGGTGAAAAGTTAATTGCCCTCTTTGGAGCAAGAGTGGGGGAGGACTTCTAGAAAAATCTTCCCACAGATTGACACCATCTCAGATGTATACATATCAAGTTTTTTCTTTTTTTGGTCAGGAAAGGAGCTATACTGCACCAAATCTGGCTAGACCTTCCTCCTGCATGCTTGAGCCCCAGGGGGAACAGATAAAGGCACGCAGAACCCTGGTTTAATGAAGAAAACAAACCTTCTCTGTGCCCACCCTGAGGCAGCCCAGACCCCGTCTCGGTCTCAACTTGGATTCCTAATGGAATCTCCTTGATTCTTGCTTTGAGATTTCTTGAGGGGTACAAAGAAATTTGAAAACAGGAACCTCTATGTTTCGCCACTATTGATTAATTTTGGTTCTGGTTGGCAGATTTTTATATAAAAACAAAGAATAAAAATAACTCTCCAGGGTTGTTCTGAGCTGGTTATATTAGAATGTGTTCTACTTTGGAGTTTTGAAGGACCTGATTTTCCACTGAGCAGCAATATGGAGACCAAGCAAGCTGCATTCATACTAACAGGATAAAAGGAAAACTTTGAGAAAAACTATCTGTAAAATTCTGTCAATTAGAGTAGAGGTGAGGCAAGTAAATGGCTTTTGATTGTTTTCAGTTTAAAAAAATCCCCAATCAGTTCCCTGATGGTATGCATCACTCCTGAAGACTCAAGTGTTTCCCACTATTCACAGCTTCAATGAGATATCAGTTAATGATTTTACTTAGCTATATGGTATTAGATTTTAAAATAATAGTTTAAACAAAAATGAGCCATCTGGAGCCAGACATCCCTAAATATTGGAAAGTCTGCACGATGCTATCAGGGATCTAGGTTTCTTCTGTTTTCTGTTTTACCATCCTTCTCATTCACCCATTGCCTCATAGTGATAATATGGTTGCTCCATCAAAGATCTAGACAGAAAAGTAAAGGGAAGATGTAGATACACATGTGCTGAGTTAGCCAGGTTTAAAGGCAATGATTCTACTCAAAATGTGGTTTATCTCTTATAGACCTGAACTATTATCAACACAAGAGTCTTTTCAATATATAAATTATTTATATCAATTCAAAATATCCTTTATGCTCTTTTCAATCAGTCCCTTCTCTTAACCTCTACACTAGGAAACCACTGGTCTCTATTGTTTTAAGGAATGAGCTCAAGAATAAAGATTCAAAAATCTTAAGTGATCTTTAGAAGGCGATTTAAATAAACTTCATAATGACTCCAGAAACCATAATGAAATATGATTTCTGGTGAAATATGATTGCAATCTTGATCACTAGCAATATATAAGTGGAAGAGAGTGTGGGATTTGAAGAATATGATGAAAAAAGGAGAAAATGCAAAACAATAGGATGTAAGACATGAGGAAAGGAAAAATAAAGGATGGTTGTGGGAGGGAGGCGTATTCACTCCATCTGCGAGAAAGAAGATGTCTTATAACACTTCACAAAGTGGTATCATGTGTAAGATTCTTAAAAATTCTGATGGAATTTATCAGGTGAACTGAGGTTTTCCAAGTAGAAGGAACTATATATACAAAGACATAGAAAGTTGGAGTTATCTGAAATTCAATTAGTTGTAGTAGGAATGTTGATAGGGAAGATAAAACTCCAAAATCAAACTCACTGCCATTGAGTAGATGCTGGCTCAAGGTGACCCTATAGGATAGAGGAGAACTGCTTCCCTGAATTTCTGAGACTGTAACTTTTTACATGAGTAGAAAGTTTTTCTTGAAGAGCAGATGGTGGCTTGTGACCTGGTCACCTTACTGTTCATAGTCCAATATGCAACTGTCAGGGGAGCCAGCTCCTAACACATTAACACAGGTCTGGTAGGTGCAATTGTACAGCAATAATAAGTAAAGGTTATAGTAAAGTTATAGAAGTTAAGAGGGATAGGAGAGAGATTGAAATAATGGAGCCAGACACATTTTATGGTAGCATCCTCAGACGGCCATGATCTCAATAGCCAAGTCCATGCACAGCACAGGTAGGAAGCCAGAAGCCTGGAAAGCTAAAGTTTATTGCTAACCAAGGTTTATATCTACTTCAGGGGAGGTGATTACAGGTAACCACACATCACAGGAAGGGGATGTACAGTAGGCATAAGCATAGCAGGAAGGGGACAAACTAGGGGCATACATGTGACCATAAGAGGAGGGACTAGGTGTGTACATGAGACAAGAAAGGCAGATCTGAGATTAATGATGGTGGCTAACCTTCATCTTCTTTAGGTGGGTTTGATCACCCTGGGCTCCTACTATCCTTATTAGAAAGAAGTATACACTACTTAGGGTGGGACAGGCTACACAGCCTGATTGCTCCAAATGACTGACAAAGCTTAGGGAGAAAAACCCCTGACTTACTTCTGTTGACCTCCAAGTGTATAGTCATTTGCCACATGTATCATGCAGTTAAGTTTGGCATATATTTTGGGGAGACAACTTGGGAGAAAACGTTTTGTTTCCCACATGTAAGCACACTACACAGGATCAAATTCCTCAAGATCTCATGTGCATGGTTAGGACAGCAGATAAGAGAAAATTATAGAATCTAAAGATGGGAAGTGATATAAGTAGATTTAGAAAATAAGCCCTAACTGAAAACCCAGAAAAATTTCAGGACAAGCAGAAACCACTGTTTGAAACTGATCTAGTAGTCCAGGTGAGAAATTACATGGGTCTGATATAAGAAAGTCAGAAGAGAAGGAAAGAGTATAAAGGGTATTAAGAAGGTAGGGTACGTAAGTTATGTAAATCAGACAAAATCTCATCACAAAGAAGAACAAGCAGAACTGTAAGCCTACCCATATGACCTTGAGTGTTATTGCATTTAGAATATTTTCTTTTCATTTGCCAAGTACAAATTATCAATACCCTTTCTAGGGTATTCTCAAAGGCTCTCAAAATCTGCAAGACTTTCCAGCAAGATATGATTACCCTTTATTTTACAGCATCATTTTAAGAATATTTGTACAGTGAACAGCCTTTAGAAACAGGCAGGTCATCCCACTGAAAAAGGGGACCAGACAAGGATGTCTCTTGCCCTCTTCTTATCTAATATTGTACTGGAGGTTTTAGCTAACAGCATAAGGCAAAGAAAAGACATTAAAAGTATTAACCTGGAGAAGGAAGAGGTGAAACTATCATTATTTGTAGATGATATGATTTTATATATGGAAAATCCCCAAAGCTCCACAACGGGAGTAGTGGAAGCAATAAAGGAGTATGGCAGAGTGGCAGGATACAGGATCAACAATCAGAAGTCTATCAGACTGCTGTACACATCAGATAAGACCACAGAAGAGGAAATAAAAAAATGGTACCCTTCACAATAGCCAGGCACAAATTGAAATATCTAGGGATACACTTGACTAAAAGAACAAAAGGTCTATATGAGGAAAATTACAGAACACTATTAATAGAAATCAAGGGTAACCTCAACAAATGGAAGAATATCCCCTGCTCGTGGATCAGAAGACTAAATATAGTAAAGATATCAGTTCTACCCAAGGTACTATATAAGTTTAATGCAATTTTGATACAATTACCCTCATTTTTCTTCAAAGAATTGGAAAAAATAATTACCACCTTCATATGGAGAAGGAAGAAGCCCAGAATTAGCAGAGAACTCCTCATTAAGAAGGACACAGCGGGAGGGCTTGCTTTACCAGACTTTAGCACATAATATACAGCCACAGTGGTCAAAACAGTATGTTATTGGTATAATGACAGATACTCAGACCAATGGAAAAAAAAAACTGAAAACCCCAAAATAAAAAAATATCAAATGGGAAGCATATGCCCTCCTCAACAAGTAGTGCTGAAAAAAAAGGGATGCCTGTAGAAAAAATGAAGCAAGACCCTTACCTCACTCTATACTCAAGAATAAACTCAAGATGGATCACAGTCCCTGAAGTAATATGCTCTAAGGGACATCAATGAGGGAATTGGGACCAACCTGAGAACTTTGGCACAGGGATTACATAGGCTATCAGGAATAGGGAAGCACACAAACACAGAGGAGGTACAAACTGACAAGTGGAATGTACTGAAGATAAAACACCTGTGTATATTGAAAGAATTCACCAAGAGAGTAATAAGAGAGCCCATGGAAAACATCTTTAGCAATGGCAAATCAGAAAAAGGCCTTATTATTAAAATCTATATTACCCGAATAGCTTCCAAAAAGGCAAAGCTAATTGCCCATTGAGAAGGTGGTCAAAGGACCTGAACAGAAGTTTCACAGAGGCAGAAATCCAAATGGCCAATAAAAATACGAGAAAATGTTCCTGATCATTAGCCATAAAAGAAATGCAAATCAAAACAATGAGATAACAGCTAACACCCTCAAGGATAGCCCAATTCAAAAAATCAGAAAGCAACAAGTGTTGGAGAGACTGTGGGGAGAGAGGAACTCTTATCCACTGCTTGATGTACAGTCACTGTAGGTATGTACAGTCACTATGGAAATCAATTTGGTAATATCTCAATATCTAAAACAGATGTAAACTGAGCTACCATATGACCCAGCAATCCCCCTACTGGGCTTATACCCAGAAAAGGCAAGAACCATACCACAGCCATAGATCTGTGCTTCAGTGTTCATCGCAGCACAGTTCACAAGCAAGGAATTGAAAGCAACCCAAATTTCCATCAACTGATGAATGGACTAAAAAATGGTGGTGCATATATATAATGGAGTACTACGCATCTCTGAAAAGCAGTGATGAATGCATGAAGCACATCACCGCATGGGAAGAACTGGAGGAAATTACGCCAAGTGAAGTAATCCAAGCACAAAAGGACAGGTACAACATCAGTCTGCTAGGGTAAGCTTTAAAAAAAAATGCAACCGGGACCTAAGGAAAAAGCCACTGTTTATAGAAATTCCTAGGTGTAGGCCCAGGTAGTATGGCAGGGGCCAGACCAAATCCAGGGCTACATATGGTAGTCAACTGAGGTGGAGGCACGTGGGGTGGGAAGAAGATGGTGATGTATACAGAGGGAATGGGGTACTAGTGGAGAGCATATTGTTTTTATCTCCACAGAAAAAGGGTCCAAACTTAAACCTGGTATTCCAGGATATAAATGCAGTGTGACAGCATGGAGCTGGGAGCCAGTGGAGGGGTCTAAAGGCCCAGCCCCAACTCCAACTAGGTGAACACCCTCCTCTGTCTCCAGGGGAGTTTGCTTTGGAGGACAGCACTGAAGTTGCAGATTAGGGAGTGGCACATTCCTGACCAGAGCACTTGAGAACAATTAAAGGGGGAAGAAGGGAGTGTGGAGTGCAGTCTGGCCCTCTGAGTCTTCAGGACAGATGATATCCCCACTCAGAACAGCCAAAACACAGAGAGGACCAGATGGCTGGCTCCACTAAGAAACACAGCATTCCTCACTGACCCAAGGCCCTACAGGGACAGCAATAGTCAAGCAGGGCCTGGATTGTATCCTGTCTGACCCCATCACACCATGGAAAAACACTAAGGGTGTGCAGCAAAGCACGGAGTTCCAGAGGGAGTGCCAAGGATATACTTTGGGGCCAAGGTGTGGCACCACATTGCACTTAACCAGGGGACACTCCTGGAGGTCAACGAACAGACCTTGAACTATTTACAGATTATTATTATTATTTTATCTATTAATATATATTTTTTGGACATTGGGTTTTGTTGTTGTTATCATTGTTTTGCTTTCTTTGGTCACTTCATCTTAAGATGCCTTGTTTTTTTGTACATATTGTTATCTCTGCAATTTTATCTAGATAAAATAGACTGGATAAATAGTCTGGAGGAGAAAACATGGTACTGATGGTTCTGGCAGGACATGAGAGATAGAGAGGAGGGAGAAAGGAGGTGGTGCTGACCAACCCATGGATAAAGGAATAACAAGTGATTCAAAATCAGTGACAAGATGGGTTTGAAATGTCTGATGGTGATTGATCAAAAGTAATGTAACAGAGAGAAATTACTGAGACCCAAATGAAGGCTGAGCATGATAGTGGAACAGGAGGAAAGTAAAAGGAAATAGAGGAAAGACTGGGGGAGAGGGTAAAGGGCATTTATAGAGGTCTAAATAGCAACAATGAAATATGCAACTTTCCTCTAGTTCTTAAAAGCTTTCCCCCACCCTCTATCATGATCCCAATTCTACCTTACAAATTCAGCTAGACCAGGTGATGTACACTGGAGCTGGAAACATGGGAAACTCAGGACAGATGATTCTTCCCTCAGTACCAGTGATGAGAGTGATGATACCGGGAGGGTGGAGTAGAAAGGGGGAACCAATTGTAGGTATCTACATATAACCTCCTCCCTGGAGTATGGACAACAGGAGAGTGGGTGAAGGGACACATCAGACAGTGCATGTTATTACAAAATAATGATAATTTGTAAATTACTAAGGATTAATGGGGGAGGAGTTGTGAAGAGGGAGGCGAAATATGGGGAGGTGATACCAAGGGCCTAAGTAGAAGGAGAATGTTTCAAGAATGATGAAGACAACAAATGTGCAAATGTGGTCTGCATACAATTCATGTATGTGTTGATCATGATATGAGTTGTATGTGCCCCCAATAAGATGATTAAGGAGAGAGAGAGAGAGAGAGAGAGAGAGAGAGAGAGAGAGAGAGAGAGAGAGAAAGAAAGAAAGAAAGAAAGAAAGAAAGAAAGAAAGAAAGAAAGAAAGAAAGAAAGAAAGGCACATCATGGAAATTGTCAGGTAAACTGGCAGGTGGACTTCCAAGGAATGGGTGGCATCCCTAATAAATACAAGACACAGGTCTCTTAATCTCACACAACCTACTGGATTTCTTTGTACCATCCTTTGGAAATCGAAGTACAGGGGACTGGTACAAAAAATACTCTGGGTACTTCTAGTGCTTTGAGTAATTATTGCATAGTAATACATCTAACAAAGGAATCTCACATATTCTTTTGACATTCATAAAGAGGTGGCAGGAAAATTTCCTATTGGTTGTCATGAAGTTAAGTGAATTAATATTGTAATGCCAATGTCTGACACAGAGTAAACACTCAAGCACAGTGTCCGTAAAGTGTGAATTTTGTTTGCCAGAATTCAATCCCAGCATCACCCCTTACTACTTGGGATTCTTTGGGACACTTACTTAACTCTCTTGGGCTCATTTTAGTCCATTTTAAAATATGCATAATAATGGCAGTCGTGGTAACTAACTTATAGAATTATTAGGAGGTTTCAAAGGGATAATACATAGCCCGGTATACATTATTGTTTCTGTTATTAGATGCCATTGAGTCATAGCACCCCATATGTATAACTCATAGCAATGCTACGAATAGAGCACTAGCTGGTCTCTGTTCTATGCTAGAGCCCATCAATGCAGCCGCTGCTGACTATCCTGTCAAAAGTCTTCCTCTTTTTCACTGTTCTGCCATTTTACCTGGGACTGATTTCTCCTGATTACATATCCAAAGCACATGAGGTGAATTCTGGCCATCCTCTAAGGATGTTTTCTAAGACAGATTTTTGTGGTTTTTTTTGGCAACCATGGTACTTTCAATATTCTTCACCTGCACCAACATTCAAAATGCACAGTAATACATCTTCAGTAATAGTCTTCTTTGGTCTTTTTTAGTCAGTGTCCACTTTTCACATGCACATGAGGGGCTTACAGATACCACAATTTGAGTCTGGCACATCTTAGTTCTCAAAATGGCGTCCTTGCTTTGCAACACTTTAAAGACGTCTGGTATTGCAGATTTACCTAATGAAACACATTTGATCTCCTAACTGCTGCTTCCATGAGTATTGATTGTGGATTCCTGCAATATAAAATTCTTGACAATTTCATTCTTTGCTCCATTTACCATGATGTTGCCTACTGGTCCATTTCTGAGGATTTGGGTTGTTTTCACATGGAGTTGCAATTCATACTGAAGGTTGCTGTCCTTGATTTTCACTAGCGAGTACTTCAAGCTCTCTTCACTTTCAGCAAGCAAGATTGCATCATTGTGTGCTCCAGGTTGTTGGTAAGTTTTCCTCCAAATCTGATGCTGCACTCGACTTCATATAATCCCGCTGCTCCAAAACTTTCATAAACCACATATGATTAGAAGAAACAAATTCATTATGCAGAGAATAGAACCATTCATTAATCACATTTCAAGAAGCTGATAACTAGTACTGCTTTTTTATGAACCTCAATCCAATTTCAGTCTTAGAATAATGATGGTAGTGATAATGATGATTCATATCATCATCATCATCATAAATAATAAATGCCGGATATTTTTTCAGACCACAAACTTTTCTATTCCATTTATAAATTGTATCTCAAATTTTCTTTTAAAATTCCTATGTCAAATATATTATTTTGTTATTAGTATTTTACTAACAAGAAGCATCAGCACTTAAACCAAATATATCTGATTTTGAGCAGATGCTTGGGTGGGATAAGGTAAATTGGGCCCCTTAACCCCCAGGGTGAAAGTACCAGGGATGCCAGATGAAGCTGGTTGGGAAATCACACACTCTTCCCAAACCCTTCCCATCTTCAATCAACAAGAATCAGGGATGGCGGTCTTGAGAGGAGCAGACATACAAATTGTCCCTGGAAGCATTTTATCCTCATTAGGCCTCTGATTCTGCGTCCTCCTCCTCATTATTATTTTTATTTCCCCCTTTTATTGTGAACTGGATTTACAGAGCAGATTCATTTTCCATTCAACAATTCCTGCACCATTTGTTTAATCTGATTGTTTGCATTCCCCACAATGAAACATCTCTTATCCCATTCGTGTTTACCATTTCCATTCCTCTTTTTCTAACCCTTCTGAACTTTGACCTTGCATAAATACTATCATATTTATCTCAAACATCCTCTTCAAAATATTACTGACACCATGCCATCAATATGGGAGCTTATTCTCTGTTTATAAATTGTACTCCAACTTAAGCTTAAAAGTAAACAAACAAAAAACTGACGTAAATCTCCTAGATTCCAACATAAATACAGTCCTGGAGAAGATATTGTCTAGGGGGCAATCACCCATCCTCTTCTCCTTTTCTACATGGAAGGACTAAATGTAAGTAGATCTGACCCAAGGAGACCTTGTGGGTTGCATACTGGGCTGCTAACTTCAAGGTCAGAAATTTAACTCTACCAGTGGCTCCATGAAGGAAAGATAAAAGTTTTTCTGCCCTCATGAAATTTACAACCTTTTTTTGAACATGTTATTTTCTCTACCGGTCTATCTGGATGGGGTGGGCTGGATGGGCAGTCTAGGTGGGGGACGATGGAATTGATGGTACCAAGGTAGATGTAGGGGGAGGGACTCTTGGCTGATCCAGGGATGAGGGGAGTAGCATGTGGTTCAGGATTTGTGGCGGGGTGGGTGTGGAAGGTCCAATAGGGATTGATTAAGACTAATGTAGTAGAAAGACAATATTGAAACCCAAATGAAGGTTGAGCATGATGGTGGGATGGGAGGAGGTATGGGGAAATAGAGAAAATAACTGGGGAGTAAGGGGCATTTATAAAGGCTAAATACAGGCATATACATAGATATATATATACTCATATGATGAAGGGATAATAGATCAATATGCATATACTTATAGGCTTAGAATTAGGACAGCAGATGGGCATTGACCTCCATCAAGTACTTCCTCAGTGCAAGAAGATTTTGTTCTATTAAATTGGAATTACATGATGCGCAGCTCATTTGACATGATCCCAGAAAACAAATGTTTGCATAAGCAAACATGTTGAAGAAAGCTGATGGTGCCTGGTTATCAAAATATGTAGCGTCTGAGGTCTTAAAGGCTTGAAAGTAAACAAGCGATCATCCAGCTCAGAAACAACAAAGCCCACATGGAAGAAGTACAACAGCTTATGGGACCAAGAGATACCAAAGGGATCAATTATCAGGTTTCAAGAACTAATAATCATAACAATGTATGCTCACTTTCCTGATATGATTGCTGATGACAAATATGTGCTTAGGCAAATGTAGTGAAGAAAGCCGAGGGTGCCTGGCTATCAAAAGATGTGCGTCTGTGGTTTTAAAGACATGAAGGTGAATAAGTGGCCATCTATCTAAGAAGCAAACCCACATGGAAGAAGCACAACAGTCAGTATGACCACCAAGTGCCAAAGGGATCTGGTATCAAGTATCAAAGACCTAAAAAATACATCATTATAAATGAGGGGGAGTTCAGATTGGGGACCCAAAGCCCATCAATAAGTGAAGAGACATCGTCTTACACAGGGGTTGTAGCAAGGAGATGAGCCTGTCTAGGTGCAGTGTAGTAGCAATGAAATGTTCTCAAATGCCTCCTTCCACCAACTATCATTATCCCAATTCTGCCAGACAGATTTGGCTAGACCAGGGGATGCACATTGGAGTCCAAAATGTGGAAATTTAGGATAGAAAATCCCTTGAGACTAGTGGGAAGTGGTGACACTGGGTGGGTGAAGGGATGGTGGAGTAGAAAGGGGGAACAAATTTCTCGGATCTACATGTGACCTCCTCTCTGGGGTGCGGACAACAGGGAGTGGGGGTGAGTGAAGTGACACATTAGACAGTGTAAGACATGACGAGGTAATAACAATTTGTAAATTGTTGGAAGTTCATGGGGAAGGAGAAGGGGGAAGGGGAAATATGGGGTGTTGGAATAAAAAAAATAAAGGACTAGAGGAAAGAGAGGAAGAGGAGCTTATGCTGGAGGGGTTCAAATAGATAATGTAGATGAATGTGGCAACATGTGCACAAATATGCTTGATACAAGCAATGTATTAAATTTTGTAAGAACACCCAATAAAATCTATATTAAAAAGAAAATTTACAACCTCAGAATTCTACAGAGGTAGTTCTATACATCCTATCTTTTTGTCATGAGTTTGAATTAATTTGATGGAAGATAGTGAGACTAGGGTATTTTTAACCAAGACAATTGAAAACTCTTAAATGAAGGAGCTCAATAAGGAAAAAAAACAACATACTTCAATATTTAATGATTTAGCAATACAATGATAGATTCATTGAGTCTAGTTCTTTTCATCTTTTTCCTTTATTATCTTTACCACATTCAATGTGTTCTATATCCTCTTCTTGACATGAGAAGTAGCCCCCAGTAGATTAGCATGAATTCTATCTCTTGTTCATGCTCAAACCAATAAATGTCAAGGAATATATTATCATATATGACTTAAATCAATTAATGTCCACACCCAGAAAATATAGCCTACCTCCTGAAGCCACATGACTGCATAGATAAGCATTAAAAACTAAATAAAATTGTAGAACTGTTTGCAGGAATGAGTGTTGATTAGGTAGTCAATAGTGTTTACTAGAGTTGTAGAAATGAACAAACTGGTTCATTATTATTCTTCAGCCCATACAGAAAACGTTTTCTCTCTGCCCAGTACCATTGCTTTTTAATCAATTCTGATTTATAGTGGCATGTGTGTCAGTGTAAAACTGCTCTGCATAGAGTTTGCAGTGACTGCATTTTTAGAAATGAATAACTGGTCCTTTCTTCCCAAGTGCCACTATGAGAACTTGAAGCCCTGCCCATCTCCTTGATTGGCATAGCCAGCACTTTGAATATAAAACAAGTATTTGAGTGTGTTAATCTGCATAGACTAGAGAAACAAATTCATAGACACTTATTAGAAGAAGCTTTATATAAAAGAGTAATTGTATATTAATAAAGTATAGGAGCCCAGTCCAGATCATGTCCATAAATCTACAAATTCCTCTTCAGACTCATGCAGCACAAGAAATGATGCCAAATGCAGGAAGCTCACAGGCCAGTGGGTGGAAAGTCTTGTGAATCCATTTGTGGTGATAGCACCTCAGCACTGGCATGGGTCTCCAAGTGGTTTCTTTAGTTCCAGGACTCTGGCTCCCTCACTGTAGCTTCATGTGGCTTGTCAACAGAAATGTCTCACTGGAAAGTGTGAGTGTCCCATCTCCAGGTAAGAAGACAGGAGTTCCCAGAATCCTCAGGAAAAGGTTATGTCCACATAGAGAGGCCTCATTGGCTATGACCTGATTGACAGGCTACACTCCACTCTTCAATCAATTTGACAAATTATGTAATAGCCACACTAAGTAAAAAAAAGAGAAGAAATAAATCACCTAGGCTAGCTACTACGCAGTCACCCAGATGACTTCCCAGGTAAAGCACCTTTTACTGAACACAGAATATACTCCTTCATCAGGTAGACCCTTCCAGACAACTAAGAATCATTTTGACTAACAGAATAAAAGGCTCAGATTATGTAACTTGTAAATAGTCAAGCTGAAGTTTAAACCTAGGTATTTGATTTTGAATTCTAAACTCATTCAGTGCTTTGGGAAATAAAGGGTAGTAGTATATTTAAGGCTTAACATTTTTGCTTCTCAATATTGGCTTAATGAATAGTCTGTGTAAAGTACTTAATGCATGTTAGACACACAGAAAAAGAAAACAGAGCCCAGAAGAATCAATGAGAGGCCTAAAGTTGCACAGTAGGAAAAGCTAGCATATGTTCTCTCTTGTTCTAGGAAACATACGAGGAGATGGTGTGTACTTGTTTTTGAACAATAATATATGATAAATAATATTCTTCCAGTAGTAATACTACCTGCTTTTGCATCTAAAAGAAAAGCTTTTAAAAAGCAGTCTAAATCAAATATGAAGTTTAAAAAATAGGAAAAGATTTAGTTTTAGATTTAGAATTCTGCCTGTGGCATTTAAATATTCTTGTAAAACAAGATAATCTCTGGTTTATTTATTGAATAGTTGAAAACAAAGATTAGCAAAGAATATGCTTTCTTATTAAGCTGCCTCATCAGCAACTGACAAAGATGATTTGAAGAAGGCAAATTTGTTGTCTTTCTTCAGAGTTTGTCTAATTTCCTATGCAGATATTTGAGATTGTAAACTGAAGAATCAGAACAGCAGAACAGCAAATACTGAACATTTTTTAACCATTGCAAATGCATCACGTGTTTCAAATATATAAATAGAGTAGTTGCATTATTAGAAAAAATTAAAAGCCATAAAATATGTGAGGACAAATTAATGGCAAATTTCATATTTTAATTCTACTTTTCCACATGCATTGTGAATCCCCCCATAGACAATAATTTGACATAAATTTTTAATTTTGCACATATCAACAAACATCTATATTTCATCTTAATCTTCAATTAAACCACCAAATTATATAGATGAATTATTGGAGATTTTTCCTTTGGTCGACCAGTGTCATTTATAATTATGAAAAGGGTTATTGATATTCACAATTGAGAGTTTTGTTGTTAGGTGTCCTGGAGTCAGTTAAAACCCTGAGGTAGTCTATGAAGAAGAAAACAAAAAATTGCCGGGTCTATACACCATTGTGGTCAGGTTTGAGCCTATTGTTGCTTCCACTATACCAATCCATTTTCTTGATAGTCTTTCACTTTTTTTGTGTGACTTTCTACGTTACCAAGGATGAATGGTGTCTTTTTCTAGGGTCTGGTCTCTCTTGGTAACATAGGCAGAGTACATGAAACAGAATACTGCCATGCTAGCTTCTTCCAGACAGATTTGTACATTCTTCTGCCAGTCTAGGCTACTTTCAGCATTCTTTGACAACACCATAAATCAAATGCATCAATTCTTCATCTTTGATCTTTTCCTTATTCAATATTCAGATTTCACATGCATATACAACTTTCACATGCATCTGAAACAATTTGAAATCTTATGGCTTGGGTCAGCCTCACGTCATCTTTAAAATGACACCTTACTCTTCAACATTTTAAAGAAATCTTATGCAAAAGACTTACCTAATCATCTTATTTCTTGATTGCTCCTTCTAGGAGCATTGATTCTTGACTCAAACAACATGAAATACTTGACAAATTCCAACATTTCTCTATTTATCATGGTTCTGTCTACTGATTCTATAACAATTTGGGTTTCTTTGCATTGAGTTGTAGCTCATACTGAAATCTGGTCTTTGATCTTCATCAGCAAATGCTCCCAGTCCTTCTGGCTTTCAGCAAACAAGGTTGTCATTGGGATATTGCAAGTTGTTGCTAAGCCAAATCTGATGCCACATGCTTCTTCAAATTCTTTCTCAGCTTACTTGCTCAGAATACAGATAGAATAAGTATGGTAATCAGATATCATTCTGACACACACCATTCCTCATTTTGAAGCATTCAGTTTTCCCTAGCTCTGTGTTCACAACTGCCTCCTGCTCCATGAACAGTTTCTACATGAGCACAATAAAGCTTCTGGAATTTCTAGACTTCTCAATGTTATCTATAGTTGTCTATGATCCACACAATTACATGTCTTTGCATAGTAAAAAAAATACAAGTAAGCTTATTTCTGATATTTCTGATTTGAGCCAAGATTTATCTGAAAACAGCAATTTTATCTCTCTTTTTATGTCCTCTTCTGTATCTGATTTGAATCTCTGGCATCTGCCCATTGATGTTCTGTTGGAAACTATTTTTTAAGTTAATTTCAGCAAACCCTTTTTTCTTACTGTGGCACAAATGGTATTCCATAATTTCACACTCTCTTGGGTTACCTTTCTCTGGAATGGGTACAAATATGTATTTCTTCCAATCAGTTAACCAAGTGGCTGTCTTCCAAATGTCTTGGCATAAACAAATAAGTGCTTCATTAGATTGTTGAAACATTTCATTTAGTTTTCCAGCACTTGTAGAACCATTACTTTTCTCTAATGCCTTCAGTACAGGTTGGAGATACCCTTTCAATATCTTGATTCTTGATCACGTTCTACCTCTTGAAATGGTTGAAAGTTGACTATTTTAGGTACAGTGACTCTGCATGTTCCTTTCATTTTCTTTTTATGCTTCCTGAGTTACTCAATATTTTCCCCAAATGAATCCTTCAATATTTCAAACATAGGCTTGAATTTTCCCCTTCATTTGCTGATGGCTATGTTCTTCTATTTTGACTTTAAATCTCCAAGTCTGCACATTTCACTGATATACTTGGTCTTCTCAACTTGCCTTTTGAAATTTTCTTTTCAGATCTTTCATATTTTCTTTCATTTGCTTTAGCTACACTAAGATCAAGAATAAGTTTCACAATCACAGCTATTTGATCACATCTTTCTTTTTAATGACCTTTTGCTTTCCTTGTGTACAATGTTCTTTATGTCATCTTACAGCTGTTCAGATATTCTCTCATTAGTGTTTATTATGACAAATTTGTTTTTGAGATGTTCTATAAATTCAGATAAAACATCTTCAGGATCATATTTTGGCTTTTAATAACTTCAGCCTCAAGCTGTCCTTACATCTGCGTGATTATCTGTTTTACATCAGGCCTCTCACCTCATTTTGGCTGATGATACTAAGCTTCTCCGTAATCTTTTCTTAAAGACTTGAGGATCTTTAAGATCCAATCCTTGTGTATTTTTTCTGCAGAGGGTCATGTGTTCTATGACTATTTATGTTGTTGGAAAAAGTCATTGGTCTTGAAAAATTCTATCATGAGATTTGCAACTTCATTTCTATCAAGAACACATTTTCAAAGAACTACCATTTCCTTTTTGCTTTCACCTTTCATAGTCCTATCACCAATGGTTATCAATGCATCTTGATTGCATGTTTGATCAAATTCAGACTAAATTTTAATACAAATGGTATTAACTAGATAGCTATGTAAGTGCATAGACATAAGGCTATCACAGTATTACCCTTCAAGATCTTCAATTTTTCCTCTTGATGGTAAATGCATCACCTCTCTCTCTGTCATCACTATCCATACATTTGCACATATGTCACCATCATTATTTTCAAAGCATTCTCTTCACACTTGAGCCCCTGATATCAGTTCAACATTTCTTCCCTCTTCCTCATCCGCCCTCCCTCCCTCATGAACTCTGATAAGTTATAGATTATTTGTTCCATATCTTACCTCATCCTCTATTGCCCCTCACCCACTTATCTGTTATTTATCCCACCTTGAAGGGGGTCTTCTCTTTTATAGGAATCTATTCAAATTCTATTAAGTCATCTTACTCTGGATTGATTTCATGTTAACTTTATTGATAATGTATTCTAAGAGTCTTTTGCAACAAAGTCATATACTAGAGATGAGGATGTAATCGTATCTTTTGGTAATAATGATCAAACCACATGACTTGCCCCAAATCCTTCTCATCCAGATTTCTTTCATATGGAAATAAAAGGTTAAAAGAAGGAAAAAAAGAAGTGAGGAAGGAAAGTAGCATGTAAATAACTATTACCACTCCATTATTAAGAAACCAATGAAATCAGCAAAGACTCTGAATAAAAATTTCTGCTGAAAATAAAAAAGACCAATTGGCATATGGAAATATGCTTATCCATTAGTGAAATCTAAAACAAAATCATGAAGAGATATCGCCCTGTAGTATAATTCTGATAAAAAGATAGATAATAGCAAATGTTAGTGAGAATGGAGGGAAAGTATAACCCAAATACTGTCAGCAAGAAGATAAAAATGGTGCAACTGCTTTGTAAAACAGTGTTGGAATTAACACAAAGTGTTAGAACTAGAGTGAGCTTGTGGCTGCTGCCTTTAGGTTTCATCTGGTCAATTCCCATGCATAGCAACACAATGTGCAACAGCACAGAGCACTACCTTGTCCTGCATTATTTCCTCAATAGTTGCTGCAGTCATTGTTCAGTGCAGTTCTTTCTCTTTTTAAACCACCTACTTTGTTAAGCACAATGTCCTTCTCCAGAAACTGATCCCCCTGATAACATGTGAAAAACAGGTTAGATAAAGTCTTGCTACCCTTACTGATCATATGACCAAGCAATTCACTCTTATTTAGCTAAGACTAATGAAAACAAATATCCACCCAAAACTTGTAAGTGAATTTTTTAGCAGATTTATTTGTAATAGCAAAAGTATAGAAGGTTATACAAATGTCTATGAACTGATGACCAGATACATAAAAAGTGGTATATTTGCACAATGACCAATTATTAGGCAACGAAGACAAAAAAGTTATTTTCTATGTTACTTTAATTTGGTATCTTCTTAATGGCAGTGGGTTTTTACTACATAAATGAACCTTGACCACAGTCTAATAAATGAAATAAGCCAATCAGAAAAGGCTACATAAGATTCTATTTTTGTGAAAATTTTATAATAGGTCCATCTATAGATACAAAGTTTATTAATGTTGGCTGTGGTTGCATGATTATAGGAGGTGTGGGGCTTCTTGTGAAATAGTAAAATGTTTGAAATTAATTATGGTGATGAATGCACAACTCTGTGAATATACCAAATACCACTGATTTATGGACATTAAATAGGTGAATTGTTTGGTATGTGAATTATAACTCAACAAAGATGTTAAAAATTAAAAAGATAGATTATTTTTCATGCAGAAGGTCTTCATTTTATGTGCTTCATACATTCTAACCTTTGGTTTGGTTGATAGATTTTCCAGCACACATACTCAGAAATACAAACACATCAGTGAATACATACAGACTTGTACAAATGTACACATTCTTTTGTCTCACACATACACAGCTCTTTGGCTACAGAGAGCTAATTTGGCTGTTGGGGGATTGGGATAAGTTAGGTGGAAAGAACAACTAGAAATATGTACCAGAACAATTTCTTTCTTTAATATTTTCTTGAGTGCAAGAAGGAGAGTGGAGAAGAAGAAAGAGAAAAAATGCAAGGTATCCCTTTGAGATACTAGCTTATGGCACACGTGGAACTGATTTCACTCCTGCATCCTCCAAACATAAGTCCCAGTAGTAAATAACTAATAAGGTCTAGTTGATCCAGCTGGTGCTGCCTTTCTGTGTCTACCTAAGACAGCTGCTTTGATGTTATGCTTCCAGAAGAGGTAGGCAGAGCTGCACCTCCAAATCAAACCACCTCTCTTACGCATGAAACTCGCAGAGCAAACTCACTTACTGGTTTAGATCACTGTCCAAATGCTGATTATACATTCAATTGTTCATTACTCCACTTTGACCTCAGCTCCTAGAGTTAGTCCTATTTGGTGTAAATGGATCTCATCTCCCTGTTTTAGTAAAGGGCATGTGCCTTTATTATACTTTTTGATATACAAAAGGAAGTTTAATATTGGATTTTGGTACATTCTACTTGGGTCTTAACTTCCCTTGAGGTGTCTTGATTCTTCTCTCTGATTATGAAATAGGAAATATGTAGCCCACAGTATCTATATCCACAGTAGGACAAGACTAAGGATGAAGATGTTATCATCTCTGCAAGTCTAGGAGAAAATGATGGGACAATGGTCCCAGGGGGATATGGGAGAGGAGATGGTGGAGTAAAGGAGGTGGTGTTGACCAACCCAGGTACAAGGGAGCAATAAGTGATCCTAAATCAGTGTCAAGGAGGGAGTAAGAGGCCTGGTAGGGTAGGGTAACAGAGAGAAATTACTGAAACTCAAACTGAAGACTGAGCATGATAGTGGGACAGAAGAGAAGTAAAGAAAATAGAAGAAGGAAGTAGGAAGGGACATTTATAGAGCCCTAAATAAAGGCATGTACATATGTAAATATATTTATATATGATGAAGGGGATATCTATTTATGGGCACATATTTGTAGGCTCAGTTTTAACGCAGCACAAGGACATTGGGCCTCCACTCAAGTGCTTCCTCAGTGCAAGAACACTTTGTTCTATTAAATTGGCATTCCATGATGCTCACCTTCCTGACATGATCACTGAAGATAAAAGCAAGCATATGCAATGGTGGTGAAGAAAACTGATGGTGCCTGACTATCAAAAGATATAGCATCTGTGGTCAAAAAGACTTGAAGGTAAACAAGTGGCCATCTAGCTCAGAAGCAACAAAGCCCACATGGAAGAAGCACACCAGTCTGTGTGACCACAAGGTGTCGAACGTATCAAGTACCAGGCATCAGGGAACAAAAAATCTTATTAGGGTAAAAGAGGGGGAAGTACATATTGGGGACCCAAAGTCCTTCTGTAGGTAATGGACTTCTCCTTACAGAGGGGTCGCAAGGAGGAAACAAACTAGTTAGAGTGCAGTATAGTAATGATGAAACATACAATTTTCTTCTAGTTCAATCGTTCCCTCTTCCCACTATCATGATTCCAATTCTACCTTACAAATCCAGCTAGAAAAGAGGATGTATACTGGTATAGATAGGAGCTGGAAACATAGGGAATCCAGGACAGTTGATCCCTTCAGGACCAGTATTGAGAGTGGCGATACCAGGAGGGTGGAGGGAAGGTGGGTTAGAAAGGGGGAACCACTTATAAAGATCTATATATAATCTCCTCCCTGGGGTATGGACAATGGGGAAGTGGGTGAAAGGAGACATCAGATAGTGTAAGATATGACAAAGTAAAAATTATAAATTATCAAGGGTATATGGGGGGAGCTGGAAGGGAGGGAAAAAATGAGGAGCTGATGCCAAGGGCTTAGATAGAAAGCAAATGTTATGCGAATGATGAGGGCAGCAGATGTACAGATGTGCTTGACACACAAATTGTGATTAGAGATGTATGAGGTACCAATAAAATGACTTTTAAAAAACCAAAATAACAAGGAAAATGGAAATTGAGATCTCTTATGACCCAGCTATCCCTTTACTGGGTATATACCCAGAAGAGGTAAGAAATAAACCAAGACCAGTCGTATGCATGCCAATGTTGATTGCAGTGCAATTCACTATCGCAAAGAGTTGGAAACAATCTAAATTTCCATTGGTAGATGAGTGGATGAGCAAACGCTGGCACATACACACAATGGAGTACTATGCTTCACTCAAAAGCATTGAGGAGCACATGAAACATGTCTCCTCATAGGAGGATCTGAAGGAAATTATGCTAAGTGAAGTCAGTCAATCACAAAAGGAGAAATACAGCATGTGTCGCCTGAGGTAAGTGCAATCAAGGTATGTATAGAGGAGAAGCCTCCTATAACTTAACAGTTGGGTAGAGATTTAGGGGAAGAGGACGAGGGGGAAATAAACCCAGGGAGGTACATGATGGGTACAGCACAGTAAGGGAAAAGGAAGGTGGGGATGGGGAGGAGAGGGGGAGGAGAAAAAAAGGGACTTTAAAGTGAAAGGATATCAGAGGGAGGAGGATTCTAGCCCACCCTGGGGGGAGAGTATGGGTCTTATCTCCACAGAAGCTGGAACAGGCATGCAGTTCTTACCATGAAGCACCCAACCATGAAGACATAGTGGTCACATGGAAGAAGGCATGAAAAGAGATTGCTACAGGGCCGGCCACATCCAGACCCGGAAGTAGGAGTGGCAGAGAACAGACTTGGGGAGGGACCAGAATGACATACCCATATGGAGACAGGTGGATACAAAGGATGAGAAAGAGAGACGGTCCAGTCCACACGATGACCAGAGTCCTGCCCATGACACCCACAAGACTATGCCTGTGTTAGTCTGGGTAATCTAGAGGAACAAATTTCAAAGACACGCATATAGACATAAGGAAAAGGTTTATATAAACAAGGAACGGGACATTGAGCCCAGTCCAGTTCAAAGGCATAAGTCCAATATTAACCCATATGCCTGAAATCAGTCTATGATGTCTCCTTCTGAGTCATGAAGACACAGGTCAGTGGGTGCAGAATTCCGGCACTGATAAGGGTCTCCACATGACTCCTCGCTTCCAGGGCTCAGGATTCATCAACAGCAGAAGTAACTCATCGCTGCAGAGGTCTCCATGTGGCCGCCCAAGCTTCAGAGGTCTCGCTCCATCAGGGCAAAGTCATGTGGTCTCTCTGCCGGCTCCTCCAGCTTCTTAGAGGCTGCCATCTTGTCTTGTCCATGATTCATCATCTCTCAGAACTAACTCCCAACCACTGGGGAAGATAGCTTCTCATCTTTAAGAGGGAAATATCGCGAGATTTCCCAGAAGTCTCAGGAGAAAGCCATGTCTACATAGAGGCCTCATGGGTTACTCAATGGCTATCTCCAGATTAAGAGGCTAGACTCCACCCCTATATTTCAATCATAAAATTAACATAAGCACATGACTGCCACAATGCCCTTGCAGAAACCTACAAGGGGGACAGGGCAAACAACAACACGACCTGCTCCTTACGGAAGTAGATAATGACAAAGGACATTTTGGGGATCATATGGTGGGAAAGAAATGTGGGCTGAGCCCCCAAATTAGATCTGATCAAGAAAGGAGCACTACTGATTGGGCAATGGGGAGGAGAAGAAGACTGGGGGGGACATGGGGAAGACAGGAGAGGAAGGGGGCACTTGGACAGACTCCGGGCTGGGGAGAACAACGGGTAGTCCGCAGACCATGGTGGGGAGAGTGTGGGAGACCTGGTGGGGCCGAAGTAAGGGTAATGTAATAGAAAGTACTGAAACCCAAATGATGACCGAGTATGACAGTGGAATGGGAGGAAGGCAGAAGGAAATAAATAGATGAAGGAACTAGAAGGCAAAGGGCACTTACAGAGGTCTAAACACAGACATGCACATATGTAAATATAAGCACATATTATAAGGAGGGAATAATTCCAGATACATATATTTATATGTTTAGTACTAAGGTAGAAGCTGGACCTTGGACCCCTACCCAAGCGCTCTCCCTCAAGGCAAGAACACTTTGTTCTACTAATCCACTAATCCACTAATTTCAGAATGCTCACTGGCCCAATGCGATCACTGATGTCAAATTGGCTCATAAGCAAATATGGTGAAGAAAATCCATGGTGCCCAACTACCAAAGGATATAGAGTCTGGGGTCTCAAATCCTGAAAATAAACAAATGGCCATCTAGTTGAAAGCTATCCAAGCCCACAGGGAAGAAGTGACCATGAGTTGTCAAAAAGGACAAGGCCTCAGGCATCAAGCAGGGAAAAAATTGTATCACTGTAAGTGATCTCTCATGAGACTACCACTGAGGGCATGTGGGGATTGAGCAAGAGTGGCAAAGATGGCTGATGGTACCTGGATATCAAAAGATATGACATCCGAGGATTTAAAAGTTTGAGGGTGAACAAATGGTTATATGGCCAAGACACAAAAAAGTCCACTTTAGAAGATGCACACCAGCCTGTGCGACCATGAGATGTAGAAAGACCCAGATATCAGGCATCAATGAACAAAATCATATTACTGTGTGCCCACCTTCGCGACAAGATCATGGAAGACAGAAGGAAACAGACACAGACAGAGATGAGAAATCTGATGGCACCCAACTACCAAATGATAAAGCACCTGGGATCGCGAAGGCTTGAGGGTGAATGGATGGACATTTAGCCCAGAAGCAGCAAAGCCCACATGGAAGAAAAACACTAGCATGTGTGATCATGGGGGCTGAAGGGAGCAGATATCAAGCATCAAAGAACAAGAACCACGTCATTATGAATGGGGGGGTGGGGAGAGCGGAGTGGAGACCCAAGGCCCACCTGTGGGTAACTGGACACCCTCTCACAGAGGAGTCGTGGGAAGAAGACAGGCTAGTGAGGCGCAGTGAGGGGCGATGAAGCAAACAACTTTCCTCTAGTTCCTGAAGGCTTCCTCCCCGCAAATGTCATGGTCTCTGTTCTACATTACAAGTCCAGCTGGACTGGAGAAGGTACACTTGTGGAAATGGAAAATGAAAATGTGGGGAACCCAGGACAGATGAACTCCTTGCAGGCAGTAGTAGGAGTGGAGGTACTGGATGGGTGGAGGAAAAGCGGGGTAGAGAGGGGGAGCCAACTTTGGAGATCAGCACATAACCTCTTACGGACAAACACTGGGGGAGAGGGCGAGGGAGACATTGGGCAGTGTAAGTTATGACAAAACAATAATAATTTATAGAGTATTGAAGGTTGGTGGGAGAGTTGGGAGCAAAGATGGAGGGGAAGGGATGGGAGGCTGGTGTCAGGGGCTTGGGTGGAAAGGTGGAGGTTCGGAGAATGATGACAGCAGCAGGCATGCGAAGCAGCGTGGCACAACACATCTATTTATGTATTGTGAGAAACGATGTATGAGCCTCCAATAAAATGATTTCAAAAAACTGAAATAGCTAAAAACAAAGCAAAAACAAAATCAAAAAAAGAATGTATAGAAATTTTCAGTTTTTCTATCATTGCCTTTAATTGCTGGTGGTGCATAAATTTGAGTAATAATTGTATTAAATAAACAGGCTCACAGATCTAAAAAAAATAATAAGATCATGCTACCAAAGACAGATGAAGTGACAAGCTTAAGTTGAGTTTATCGTGGCAGTAGCCAGGCCCATGAATTTAATTGATCCTCCTGCAACAATAAGTCTAACTGCTTTTTTTGGATTGAGATTTTTGACCCTTAAAGTTGAAATTATTCTAACTGTGGCAAAGACTTGCATAGGTCAGTTTGGGGTCTATTAACATGTGTGGAGAGTTACAGGAAGATATATTTGTACTTGTTACTGAATAGTAGACATTAATATCTGTATATTCCTGTGGGTGAGTATGAGGATGTGTTTAGTTGATTGAATTCTCTGATTTATTCCTGCAACCATCATGTATTTGGCAGCACACTCATCACACCTAAATGTGAATGGGGGTAGAAATATACGCATATGCCGGTTTTTCTGCAGGAGGATTATTGGATTTTTCTTCAGTCTGCTTCCTTGACTGAAGTCATGATCCCTGTAAAGAAAAGTTCCTATCTCCACATAATCTCATCATTAACTGTGTGCTAAATAGAGAAGGTAAGGATGGTGGAAGGGTGGCATCAAGTAGATTAACAATCTAGGGACTCTGGCATCATGAGGTTACACTTCACAGCAGAGCCTTGGACCTTGAAGGAAAAATGTCATGAAGCATAGCTAAACATGGTTCATCTCCTATCATTGATTTTGTCTGGCAGATCTAACTTGTAAGAGTGCCCTCCATCAGCTGGGGCTGTTCTAATTAGTCTCTGATCCTTGAGACAACACACTGGCTTAAAGACACTGGCTGTCTGCATTGAGGAACTTGTCATACATCTCAACAAATCATTTGCTTCAAATAAATCTATGATGTTTGATTCCCCCCTTTAAATTTACAAAAGCTAAATTTTATTTACTATTCAGTTATTCATATTATAAGGCACTAACATGTTAAATTAGAAAGGTTGTATAATCATTTTTAAAGAAGTAAAAGGACCAGACTCAACTATCTTCTTATTTCTACTTTTAAAATGCTTTAGTAAACTGTTGCTAAAAAATTATAAAGAAAATATTGTTCATACCGACTACCAGTGTTTAATGACCACTAGACACACACCTATCAAAGTAGCAGAAAGGTAAAATGCTTTCTAACAAGCACTATCATTTAAAATTTCCAGCCATTGCAGCAATATAAGCATATTATTAAATTAAGATAGGATGCACTGTGGAAAATGAAAGAAAATCAAATCTTATAGGATTGTGACATATTTTCACCATAATCTCAAAGTTTAAATCTGACTTCAAAATGAACTACATACCTTCCAATGAAACTAGAATATATTATCTGCTGCAATGGTCTTATGATATTATGTGTTGCTTTATGTATGACTTCAGCAGATAATTATTATTCAATTATTAAAGGTACTAATTTCAAAACCAAAACTTCCCTATTTCCCAAAAGCTATCTAATGATAAATTGTTTACATTAAAAATTCAACATAACACCTAGGGGTATAAACATAAAAGGAGCACATTTTTTTAAAAGATGTATTTATTAAAAGTGTTAATGAGTGAAAAATTAAGGTATCTCTTACAATTAGTGTGTAAAGAAAATGTGCTAATGCAACCTTTTTGCTGGGTGGCTGTTATTGTTTTATAGTATTAGATGAGAGTGTATTAGGACCCAGCATTGCTCAAAATTAGAGTAATGATGAGCACTTAATTGTACTTTTTATAAAACAATAATGGATGATTAATAATTTCTATAGTGAAAATTTCCTAGAGAAAGTGTATTGTGGCCCTGCAAGGCAGAAAATATACCAGCAACATTTTCATATTTAGATGATATATGACTTCAGTCTTCTTCAGTGGGACGGGAAAGAGAGCATTTACTTTTAGATGTAGTAATTGTGGGAAGACCATAATTTCCCTAAGAGATCTTTAACCTTATCTACCTGGTTTACAAAGCATTTGCCTTGTCCCTCAATCTTGAAAAGAAAGTGCTAAAACTTATACCAGTTGCAAAGTTGCCTGAGGAACATAGGAACTCAAGTACTCCTCTAGATGAATTGTATTTGAATGTGTTACTAACCCTGGAAATGTTAGTCTAAGAATAAAATAGCAGAACACAGAATTATTCTGATTGAAGTGGTAAAAGAATAACAACCACCTCTATGCTCTTACTTCCCCAGGAAGAGTGAGACATACTGTGAACATGACAGGAGGCCACTTTTTGTAGATTGAAGGAGGACCAGGCATGCAGTACTAGACAGGAAGCATAGGTAACCAGCTGTTAATTGTAAGATGCTTATCAAGTGCCTGCAATGATATGCTAAAGGGTTGCTAGATCAATTCCCAGCAAAGAGGTAATGGAACCAAGAAGTGATTTCCTCCTGACTTGACTCTCAGAGTATGTGGACTATCTAAAGATTTGTATATAGATTATTTCAGAATCCATCTTTTTTGTCGAAATAACTCTTGCCTTAATTCAGGCAAGCCCCTACCTGTCTCTTTGCCAGTTACTACGAAGGACATTCCTGATATGGCCATTGCATCATCCTATTTCAGCTTTCAAATGAAGAAACATGTGCCACGTCAAAAATGACATTAGTTATATTAATGCCTCCAGTTATGCTGGGGTAGCTATTGCAAAAAAAGAAAGGAAGGAAGGAAGGAAAGCAGAATGCAATTTGTAAAAAATTAGGACATGTTTTAATTTGAAGTGCTCAAAGCCTCACTTGGAACTGGAGTTGGCAATACTTAGTTCCCTTGCTCCAATGGAACATTGTTCTCTGTATATTTATATGTCTGTTCTAAGTAATCCTTCAGTATCGTGTGTGTGTATATATATATATATATATATATATATATATATATATATTTCCCCCTGTGTAAATCAATGCACACAGTAGTATACCCCCTTTTTAAAAAATAATTTTATTGAGGCTCTTACAGCTATTATAATATTCAGTACATCTCAAGCACGTTTGCACACATGTTGCCACATACATTTCCAAACATTTTCCACTTGAGCCCTTGGTAAAAGCGCCTCTTTAAAAAAAAGCACCTCTTTTTGTATACCATGCAACCCCACAGGGAAGCCCTGGAAAGCTTCCAGCTTCCATTATAACCTGGGCCAAACAGCATCCAGAACAAACATATCAGACCAGAATGTGCAATTCTCACTTGAGGCGTTGCACCAGTGATCAAGGCAGCTGTTATCACTACCCTGAAATCAGCCGCTCTTCCATTCTGTGCAGTGTGCACAAGACCCCTAAAGCTACTTTGCAATGGACCAAAAGTCCAATGGTTGCTGGGAAATGCTTCCTTCACAGTGGAGGAGTGGCTGGAAGGCAGCAGGTTCCATCTGAGCCTTTTCTCCTGGCTGTGCTGCTGTGGTTTGAACATGCACGCCTAGTCCTAGGACAGTAGGTGAAATATTTTTCATCTTACAAAGAAAAAAGAATGGACTGTTTACGTTTCTGACTTCACTTCTATCTGCTGAACCGTGCACACTCATGGAGCATGACATAGGGCAGGTTCTTTCCAAACAGTATTTGATAGAGACTGGATTTTGTCTGTGCCATATTTGTGCCCACTCTTTAAAAACAATGTTGCATTATGTCTATTTGGATACCTTGTGATTTGACAAATGATTTAAATAAAATATTTGCTTCATTTAAAAAAAGAGAACATTTGAATGCAACAAAAGAAACAAAAATTTGAGAGGCCAAGACACAGAAGGAAAATAAGTGTTCTGAGTGAGCTTAATACTTATTTGTAATTTCCCCTACAGTCCTTTACCAATATGGAAGTGATACATTAGCTAGGAAATATGTTGATAACCCAAGCAGAATCAAGCATTGAACAGCTTAAACTCAGTCTATATTTTAATAGACTTAAAATACCATGAAGACAAAAATTAAGTTTAGAATCCACGTAAGAGACTCTTACATAAGCCAGCATTTTAGTTGAGAATCAAAATTTAGCAAAACATGGAAATATGAGCTTGCATATATTAATTAGATCAAAGTAATTTATCCATAGTCTATCTCTCTGTAGAAAATTAAGTCTTCACAGGAGAAAGAGAACTAATCTTGATCGTCTACAATTTATTTTACACAATCCAACAGACACCAATGCACAGGTGCTTCAGAAAATGTAGATATCAGAGAAGAATTTATAATTACTAATATTAGTATATTCAAGAAAATTGATATGGCAATGCAGTGCTTCACTAAAGTTCTTAAAGAACTGGAGTCTATAAGAAATAATCAAATACAATAAACTATTTGAAGCCAAGAGTTAAATACAAAACATGTAGATAATAATGGGAAAGAAATCATAAATAAACTTGAAGATAAAGCAGGTCAGTGGAAAATATCCAGGACAAATCAAAGATTATGTTCTGCATAGATAATCTGGATACACTATCCAGATACACTACAGCAAAAACCATAGAAACGGGCTACAGTGAAATGGATACAGATGACAATGAAACTCAGAGCTTTCAATGGAACAGAGGTCCACCAAATACCAGTTAGATGAAGTGGATGGACAAAGACAATGAAGAAGCAAACACACAGATAAGTCAACTACCAAACAGCAAGGTTGACCTCTTTTATTTTTTTTAAGATCATTTTATCCGGGACTCTTACAGCTCTTTTAACAATCCACACTTCAATTATACCAAGCATGTTAGTTCATATGTTGCTATCATTTTCTATATATTTACCTTCTATTTGAATCCTTGGCATCATCTTTTTTTTACCTCTCCTTTCCCCCCATCATGACTCCTTGGTAAGTTAAAAATTACTATTAGTTTTACGTTTTACAGTGACCGTTGTTTCCCTTCACTCACATGCCTTTTGTCCATCCCTGGTTGGGGAGGGAGGAATCATTGGGATTGGTTCTCCCTTCCTTCCTTTCCCTCCCCTTCCCCCTCCCTTTGTGGCATCGCAACTCCAATTTCTGTTTCTGAGGCTTTTACTGGACCAGGATTTAATGTGTCATGTACTCTTATCTGTACTGTATACGTGTGCCAGTCTAACTAGAACTGAAAGACAGGACTGCATTCATGATAGTGGGGGCTGAGGAAGCCTCAAAGAACCAGAGAAATATTCTGTGTTTCATTGGTGCTAAATTTTACCCTGATTAATGCATCTCTTCTGAGTGAACTCTTCTGTGAGGTGATATCCTATTGTCTGCAGATGGATTTTGGATATCGGCTCTGACCCCCCTTATTCTCAACATTATTTTTGTTTGTTTGGGGTCTTTCAATGCTGTTACTCGGTCCCGGGGGCAAATCATGATCACACAAGCTGGAATGCTTCTTTCATATGGGCTTGTTGCTTCTCTGATAGATGGTCACTTCTTCAACTGCAAGTCCTTAATACTCCAGATATTATGTCTTTTGAAAGATAGGCACCATCAGCTTTTTTTTTTAACCACATTTGCTTATGTACCCATTTTGTCTTCAGTGATCAGGTCGGTAGGGTGGGCGTCACATAATGCCGGGTTGTTAGAACAAAATGCTCTTGCATTGAGTGAGGGATTGTGCACAGGCTCAAAAAAAATGAGGGGACTTTAAATAATTTTTAATTATTAAAATAATCATTTTTAATTATTGCAATCAGTGTTCTGTTTGGAGCACAAATCAAGTAACCAGTTCTGCTTCCCATGTCTGCAATAACACCCACATTAATGAACTGCAACTAAAGAGAGGTTCTATCTTCTGCTTTCCTGCACAACCTTCTAATGACAAGAAGCATTCATCTACCAAGCACCTAGTCAAGTCATTCTATTGTAAGGGTAGTTTTAACTATTTTCCCCTTTCTTCATTGTATTTTTTCTTCATTCTTCCCTCTTTCCTCACCACCTCCTTTCTGTTGTCCTAAGACCCTGCAGAGTGAGCTTCCCTCTGTCACTTCCACAATTAGCAGCACCCACCCCATCTCTCTCTGGTTGGTGTATATATTCCCCCAGCCTGGGCACTGCATTCCTTCCATACCATGTTTGACAGCTAATGTTTTCATCAATACTGTGCTGCTGATTTTCTTTTTCTTTCGTTTTTGTACTTTTCTTCCCCCCTGTTTTTCTCATTTTCTCCCTCTTCTACCACCAACCACTGTTATTGATCCCAGAGAGCGGATGCCTATACCCCCTGCCTTCCAAAGTCAGCAGAACGCAAACTTGTCCTTTTGTCGATGGTGCTTGAAAGCAGACAAGAAAAATAATACTATTTGTGATCACCCTAAATGGAGAGAGCCAGTAAAGAGGATGAAACAGTTAGCTAGTGGAGAACCCAGTCATTTGAAACGAATGCCATGTGGACAAAAATGCTGAGTAGTACTTGGAGATGCTGCAATCCAAGTCCTGCCTCCTGCACTAAGTCTACTCAGGAATTGAGTAATTGATTACAGCCATCAAAAAAATGTACAAGTCTCACATCAGTGAGATGAGACCAGATAACTGCTTCCCCCTGCGCTGCTCCTGCTTTCCCTAGGACACATCTTTAGAGCAAAACCAGGAATGAGCTTCTCCTATAGGGACACTAGGGAAAGTCCCACCTCACCCAATGATCAACTAGTATGCTCTGAGGAAACTTATTAACAGCCTGCAAAATGCAGATGACACAACTTTTCTCCTGAAAGTGAGGAGGACTTGCAACTGCAGATTTCACTATGTATTGCAAATCAATACAAAGAAAATTAAAATCCTCACAACTGGAAAAATCAATGACATCATGATAAATGGAGAAAAGATTGAAGTGGTAAAGGATTTGATTTTGCTTGGATCCACAATCAATGCTCATAGATCTGTGGTCAAGAAATCAAAAGACTTATTGCTTAGGATAAGACCTCTTTAAGATGTTGAAGAGTGAAGAGGACTATGAAGACAAGACCCAAGCCAGTTATCTAGTCCCAAATTTTGTTGCACAGTGTTGCACAATCTTTTCAGAACCTCTAAATAGAAAGCTTCATTAACAGTCTGACTTGGTGTAACAAACTCCAAATGCATTATAAACCAACATTTTTATTTGTTCAGGAAGTTGACAGACATTCAGAATAAGGTTTATCACCAATTGATATTTCACCTTTTTTGAAATGAGAAACTCATATGGTTGAGGTTTCCACATAGTGTTGTAAGCTGTATACAACATCAAAACAATTTCTGCAGCATTTTTCCAAACAAGGAAACAAAATTTCAAAATCACACACTTTGCTCTTAAATAAGCCATTACAAAAAAATGAGATTAGGGTGAAACTGCTTGTACACAAAAAATTCACTGCAGGGTGGTGTAGTGGTGGAGTGTGGGACTGCAGCCCATGGCCTTGGAGGTTCAAACCCAGGAGCGGCTCTCTAGGAGCAAGATTGGGTCACTCCCACGACCACCAAAGGACAGTGATGCTCCCCAACAAAAAACAAAAACAAACAAACAAAAAAATTCACTGTGGCCAGAGAGTACATTGCCAGGTGATGCCACAGGGTGCACTAGCTCATGTTCACCTAGCAAGAAAAGTGTGTATTATGAAAGCTCTGCTTTGCCCAGTATAATTCTGTTTTGTTCTTTGGTGGGTGGTGGGATGAGTGCCCCCCCTCATTATTGTACATTTTTTTCAATAAATTATTAGTGGTGAACTTTCACATAGCCTTGAGCCCAATATCAATTTGTGACCAAAACTAATTGCAGAATGACCACCTGGATCCCAAAGAAAGCTCAAGTATGGTTACTTACCTATATCAAATAAAATTAGAAGATGCATAGTAGCTATATTAAGGTTGTTGAAATCTAACTCTAACTGCTCAAAAAATTGTTTTATCTTGTATTAAACAAAAACTATCCATTGTCACAAATAATTTTCATTCCAAGATTGAAAAGGTGCTATCAGTACCCAATCACTCTTTCTTGGTTCTGCCTGCCATGTAGGTATATTCTCAAGATTCTGAAGTGGTAATTTGATGTCAATAGCTCTAATAATAATAATTCTAGTCCTACTTATTCTCATGTCCAAATACATGTGAAAATTGATCATTCTATAAGCACTATATCAAAATTTGCAAGGTTTTCTGATTGTGAAGGGATAGAATCTGGTGTCTTAAAAGTCTGAAGATAAACAAAAGGCCTTCTAGCTGAGAAGTGGCCATGTCCACACAGAAGAAGCACACCAGCCAGTGTGGCCACGAGGTGTTAAAAGGATTGGGTAGCAAGCATCAAACAGAAAAAAACATATCACTGTGTGCACACTTTGCTGAGGCATCCACTGAGGACACGTGGGAGCATGAGCAAAAGGGGTGAAGAAAGCTGACGATGTCAGCTATCAAAAGATACAGTGTCTGGAGTCTTAAAGGCTTGAGGGTAAATAAACAGCCATCAGGAACAACAAAGCCCAACATAAAAGAAGGACACCAGCCTGTGGGACCATGAGGTGTTGAAATAATCAGGTACCAGGCATCAAAAACAAAAATCAAAATCAATATGTGCCTACCCTCCCAATATGATCGCTGAAGACAAATGGGTACAGAAGCAAGCAGAGTGGAGGAAACAGATGGTGACAAGCTACCAAATGATAAAGCATCTGGGGTCTCAAAGGCTTGAAGATAAACCAGTGGCTGTTAAGTGCAGAAGCAGCAAAGCCCACATGGAAGAAGCACACCAACCTGTGTGATCAAGAGGGGTCGAAGGGAGCAGGTAGCAAGCATCAAAGAACAAGAATCACATCATGATGAGTGGAGGGGAGAGAAGACTGGGGACCGAAGGCCGATTTATTGGCAATTGGTCACCCCCTTACAGGGGAGTCACGGGGAGGAGACAGGCCGGTCAAGGTGCAGTGAGGTAGTGATGAAGCATACAACTTTCCTCTAGTTCCTGAAGGCTTCCTCCCCCGATTATCATGGTCCTAACTCTACCTTACAAATCCAGCTAGACTGGAGAAGGTACACTGGTAGAGAGGGGAGCTGGAGGTGTGGGGAACCCCTATGAGCCCCTCGGGGCCAGTGGTAAGATTGGAGTTACCGGATGGGGGGAGAGAAGGTGGGATAGAGAGATGGAGCCAACTACAAGGATCTACACATCGCCTCCTATCTGGAGGACAGATATCAGAGGAGTGGGCGGGGGGAGAAGTCAGGCAGTGTAAGATATGAAAGAACAATAATAATTTATAAGTCTTGAGGGTTGGTGGGGGAGCAGGAACAAAGGGACAAGGATGGGAAGCTGATATCAAGGGCTCAAGTGGTAAAGTGGATATTTGGAGTATGATAATGGCAGCAGGCAAGTGAAGGTGCTTGGCACAGTATATGTACTTATGTATTGTGAAAAATGATGTAAGAGCCCCCAATAAAATGACTTTAATAAATAAAAAAAATTTTAAATCAAGTTTTAATAAAATGCAATGACCTACACAAAGTCATTTTCTTTCAGGATGTGGTTGTATTCATTTAATTGCAGAACAATGGTCATATTAGAACAAATAGCACTGTTCTAAGAAAGTAATTTATTTTAAATTGTATTTTATAGAGGTTTTTTTTGTTTAAAAAGTTCTTTTAACAATTTACTGAATAGTGTGCAGATTAGTTCTGCATCAAAAATACAGAACACACTAACAGTTTATAGTTCGGTATATACCTTAAGATTTTTTAATAGTGTAACATTTAACTTAACTAATAAAAGATATATGTCCTGAGAAAAAAAGAAATAGAATCTTCTATCAAACAGCAAATTAATAACTGTGGTCAAAGCAAAAGAGTAATGTAGACAGATTACACCCAGGTATGTCTCTTTCCTGACCCAATCTCTGACATTGTAAAGTGCTGTTAGGCCAGTCATATATTGTTCACTCCTCACAGAAAATCAGGATCATCATCAGATCTTAGAAGCTAAGATGGTGCAAAGGATGAAGAATGGGTAATAGATTCTGAACAGATTAAGATGACAAACCTGCTCCCCAATAATTATGGAAAAACTGGGTTTAAGAGAGTGAGTGACAGGGCCAAGGTCCATATTCTTGGATATACTAGTCACAAAACAGAAATCCTAAGTTAAAAGTCTGAGAGAATTCAGGTTCTATTAGAGGCTATAGAGATGCAAATATGCCTATACACCTTACTTCTGTTAGTCATTCTTCCCTCAATTCCTGGTTGGGTAAATTCAGGGAAGAGAGGGACCTCATGCTGGGGGAACAGGCTGCCAGACAGTCCCCTAAGGTATCTGGATGGAATTGCACATGGCCCTTCCTGGGGGAAGGCCAGGGTCTTGATTACGAGCCAGGATTCTGGTGGCTTGGCTGAACCTGGGTGTCCAGGATTGGCAAGAGTTACCTTCCTCACACTATCTCTCCACAGCACCATCTGCAACTGCCTTCTGCATTTGGCCCCCAAACAACACTGCCAGTCATTTCAGGGAGTTTCTGGGCCTTCTGTAGTCAAGACTTGAGAAAGGCCAAATTTGACACTTGGCAGCTATCCTTAAAGTTAAAAGCCCTAGCTTAGGTCAAGAAACATGGTGGAGCCAGGGGGGTGGGGGTGGGGGGTGGGGATTATGGCATGACGCCTGAGAGGCTGCAATGCTACAAGGCAACGGACCAGAAAATACAAGCCAAGAAAACTAATAAGGAGACATAGAAAGAAATCTAAGGCTTTGGAGTTACTAAGGGAAGCCTTAGAAAACATAGTCGTCTGGTTTTTTTAAGACCATATGAGGCTCAGAATAAGAACAAGAAAGAAAATAAACTGGGAGGTCTCTCTTTTCAGGACATAGAAGCAAAGTGTGAAGGAGCTAGTTGATCATGGTTGAGTGGAATCTGCTCTCCTCTGGGATCAAATGGAGGCCAAAGGAATTATGGGCTTAGCAAGGAAGTATCCCACGGAGATCTGTGGGACAAAAGCATTAGGCAGATCATTGTCACAGCAAGGGTCAAGGTCAGAAAGAATACTAGAGGTTGTCCTAGGAGATAATGGAGGGTCAGCCTTACTTGTAAATCTAAAGTTCTAGTTGAGTTAGTGTCTTATTTACTGACCCACCATAGCCACAGCACACCAAGGGCTGTGCATTTCAACTTTATCAGTGGAGGGGAATGAGGTTAACCTGGGTGCATTGCTACAGTAATTATATCACTCACCTTCTGGTCTCACCCCTTAGGCTTGGTCTTCAGGCCTTTCATCTTCTTTTGGCCATAGCTGCAATCTCCTGAAAATGGAGTTCCTTCTCTGCAATGTTCCTGCCTTTTGGGGCCCCAGAACAAAGTAACATCCCTGGAACTCTTTTAAAACCTGCCCAGTTTTACCCTGGAAAAAGGCGCTCTTCTTTCTGAAAGCACACTCCTCTGGGTAAGGTTAGGAAGACAATGACAGCGCCAGGTATTTGCACAACCTTGCATTCTGTTAGTCTATTTAGACTCAACAACTCTATGTAACAAAATGTAAGTGCCCACAGGGTTCTCCTGGGTCTAAGCTTTACTGTTGCAGATCTCTAATTCCTCCCTTTGCATAGCTGCTGGGTGGGTTGGAACCACCAACCTCCTGGTTAACAACTGAGTACTTGAGAAGCATGTCATCAAGGCTCCTTTTGTTTTTTTATGTGGCCTTTCTTGATTCTTTGGGAAGAGTTTCAAATATTTGCTCCCTAAACCCTAAGGTCTGACCTTTGTCCTAGTTTTCTACCTCAGAGGCTTGCAAATTTTATCTAGATTGAGTGACATCTCCTTGACTTGTCAAACCTCTTGACTGATATTTTGTGTCCATCTGTGGGCTCTAGCCTGCCCTGTAAAGCTTTATTTTACATGCCTTGGGGGTATTGGTGAACATATTTTGTAAATAAAGTAAGTATAGTCCACTGTACAAAGAAGAGATTGGCCAATCGAAACCCTGATTGAGAGTGTAATGCTTTAAAACTGACCAAGAGTTTGCTGATTTGTAGATTTCAGAAGCAAGAAAGAAGCAAAAGGAGTAAACGGCAAAATATGAGAAGCAGAAAGAAAAGAGGCAAGCAACTTCCAAAAAGAGTTGTGATCCAAGTCAAAGTCTATAAAACTAAAGACATTGAGAGGCCCAGAAGGGACCCTGTGATAGACAGGCAGCAGACACATATGTTGGAAATGCAACAAACAGAGTATTCAATGGTGATAAGTTTTCTGTTCACACACTTCAATGGGCACACTTGCAGTACAAGAACTCATTACAGAGTGAAAGAACAAAGAGGATATGTGTCTGACCCAAGATATTATATTTTTAATCTCCTCATGTGCAGGGGGTACATCCAGGGACTCAGACAAAGGAACAATTGTGAGGATGGTGTAGAACTGTGCAGTGCAACTGTGGAAACAGGTCCAGCATGCAGAGAATTGAGGGCATCGGAGTCACCAATAGTGCACACAGACTCTGGAGACCCGACTCAATGGTGCAAACCAACTTTATTACAGGTTTTGCCAGGCTAATATAGGTTTCACTGACCAATTAGATCATACTTCCTGGTTTCCAAACATATCCTTATATGGTCATATATTTGCGGCATGAAAAATGATTGACCCACACTATGGGCTATGTAAATGAGGTGTTACTGGACGAGTTACGTAAATGAAGTATAGCTGGCTGAGTCAGCTGTCCAGTTGTATTACAAGACTATTTCATCCAATAGCATTACAGAATTTTACTGTTCAATCATTTCAGAATCTTAGCTTTTACCATGGGGAAGTTAGAAATATTCTGATAATTATTCTCAGAGGTTTAAAGCTGAAGGATAGCAGGAGAACTGTCCTGGGGTCTTATGGCCTCAAGGGTGGAGTGCTTTGCAGGAGTCACGGAAATGAGGGATACCAGGCAGCTTCCACCTGATTCAAGATGGGAATATTGTAGGAGACTTGAAAGTGTGGGTTCCAGCTACCTAAGATACTCACTTGCCTCAACACTGCTCCAGGAAATTCAGCAGCATCCTGCATTTTCTATGACTTTTCTCCAGATACACAGGTACTGCCAAAAATGTCCCCGCAGTGTAACTGTTTTCAATCTGTGGGTGGCAACCCCTTTTGGGGGTTGAAAAACCCTTTCACAGGGATTCCCCAATTCATAACAGTAGCAAAATTACAGTTATGAAGAAGCAAAGAAAATAAATTTATTGTTAGGGTCCCCACAACCTGAGGAACTATATTAAAGGGCTGAGGCATTAGGAAGGTTGAGAAGGTTTAGAACCACTGTAGTATTTTTTTCTGAGCATACTGTTGCTATGGGTCAGGGTCGATTTGATGGTGCCTGACAACAACATGCACTTGAAAGTTATACCATGAGCAAACAAAATCACAGAAGAGTTAATGTATTTGAATTATGATGTTAGCTAAGAATATCAAAAGTGCGATGAACTGACAGAAAAACAAATAAATCTGTCTTGAAAGAAGTATAGCAAGTATACTCCCTAGAAACAAGGATAGTAAGATTTCATTTTATGTTCTTTGGAAATGTTGTCAGGAGACATCAGTCACTGGGAAAGGACATCATGCTTGGCAAAGTAGAGGGTCCATGAAAAGAATCTCAGCAAGATGAAGTGCCCGAGTGGCTGCAACAATGGTTCAAATAATATGAGTGTGAGAGTTGCATGGGACTGAACAGCATTTCCTTTTGCTGTGCATAGGATTGGCGTGCGTTGACAATGGTTCGATGCCTTCTTACGTTAATGTTGCTGCCCTTTAACATGGTTCTTATGTTTGAGTGCTTGTCTCTGATGACTTCAAAGGTTTTTCTCTAGTGCTCAGTCAGTTTCTTGTGTTCCTTATTTGCTGAGATATCTAGAACTACTCACATCACCACTTCTGAATTTATCAACCTGAAAAGAAGCTCTGCTGGTTTAGTGATTGAAATGCTTCAGCACTAGCCCAAAAGTTGATGGTTCAAATAGACTAGCTTCTCTACAGGAGAAAGAAGTAGTGCTCTATTTCTATAAAGATATAAAACCTTTGAACTACAATGGGGCAGTTCCACTCTGTCCTGTAGGATCGCTGTGAGCTAAAACCAGCTAATGTACAGTGAACTTAATTCTTTCATCTGGTCTCAGCCTAAAAGCTTGTTGTGAAGTAAAAATAAAATGATAGATGGATATTCACAGAAATTGTAACCTTGTGTAGGGTTGGAAGAAGTACACTGATAAGCACATTCTTAAAAGTCTGTGACAAAATTCTCTTGGGGAGGAAATTTGCTCATGAAGCAAAGAAGGGAAGAAGAAGAAAATAAATTGAAATTACCATGCGTGAAAAAGCAAGCAAATGTGAAGATGCGAATGATGGGATAATAGGGGGAGTGTTCACACTATCAAGAGCTAAGGATAAGGAAAGAATAAAGTCTAGAGGACATGCAGGAGGGGAAGTGAGGGGACAGGTTTATGAAAAGAAGAAAATAGTAAGAATCAGGTCTCCTTGATGGGAGAGACTGTGGGCTTTAGCAACATTAAAGCAGGAGATCCAATTTGGGGTTGTGAAATAAGCACCTTATATACACCCAAACTTATTGAACATAACTGCCTTATGCATAAAATATTTGGAAGTGAACCAGAGAGTCATAGTACAGGAAATAATTGACTGATTAAGTATTGAGAGGGAAAATGGCCTTAAAAAGATGGAATATTGAGAGGTCGATGTGAAAACAAAGTCAGAGTAAATTTAAAAATAGGAAATGAAGTCCCTCAAAATGTGTAATAGTCTTGGTGAAATATTGGAGGCAATAGTAAATGGAACAAAGCTTTAAGCTATTTTTATTTGATTATTAATTATGATCATCCTGTGGTTGTCCAAGAAGGATCTAGGACCATGCTTGCAATAACCAAATAGGGTCATCAATTCTTATTTGTCTGAGTTTTGATATAGAAATTCCCATATCTTAGGAAGCCCCTAAGTCACTGGTCAATAATGCTAGCTAAGTCAGGGTCAATAATGCTAGCAAAACAAAATATAAATCCAAGGAGAAGCAGTTTGGACATCTGATCCTTCTTTAAAATAATTAAATAGAATCCATTTTATATACACATATTAGATACAATGATGTGTAGACTATGATTCTTATACTTTTGTATCAGAATTACTTGGAAAAATTACACAGAACCCAGGTACATTGAAACAATGTTCTTTCCAAATCCTTTTGACTGGATTTCTACAAAACTTTGAGTCATTAATCTCTAAAGTTGCTTTAAAACATATTGTTATGCAAGAAAGAAATGAACTTGTTAAAATTAATAAAATTAAAGAATTAACAATTTACATGATCATGGTATTCAGTCTTATGTGCCAATTTGGCTAGGTTATAGTTTCAAAAGCAATCTTCATGCTGTGATGAAGATATTTTTCAGATATGTCTTAAATCCATAAATTGACTTTAAATAGATTTTCTGAGAGAATCCAGCTGGGTCAGATTGATTCAATTGAAAACTGTTAAGAAAAGAATCAGGCTTCTCTGAAGCAAAATACATTTCAAATGTGGTCTGAAACTTCCATTCATGTCTGAGAGTTCCAGTTGTCTCTTCTTCATAGCCTGCCCTATGGACTTGGGATTTGTATCGCAGCCCATGCAATCATGTTACTTACTTCTTTGCAGTCAATCCTTGAGACATGCATGTTCTGTTCTATTTGTGTAGTTGAACCCTGGATAGCACAGTTAACTATATGGTTGCTACAAGCATATGTGTGAGAGACTATAACTAAAATGCCACTGGTTTCTGAAAGTGCCATCAAATTTTACAAATAATTCAGACTATCATATCACACAGATTTGAAACTTATTCTCAGCACCATCATTTTCTGACTCTGTGATTTTTAACAAACGTATTAATGTTCCTGAGTTTCTCTCTTAAATGGGAATGACAGTATTGACCTTCTTGGGGTGCTAGATGGGGTAAGCTGAGCAGCAAATATTGTTGTTGTTGTCAGTTCCTACTTATAGCAACTCTCTATCAAACAGAACTAAACACTGCTCATTCATATGCTACCCTCACAGTTCTTATGTTTGAGCTCATTGATACAGTTAACATAATGCCTGACCTGTCTCTGCAGTAATTACCTTCCTCAGTATGGAAACGGATGATCTTCATAGTCACATGGAACTGGAAAGTTGTCTTGAGAGTCACTATAATATTATTTTCCATGCTGGTCAGCCAGTCCCCTAATTTGCAATGTTCTTTTCCCATGCAGGTTCTGGCTGGAATTGGTTGCTTTCTTGAACCAAATAACAAATTAATACACAGAAAACTCTAGTCTCTACCCAATTAGTTGTTGTGTTAGTCCGGGTAGACTAGGAAACAAACTCATACACATGCATATGGATAGAAGGGTATGGTTTATATACAATAAGAATGGAACATTGAGAGAGCATCCCAACCCAGTCCAGTTCAAAGCCATAAGTCTGATACTAGCCCACATGCCCAACACTAGTCTCCAAGGTATCCCTCCAACTCATGAAGTCACAGGCTAGTGAATGCAGAATCCCTGGGCTGGCAGGGGTCTCTGGATGGCTCCTCTCTTCCAGGGCTCAGAGTCCATCAATAGCATCCAGTGATTGTAGAAGTAACTCAGCCCTGGCAGGGGTCTCCACGTGGCTTCTCCAGCTTTAGAGGTCTAGTTCCATCAAGGTAAGGGGATGTGTCTTCTCCTTCAGCTACTCAAGCTCCTGGAACCCTGCCATCTTTTCTTGTCCATAGTTCGTTGTCTCAAAGACTGACTCCCAACAACTGGGGAGATGGCTTCTCATCTCCATGAGGGAAATACTGCATGATTTCCCAGAAGTCTCAGGAGAAAGCCATGCCCACATGGAGGCCTCATTGGCTATTTAATGGCTATCTCCAGGTTAACAGGCTAGACTCCACCCCTACATCTCAATCACAAAATTGACATATGCACATGACCGCCACAGTTGTCCAATTAGCCTTTTCAACAACAATAAGAAATAACTTTTAAGGAAGCTGTTGTTCATTTTTAGAATCCCAAGTAGCTATGAGGTGGGCAGCTAAAAGTAAGTTTAGCAGTTTAAACCACCAGCTGCTCCTCTGGAAAAAAAAGTGGCCTTTTCCTTCTATAAAGAGTTCCAGTCTCAGATACCCATAGACAGTTCTACCCATGCTATGGAGTCTATCTGAGTCTTCATGGATGTGATAGCTGTGGGTTGATTTGTTTTTGTCTTGTTCTTCCAAGAGTTTCTGATTACTATCAACCTCCAGTCACTTAAAATTATGTTTGCCATACATATATATCAATTGCTGGGTCTTTGACTCCACCTCAAGGTGACCACATGTGTGTCAACATTGAACTGTACTCCACAAGATTTGCAGACTGATTTGTTTAAACTATATCTCCAAGCTTTTCTTCCAAGGTACCTCTGATAATACTTGAATCTCCAACTTTTTAGTTAGCACCTGAGCATATTAATTGTTTGCACCATCCAGAGACCCCTAGAATTAGTCTCTTCTCTTTACAAGATCCTATGGCTTTGTATCTCTCTTTCTGAGAGCACTCGGGTGAATGTTTTGTTTTTCTTTTAGAATAATAGCTGACTCACTTACATGCATGCATTTAAATCCTCAAAACAATACCAATCACATAATCCCATTTGGTGGTTTCTTGCCATCAGGTACCATCAAGTTTGTTCTGACACAACACTGCCCAGTCCTGTGACCTTTCTCACATTTTCTCTTATATTTGAGCCCACTGACCCTGCCACTGTATCAATCCCACTTTACAGGTGAAAAAACGGGTACAAATGACTCAAGTCACTTGTTCTCTGTCAGATGACTGCCTTATCTGATTGTTATCATTTACATTTTTTCTCATACTACCACATAGAGAGCTTAAAAAATTCCAATGCCCATTATACAGTTCAAAAAGGCAATGTTTTACATCCTTCTTGCATGAGCAGAGAGAGAAAGCTCTTAAATGCTCATCTGCCATCATATAAGGACAACTGTTAGTATTTATCAAGAGGAAAGAAATGACAACAATCAAAAGTTATATGGAAACAAAGAGTCCAGTGCACTAACAGACCATGCAAACATCAATCTCCACAACTTTGAGACCAGAAAAACTAAATGATGCCAGCATCCTATGAGTAACTACTCTGAAAAGGATAATATTTGAAAAGTCCTTAAGAGATTCAAAACAAAAGTCAAAATGCTAAGATATTATGCTTACTGATCAGAAAGGCAAGTGGGACTCCTGAGAGTATAACCTTTACCTTTCAAAGTTGAAAATGAACAGCCCTTGTGAGAGAATAATCAATCATTTAAGTACAAAAGGGCAACATTAACCAGAAGGGAAAAGTTGAAAGAATAAGAAACGGGAAAAGGAAGCAGAAAACATCAGGAAGAAACAAGAAAAGTGATAGTACCTAGAGGGGATTTCAACCACTGAGCTGATTCAAGATATCTATGAACCTTTCAATGGAAAACTGATGATCTGCTCTGCAAACCTTCACCTAATTCATAATAAAAATGAGTGTATCTCACTAGACTATTTGAAGAATAAAGTTAGTACATTAAACTCTCATGTGTAAATGCTAGATGTTGAGATAACATGAAGAACATTATAAATAGAGTAAGCAAAAGATAAATTTTACAATAGGAGAGAAAGAAAAAACCCAAGTGGATTTCAGAAGGGTTTGAAAATTACTATAGAAAGTAGAGTAACACGGGGATTGCCCCCCCCCCAAAGAAAGTAGAGTAACAAAGCAATTAGAAAAAATGATGAAGGTTAGAATATCTCAAAGAGCAGTTCAAGAAGACAAAATGCTGTTTTATAATGAAATGTATAAAAACCAGCAGTTAGAGACACAAAAGGGAAGAATACTATCAGCATTGCTCAAGTTGAATAAAACTGAACAACAAAAAAGTTAAACTTCTGCTGGTACAATGGGTGGTCAAGCAAGGGCTCAGCAGTTCAAACCTGCTCTGTGGAAGAAAGCTGAGACTTTGCTTTCCACTGCCAGAATCATGGTCTCATGAACACTAAGGAGTAGCCTACCCTGCCCTGTAGTGGCCACTATGACTCTTAGTCGACTCAATGACAGTGTTTTCATTATTATTATTAATTATTATTAAATAGTGCAGGAAGCATGAAAAGAAGATAGAAGGAATATACTTCTTGTATCCAAAGAGTTTTCCAGTGTTCATCTATTCCAGGTATATAATCAAGATGGCCCTAGAAACAAAGAAGACTATCATACACTGAGGCATTGCCAAAACGCAAAGCTCTAGAATTGATGAGATTCGAATTGAAATGTTTCAATAGACAGATGCAATGCTAGAGGCACTCATTCATCAATGCCAAGAAAGTTGGATACTGTTCCATTGGCAGCATTTGTATCATTTTAAAAAAAAGGTGATCCAACAGAATGTGGAATTATGAAACAATATCATTAATAGAAGCGTATCCGGATTAAAATGTTGCTGAAAATAATAGTAGTACATCATCAAAGAATTCCAGAAATTAATGCCACTTTCAAGAGAATTGTGGAATAAAGGATAGAGTTACTAATGTCAGATGGATCTTGGCAGAAAATAGAATGTGTTAGGTGGGTTCTATAAAGAAGCAAAACCAGAACACTTACAAATTCATACATATATACAAATAAGCTTACATAGCAAAACTAAATATAGCAGGGATATAACAGGAAACTAGTGCATACAGCAGTCCAACTCACGTCTGTGAGACAGTTAGTATACTGAAGGTCCTTCCAACTCATGTGGCCAAGGAAGCAGAACATAGGAAGATGAAGTGGTGAGGTGTAACGGGGCCAGCAGAGAAGGATAGCTAAGCCCGTCACAGTGGAGCCTCACGGTGGAGCAATGAAAAGTGGCTAGCCCTTCTGCCAGTGCATTGTCTGCAGTGGAGTAGTGGTAAAATGATCATTGCCAGACAGCAGGCAGCAGACCCCGCCAGGTGGGGTGGCACAGTGATATGGAATAGCACAGCATAGCAATGTGGTCCACCGTAGTTCAGCCCACAGGTAGCAAAGAACACAATATGAGGCAGGGCAGCTATATCAGGCAGAGCATTGGTCTGAACACAGGACCACTGGCGTGAAAAAGAGAGGGGCCAGCCTCCATCAAACTATCTCAGTCACAACTTCAAAAGAGGTCATCAAGCTGAGACCTGATTGGCTAAACTCCACCCATATCTTCTTGCAGGTGTCATGTTGGCACACACACAATATAAAAATGATGTTTAGCTGTGTTTTATTGAACAGTGATTCTCAACCTTCCTATTGTTGTGACTCCAATCATAACATTCTTTTCTTCTTTTTTTTTTTTGGGGGGGGGCATCACTGCTCTCCGGTGGTGGGAGTAGGAGGCCCAGCCCCACTGCTGGAATTGAACCTCCGTCCCAGTGGGCTGCAGTCCCGTGCACAACCACTATGCCACCGGGGCTCAGCCCATAACATTATTTTCATTGCTACTTCATAACAGCAATTTTGCTATTATGAATCATAATATAAATATGTGATATACAGGATGTATTTTCATTGTTAAAAATGAACATAATTAAAGCACAATAATAATAATTAATATTAATTATAATAACATGTAATTATATATTGTGAAATATTTATTTCTAATTACAAGTAAATGAAATTTTTTCTTGAAGCATGGTAGCATTGGTAGCAGTCTTCATGCTGGGTACTTGTATGTGTGCATATCTGCATGTAGGCAGCCCTGCCTGGAGGCAGAGGAGCAGTGGTTCCTGATTGCTAAGACCATCAGAAATATGTGTCTTTCCTTGGTCTTAGGTTATCCCTGTGAAAGGACCATTCGAACCCCAAAGGGGTCTAGATCCACTGGCTGAGAACGCTGGGGTAAACCATAACAAATAACTGATCACATTTCAAAGCCGAGAACTCCAGAACATTGATTGTGCTCATGGGGAGCTAGATGCAGACCAAGAGGCAGTCATTTTAACAGAACCAGGCTGAGGGTTAAAATCAAGAATGGTATATCAAGGTTGTACCATTTTAGCATCTTATTCCATCGATATGCTGGTAAAATGATTCAAGAAACTAAAATAAATTGAAAAAAGATAAATTCAGGATCCAGATGACTCATTAATAACCTGCAAAGTAGAAATAACACAACTTTGCTTATTGGAAGCAAAGAAGTCTAGAAACACTTACTGACAAAGATCAAAGACTACAGTCCTCTATGAATTTACTCATCAACATATGAAAACAAAACCCCTCCTACTGTACCAATAATCTGCATCAACATCAATAGAAAAAAGGATTGAAGTTGTCACTGATTTCCTTTTACTTGAATTCATAAACAACATTCATGGAAACAACGATTAAGAGAGTAAATTACATCTTGCTTTAGGTAAATCTGTTTTAAAAAAAAGGTCTCTTTAAAACATTCAAAAGCAAACATGTCACTTTGAGAGCAAAGCTGCACTTGACCCAAGCCATGGCATTTTCAACCTCCTCAAATGCATATGAAAACTGGACAATGAATAAAGAAAAGAAAATAATTAAGGCATTTGATTTACAATGTTGAATAATATTACATATGCTATGGACTCACAGAAGAATAAACAATTCCATCTTGAAGGACATACAAAATGCTTTTTTAACAGTTCTATTGGCATATAATTGACATATACAATTCAAGAGTACAACCACAACATGAAGAATTGTACTATTATCACCATAATCAATTTTAGAACATTTTCTTCATTCTCGTATGCATCATTATTAGTCCCTATTTCTCTCCCATCTCCCCGTGGCACTATTAATTACCCCCCACCTCCCCAAGGAACTATTAATCAGCTACTGACTCCATAGATTTACCAAGTCTTGATTTTATATATAGAAAGATATTTTTGAAGCAAAAACAAAAACAAACTTAACAAGTATAACAAAGTAAAATAGATAAAATCCTCAATTAAAAAGAGGAGAAAGTATAAAAAACTTGAACAAATTTAAATGGATAATAAGGAAGGAAAAATGATAGGGTGCTATATTTAAACCTAGCTATGTCCTCAATAATCCATAATCCATTTTACAAAGCATTCTGTGCATTCCCCAGGGGTTTAATCTAAGAGTGTTTCCTTTCCCCTATCCCTAAAAAAAAAACAAAACAAAAAACTGAAAGAGCTTTGAGATTCTAAAGGGAGATCAAATGATAGGATATTATATTCTCATGTTCTTTATTTTGGTTGGGGCGGGGGTTGAACATCATGGTTTGGATGAGCATTTACAGAACAAGTTAATTTTCCATTCAACAATTTGTCAGTATTGTGTTTCATGGCAATAGTTTAGTTGCAATCCCTCAGCACAACAGTCCTCTTTCCAGGACTTCCTCTGCTTCCCCATTTGTCCTTTCCCTTCCTGCCTTCTATGTTTGCTTTTGTGCAAATGCCACCATGTCCGTTTTATGGGGCTGACTATTCCGAAAAGCGTACCTGTTTAGGACATCAGCTGAAGGGTTAAGAAGCAGATCATGAGTTTGCATTCAACAGTTCATACACATTTGTTTCAGCTCATTCCTTGCAATCCCCTCTATGTACAAGCACATGTCCTACTTCCCACCTATGTTCCTTATTTCCATCCTAAATTTCTAATCCTCCTTACTTTTTCCCGTGATAATTGCTGCCCATTTGATCTGAAATAGCTGAATATTCCAACACAGGAGCAAATTCTACACGAGACTTAAGGACTCTGTTCTTGGAGGGGTCTACCAAAAATCTAGAAAATGTTAGTATTGCATAGTAATTGCTTCACTCTCAGTTCATGGCCACTGAGTCATTGCTGTCTCACCATGAGCAATGAATGTCTCAAAGGAGTTCACAACTGGGCACAAGCAAACTGTGGAAAAGAGCACCCACACCTGCAAAACTGGGGTAGAGGATGTCCCAGGGAGGAAGGGAGGAAGGGGCAGAAAGGTGTGGAGGCCAGAGAATCAGGGAGCAAGAGAGGCTGCGAGTCCTAAGCAGGCTGGGAATTGGCCACAAGGGGGCACACCGGGGCAGTATGTATGCACCCCCACTCTCCAACCTGCAGCTGACTAAGAGCAGGGTTAGGGAGACCTTCCCACAGCCAGGATATTTCAAGCCTCTTGCTGGGGAGGTTTGGTTGATGCTACTGGTTGATCCCATTGGCTGGGTTAAATCCACCTGGGTGAGGTCATGAGTCTGGGCCTCCCACCTGGCTTGAGTGTGAGCATACTCACTTTGGTGTCTTCATAGATGCCTAATGGGTGCCCGATTGCCCTCCAACCTCCATGAGGGCCTTTGAAGTCATGGGAGGGACTTCTCCCTACCCTCAATCTAGCTACCTCATGTTTTTTTATCCACTTAAGGAAGACTCCAAAATCTGTGGACATTAATCAATTTTAATTCTAACTTAACAATTTTTATTTTACTAGTTCTTTCTGTTTTCATCGACTCCATATAAAACTCCAGTTCTCATACTGTCTTCTAAGTTAACTTTGCCATCTTGACTTCAGTAGTGAACAACAGTGGTATAAGCAGACATCCTTGATATTTTACTCTTAAAGGACCAACTCCCAAACTTTCTCCATTGAATATGATGTTAAGTAGAGGTTTTCTATATTTTTTTAAGTATTCAGAATTTATGAAGGAACCAATATTTTTCAAACATTTGTGTTTGGGACACCAGGTGAATTAATTAATTTAATCCTTAAAATAGTAATCCTAAAGATACTTATTTTAAATTAAAATTTTACAAATGATTTTTACAAAGTGTTATGCAGTAAGAGATGTTTTAGAATTCCAGTTCACAGCCACCTTTCTCTGCCGGAGGAATCTGGTCTTTCCTCTAGATTAGGCTTCACCAAGACTCATGTTGATGTTTAATTTGTACCTACTGATTGCCATTAACAGAGTTATCAAACTCTCTGTACACAAAGCATATATGAATTTACTCAGTTCTCATGATGTCACTGGGAGATAAGTTGTATTCTATCAATTTCACAGATGGAGAAATATTCTTCGAGAATTTAGGCTGACACTTCTGAGGGCTTATAGACAGTAAATGCTGAGGCAGTTTACCCAGAAGTATGTCTGCTTTACTCTTTACAAGAAACTCACTTCTCTAGTTCTCTAGATCCAAAGGCAGCAGTTCTCAGCCTGTGGGTCATGACCCCTTTGGGGGTCGAATGATCCTTTCACAGGAGTTGCCCAATTCATAAAAATAGCAAAATTACAATTATGAAGTAGCAACAAAAATAATTTTAAGGTTGGAGGGGGGGATGGTCACCACAATAAGAGGAACTGTATTAAAGGGTTGCGGCATTAGGAAGATTGAGAACCACTGTCTTAAAGGGACTTGAAAGACTTCAAAATATGATGATGAAGGTTCACTTTCAAACTTCAGCACGGGTGAGATCTTCGTGCATAAGGACAGGGAAATTCTATTGACTTCAGATCACAGGGTGGTGATTCCTCACTGTAGTCTCTGCATAAGACTACTTGGAACTTTAAAACTAACTTAAGAATTCATAGTGCTGCAGACAAACAGGGAATACATATTTAAAACATACACAGCCTGACTACATCACCTACTTTGAAACATTTTGCATTTTCACTGTATCTCACTTTTATACCTAATTCATTGTTCCAGTCCGGCTAGACTACATAACAAATGCAAACAGTAAATATTTCCTTCTTGATAATGACAAGAGATAACCATTTTCTACAGGCAGTCAGTGTGCCAAGAATCATGGGCAAACTATGAACAAAATGTTATCATTCTTATTAAAACAAAACCTTACTCCTTTATGGCTCAGACACTTTCACTTTTCATACTCCCTCCTCTTTTTCCCATTCTAGCTGGGCATTTCATTTGCTAGAAGTCTCCATCTCCCTTATTTACATGTGAAAAAACATGGAGCATCATGCGGTGAGGGTTCAGGCAGACACTGAATTCCATTCAATTCTCATTTCCTCTCTGACAGTCACCATTGAATCAATCATGTTCTCTATGCCCTCACCCTGACCACCTCAGAGATCTCAAATCGCTTTTCATCTCATATGTCAATCACCCTCAGACCATGTCCACTTTTCATTACTAACACGCCATCACATGACCTGCTAATCTGTCACTTTCTGACAGCAGTTAGTGTGCCAATTGATTTAATTAGCAATCAATTAGCTTGTTACTATTGGAAGTAATTACCTTTTATAGAGAAAAGAGTGCAGCTGGTGAGGGCAATAAAATTGAACAAATAAAACTGCATCTACTCTTCTCTATACCACTGGAGTCATTGCATTCACAGGCTTGCCAAATTATGGGTGACATACCCATCTTTTGAGTAGCCCATACAGATATATTCCCCTTTCTATTATGTTCAGATCTGGTTTTTCATTTATATTATCCAGAATTTTAATTTGCAGGCTAAGATTAGGTTAAAAGTTTATGTTCATATTCACAGAGCATACATTTTTCAGCAGATATATTTTATGCCAGGAAGAGACTTGGAACACACCTACATGCTCCCACCCTAGTACCTCTTTTTAAAAATAATGGTTAAGATCCAAAGAGATCAAGTGACTTGTCCAAGGTCACACAACTAGTTACTGGGACTTTGAAGAGAGTGCAGAGCCCACATGTCTGGAGGGGAGTGCATCACTCTTGTACCAGACGGTGCAGACCCAAGTTCAGGACTAGCCAAATGCAGAGCAGGAGATGGGCATAGAGAGATATACCATCATTTCTTTGAGCATAAAAACATTGTGGTTTTACAAGACCACACTTTGAAAACATATCTGGAGAAAACTAGGCCAGCCAATCATGTGGTTTTGGGTGGCACAAAAGTCCAGCTATTTGTGGCAGGATTGCTTCATATTGTATACAGACATAAAACACTCCCAAAATCACTCCAGACCCAAATGCTACAGTACATTTCTCACACTTTCACTATGAAATTCAACCTCCAAACTGCTCCCCAGGCATTAGATGACTCGCTACATTAGCTCCATGGTGAACAGCAGAAGCAATAATGAGATGACTAAGGAGACTTGGATTCCATTCATCATCTTGTTTGCTCCAATATAAGTATTCTTTTATCAGCACTATTGGTACTGATGTCATCACAGGAGACATAAATCACCTCAACGGTGACAAGGTCCTATTAAGGGTCATGACCTAAAATCATTATTGACAAATTAAGGATCACACTTGGCCATTTTGTTGGCATGCCCTCAATTGGGGGTACATCCCGGTTCCTTGTATCTGCCTGGAAATTAAATAGTCAATTAGAATCCTGAATAGCAGTGTGGATTCATTTAGAGCAGCAACCTCTTCCCTGCTCTCAAACTTGAGAGCTGCATAATCAATTTCATGAAAAGGAAAGAACTTCTCAGTGAAATTCCATGTCCTTAGCTTACGTTTTCTTACGCAGTGGCTGATGAGACCCATTTGATCACATTTGAGAGTACATAATGGCACAGCGTGGTCTTGGATGCAGAATAGGGTGTCTGGAGCATGTGGGAAATTACTGAGAATTCTCATTTGGAGTACTGTCACTTTTATCCTTCTCTGTCACCACTTAATGTGACTAGGGAGGACTTTTTTTGACTTCTAAAATTTAATTAATTAATTAAAATGGTTAGTGTGTTAGGTTGAACACCAATGTTGGCTTTATACTTATCTTCCAATTTTTCAACTGCTAATGTTATACATATATTATACGTAATTATGATATATGTTATATATAATAAAGCATATAATATATAAAATTATGTATATGTAATCAATATTTACAGATTACAGGTTTTTAGCCCTGTATGATTATTCAGCTTAGCTGTCTCAGGTAGCTGCTATATCTCCCTGTTTTCTGCAAAGTACAAAGTAATGATTATGCTAGCAATCCTGCAGGAAATTTCAACCATTTATTAGTTACTTTAAATTGTGCATCTCTGTTTATCACACTCAGTCTACTGCTGGGACAGACTGCCTATTACTAGTGCTTTGAACCAAATGGAAGTAGTAAAGAGACAAAGAATCCTGTTCAATGCCATGGGAGTGTGGGTGGGATGTTAAAGAGGAAACTTGCAGCAGGGGTAGGCACAACATTTTCTTCAGCCCCCAAACCAACTTGCTGAAGGGGAATATCAAGTCGCTGCTAACACCTTGTTGTGCAGAAGGCTCATCTTGGCCTTATCTTAAGGCTAAGCTGGAATCGCATCATGTGCGGGATTCAAAGGTGTTTTTGTGGGTTACAGCAACGCTGTTGTTTAGTGCCCTGAGAAGCGCCATGGCATAAGTCTATGCTGCAGGGTCTATGCAAGGGCCTTGGCTACCCCTGCACTCCTGTCGGTGGCAGAGGAGGGGAGGGGAGGGGAACGGATGAGTGGACTGAGTCTGTTCTATGTCAAAGAGCCATCGAAAAAAGGAGAAATAATACCCTTTCTTAAAGATATCAGAGATTTACAAGTGCCATTTTGAACCTTCTTTTTAAGGTTCTCAGTTGCAGCTCCCATCTTCTTAGGTGACAAATCCTAGGTGACAGTCTTCTACAACAACTGACCTCATTTGCTGCCACGAGACCTAACATATCACTTGCTCCAAGTGAAGAGTGGGAGAAAGAAACACCTTTTGCCACTCTACCTGCAAATGAGAGCACCAGTTCCTAACTCGATCATATCAAGCTCTACTTCCCTGCAAATGGAAGGAACTGCCTTACTGGAATTCTCAGACCTCTTAAAGGTCCCAACTCCTAAATACACACCGGGAGAGAGAGGAGCAGGAAGATAATTTTTCTAGCATGTTCTGAGGAATGGAACTCAGATGCCAGATGCTCAGTGAGGACAATGGGACTTGGGATGCTGCTGTCCAGCTGCATCCACATCCACATCCTGCCCATGGGCACATGGCCACCCCACATATGCCAGAATTGAACTGTGCTCCACAGGGTTGTTAATGGCTGGTTATTTTAGAACTAGATGACTAAGACTTTCTGTTAAGGAGTTTCTGGGTGGATTCAAACCACCGAACTTTAAGTCAGTAATTCAGTGCATAACCAGTTTCACTACACTGGGACTCCTGTTCAGGTATTAAAATAATGCCTGGGAAGTTGAGTAGAATTGTTTCCAACACGTAGTGACCCTACAGGGCAGAGTAGCCCTGCTCCAAAAGAATTTTGTGATGACTATAATTGAGGTCAACTTGATGCACATGTGTGAAGGTATGGGTAGAGTCCGGTCCCTTCATTAGAAAACAATGATGTCTTCTTGGGGGTGTGGTCTTTTTATAAGATATGCTATGGAGAACTTCTCTCTCCCTTTCTTTGATTAACCTTCCTACTTACCTGGATTCTATGTCTGACATTTAGGTTGGCAATCCAGCTGGCCTTGCAACTCTGGGAGCTATGAGGCCCTGACATGTTCCCTACAACCTTGGATCCACTTGACTCAACCCACATGCCTATGATATCCCCACTTCCTATTCTGTTTCCCTGCTTCATTGGCTTACAGCTGTGTGGATGTAGAGAAGACTTCAGCTAACCTTTGATCTGTGTACTTGAGTTGAGCTAAACTGGCTGCTTATTGAGATAAATTTCTTTCTTTAGATAGTTAATTGTTATGCATATATAGGTGTACCTGGTTTTGTTTCTCTAGAAAACTCAACCTAACAGTTTCTAAGACTATAAATGATTACGGGAGCAGGAAGTCTCGTCTTTCTTCCACTTCAGAATGGCTGGGTTTTAATCACTGACCTTGCAGTTAGCAGTCTAATACATAATCCAATACACAACTAGGGCTTCTTTTGGGGGCATGAAAAAGAACACTTGTCTTTTCACTTAAAGCTGCCACATTTTACTTGGTGGGAAATCAATGTACCCAATGAGTGACCAAAGCAAGGACTTGAAGCACTTGCAAATCAGTATAAAGGGAACAAAAATCCTTGCAAATGGACTAATTGACAATTATGTGATCATTGGAGAAAAGATGTAAGTTGCCTACAATTGCATTTTTAAAAAATAATTTTATTGGGGGCTGTTACAGATATTATAATATTTAACACATCATCTGTATCAAGCACATTTGCACACATGTTGCCACATTCATTTCTAAACATTTTTCATTTGAGCCCTTGGTATAAGTTCCTCCTTCCCCTCCCCCCTTTTTTAATGAATCATTTTATTGAATACTCATATACCTCCCCTTATGATCCATACATACATCAATTTTATGCAGGCCTCATTTGCACACTCGTTGCCATCATCACTCTGAAAACATCCTCGCTCCACTTAGGTCTCCAGTTCCAGCTCCCCGTAGTTCCCTTCCTCCCACCCTTCCTCCCCATGAACCTTCAATAATTTACACATTGCTATTTCATATCATACACTGTCCAATGTATCACTTCACTCACTTCCCTGTTGGCCATGCCCTAGAGAGGAGGTTATATGTAGATCCCTGAAATTGGTTCCCTCTTCCTACTCCACCATCCCTCCACCCTCCCAGTATCACCACACCATCACATATCCTGAAGGAACATCTATTCTAAATTCTCCATTTTTCTACTCCAGTGTACATACCCTGTTCTAGCCAGACTTGTCTGGTAGAACTGGGAGCATGACAGTGGGTGGGAGGAAGCATTTGAGAACTAGAGAAAAGATACATATTTCATTGTTACTACATTGTACTTTAATGGGCTCATCTCCTCCCTGCAAACCATCTGTAAGAGGATGTCACGTCACCTATTAATGGGCTTTAGGTCACCAATCTGTACTCCCCCCTATTTATATAATTTTAGTATTTTGATGCCTGACACTGGATCTGTTCAACACCTCGTCATCACATAGTGTGGAGAGCTGGATTCAGAGGCCATTGTTTGCTCTGCAAACAGTCCCTCCCGCCCCAGGGCTTTATCAAAGACCACCAGATGCACAAAGGACACCTATCTCATGCTGGGACACACCCAGCCTTTTCCTGTATCAGTTGCTGGCATCTATGTTTAGTTTATATTTTACCCTTTTGTATAAGCCATGTATCTTGCTTTGTTTGTGTTACATTTTAGTTATTATACCTTTGTATTGTTTTATAGTACTTGCATATGTTGTAACCTTTAGTCCATTAGATTATATTGTAGCTTTGTGATTGGTTGCTTTAAGTTGCCCCTGCTTTGCTCTGTATACCCCATTAGCATACTGGACCAGGTTGAGGACTACAGCCCCTTTTGCGTGCATTTTTTCCTTATTTGGCACTCGGCCAAGATTGGCCCCTGTTGACTCTACCTCATTAGCATAAGCTGTGACCCTTACCCCTGACCATTGGCTTTATATACCCTGAGTTTTGCCCCAGTAAATGAGGCTTGATCAGAAACCTGTCTTGCCTCCATTCTTCGCGTCCCCTGCCCATCTTCGTCTTCCAAGCTCCGGACCCAGAGATCCACGTTGTGAATGTCCCGCGGGCCGGGACAACATAGGCCGGTGTGCTTCGTCCATGTGGACTTTGTTGCTTCTCAGCTGGATGGCCGATTGTTTACTCAAGCCTTTAAGACCCAAGATGCTATTTCTTTTCATAGCTGGGCATCATCAGCTTTCTTCACCACATTTGTTTATGCACACATATTTCATCAGTGATCATATCAGAAAAGCGAGCACACAATGTTATGGTTTTTAGTTCTCAAACCCTGAAAACCGATTTCTTTGATAACTCATGGCCCCACACACTGGTGTGCTTCATCTATGTGGGCTTTGTTGCTTCTGGATGGCCACTTGTGTACGATAGCCAGACACCATCAGCTTTCTTCACCACCTTTGCTTATGCACATATTTGTCTTCAGTGATTGGGTAGGGAAGATGAGCATCATGGAATGCCAATTTAATAGAACAAAGTGTTCCTGCATTTAGGAAGTACTTGAGTGGAGGTCCAATGCCCATCTGCTGTTCTACTACTAAGCCTATATGTATATGTTTGTTGATCTATTCCCCCCCGTCACATATAAATATATGCACCTCCATTTGTTTATGCCTGCATTTAAACCTCTATAAATGCCTTTTACCCCCCAGTTCTTCCCTCTATTTCCTTTTACTTTCCTCTTGTCCCACCACCATGCTCAGCCTCCACTTGGGTTTCAGTATTTACTCTCTATTACATTACTCTTGATCAATCCCTATTGGACATCTCTCATCCACCTTATCTCTAATTTTGGATCAATTGATATGCCCTTATCCCTGGATTGGTCAACTCCTTTTCCCCTCCTCCCCTTCTCCCATGGCCCGCACCCTGGAATCATCAGTCCCATCAATTTCACCTCCAGACAGTTCATCCAGCCTATCTTATTTAGATAGACCTTCAAAGGTAACAATATGTACCCAAAAAAGTCTTCCTAAAATGAAGCAACCAAAGAAAATAAAACAATGATAAAAAGCCAATGTCATATATATATATATATATATATATATATGAAAAACAACAATATAAAAACCTGTAAATAATTCAAGGTCTGTTCATTGACCTCCAGGAGTGTCCCCTGGTTGAGTCAGATGGGGTGCCAATCCTTGGTCCCAAGGTTTATCCCTGTCATTCCATTTGGAGCTCCACGCTCTGTTGCAAACCCTTAGTGTTTTTTCCTGGTGTGGTTGTGTCAGACAGGGTATAAGCTTGACCCTGTTTCTCCATTGTTGACCCCAAAAGGCCTTGGGTCAGCAATGATAGCTGTATTTCATAATGGAGCTGGTCATATGATCCTCTTTGTGCATCGGCTGTTCTGAGTGGGAATATCTTCCTGAAGGCTTGGTGGACCAGGATGCACTCCATTCTCTCTTCCAACCTCTTCATTTGTTCACATGTGGTCTGGTCAGGCATCTCTCACTCCCCAAGCTGCAGCTTCAAGTGCTGACCTCCAAGGCAAACTCCCCTGGTCGAGAGATGGCTGCCCCTGTAGTTGGGATTGGGGTTGTGTGCTCAGACTCCTGTGTTGGTTTCCCATTCCATGCTCTCATGCTGCATTCACATTCTGGATCTCTGTATTTGTTTGGTCACTGTTTCCCTCTTGAGATATAAACAATACACTCCCCTTGGGTGGGTTAGCACCCCAATTCCCTCTCTACACATCACCAGTTGCCCCATGCCCCACCCCTAGCCCCCCAATAAATTTGGCTACCATATGTAGCCCTGAATTTGGTCTGGCCCCTGCCATATTACCTGGGCCTCTCCCGAGGCATTTCTGAATACAGTAACTATCCAAGATACCCCTTTTGCATTTTAAAAATTATGTTTACCTCAGCAGACTCATGTTGTACCTGTCTTTTTGCTCGTGACTAACTTCACTAAGCATAAGTGAACAACTTCCCTCCAGCTGTTACCATGCGGTGAGGTGCTTCATGCATTAATCACTGCTTTTCAGTGATGCATAGTACTCCATTGTATGTATGTATCACAGTTTTTAAATGCATTCATCAGTTGATGAAAATTCGGGCTGCTTCCAACTCCTTGCAATTGTGAACTGTGCTGCGATGAACATTGGAACACAGATCTATGGCTGTGGTTTGTTACTTGTCTCTTCTGGGTATATGTCCAGTAGGGGGATTGCCATGTCCTATAGTAGTTCAATTTACATCTGTTTTAGATATCATCAAATGATTTTCCTAGTGGCTGTACATACCTACAGATCCACCAGCAGTGTATAAGCGACCTATCTCCCCACAGCCTCTCCAGCATTTATTACTTTCTGACTTTTTGAATTGGGCTATCCTTGAGGGTGTTAGGTGGTATCTCATTGTTGTTTTGATTTGCATTTCTCTTATAGCTAATGATCAGGAGCATTTTCTCATATATATATTGGCCTCTCTGATTTCTGCCTCTGTGAAACTTCTGTTTAATTCCTTTGCCCACCTCCTCAGTGGGCAATTAGTTTTGCTCTTTGGAAGCTATCAGGGTATTGTAGATTTTAGTAATGAGGCCTTTATCTGATTTGTCATTGCTAAAGATGTTTCCCAGTCCATGGGTTCTCTTATAACTCTTAGTGTATTCTTTTGATGGACACAGATGCTTAATCTTCAGTGTATCCCACCTGACTATTTGTCCCTCCTCTGTGTCTCTTTAGGGGAATATATGTTTACAATGCTTATTGATTCATTGTCTACCTTTCCCTTGAGCATTATATAGTATCCCTCCTTATCTCTTTTAATGGTTTGCACTTTGAAGTCAAGTTTATCTGAAATTAGAATTGCTGCCCCTGCTTTTTAAAAATTGTTGTTTGCTTGTTTATGATTGCATTTTACATAGATCTACAATGTACACTTTGCATCAACAAATCAAAATATCAATCTCACTGCTATCAAGTGGATTCCATCACGGGATCTCTTTAAAAAGTACCTGGCTCATATGGTATTTTCTATGTCCTCATATGCATATTAAAGCTGAACAGTCAATAAGGATGACCGAAGAAGAAATTGTGCATTTGAATTCATGTACTTGAAAAGAATCTTCAAAGTACCAGCATAACAAATATTTCTATTGGAAGATGAGCAACCAAAAGGCTTCTTAGAAGGAAGGACTAGAGTTTTTTTTCACATAATTTGCTATTAGGAGAGACCAGTCCCTGGAAAAGCATCCTTGATAAAATAGAATATCAGCAAAAAGAGGAAGCCCTCAGTTAAGTAGATGGACCCAGCTGCTACAATAATGAGTTCAAACATGAGAAATGTAAGGATGGTAAAGGGCCAGGCAGTGTTTCCTTTTGTTCATCAGATTGTTGTGAATCACAATCTACTTGATAACACCCAACAACAAAACACCATTGTTCTCCAAATTTGCATATAATAATTATTTTCGGTATTACTTAGCACAGAGATAGAAACAATATTTTTTGGGAGGCTGCATTATTTTCAATTGAACCACTATATTGCAATATATCCTTATTAACAGACATTTGCAATGTGTTAAATTTTATTTCTATTTAAATTATTTTAAACAATTCAGCAATAAATATCTTTGTATACATATCTTCTTTCTATGATTGAAACTCCTGTAAAATATATTCTTATATGAAATGAAATATTTTTGGCATTTAAACAAATAAAAAACCAAGGCAGTTGCCAAATGATTGATTCCTCCAAATGGTGACCCCCTGTTGCAGAGCAGATCTGTTCCACAGATGTTTTTTAGCTGCAGTATTTTGATGTTGCAAATGTACAGAGCAAAATATACACTAAGGTAATTCTTTCTATACTAAGAGTAAAATTCCATGGCATTCATTACACATTGCGCAATCATTCTCACCTTCATTTTCCAAAATCCTCTTCCCAATTAATATAAACTCACTACTCCTAAATTTTCTAATATTTTTTACAAAGTAGACTCTAAAAAAAGTTAAGAGGTTTATTTTTTTGTTTATGGTTTAGAGATTACCTCAGAGTGATAATGCTGAGTTTATCCAATCTCAAAAAAAATCTAGGTCTGTAAATATTTTTGCTATTATATTCTTAAAATGGTTTTAGACGATATCCCTCCAAAAGGTAATGTGCCTTTTTGCTCATCTTGCAAAATATTTTAATAAAAGAATTTCATTTTATGAGGTTCAATGTGCTTATTTTGTCTTTTATCACTTGTGTCTTTGATATAATAACCAAACTTGACATATTTGGCCCTCTATATTATTCTAAAATTTTTATGGTTTGAATTTTCACTATTAAGTCTTTGATTTTTTTCAATATAGTATAAGGCATGGGTACTGTTGTTTTTTTGCATGTGTAAGCCCACTTTTCTTAACACCATTTATTGAGAGACTCTTCTATACCCATCAAAAGAATTAGTCTTGTGAAAATGTACTTGATCATAGATGCATGGTTTTGTTTCTAGAATCTCAATTCTATTCCATTGTTTGTTATGTCTATAATTAAACTAGGACACGGAATTTTAGATCAATGTAGCTGTATAGTATGTCTTAAAATTAGGAAGTTTGAATTCTCTTTCATTGTTCTTATTCTTCAAGAGTGTGTCAATTATTTAGAGCCTCTTGTTGTACCACATAAAGTTGAGGATTGATTTTTCTATCACTTCAAAGAAGGTAGCAGGAATTTTAATCAAGATTGAATTGAGTCTATAGATTGTCTTGAGTAGTTTTGGCATCTTACTATTTTCTAATCCATTAGCTTGAATTATCTTTCCATTTATTTAATTCTTTTAAAATTGCCTACAGGACTATTTATAAGTTTCATTGTATACATCTTTCACATTCCTAGTAAAATTCGTTACCAGGTGTTTTATTCTCTTACAGTACTATTAAGAATGGAAAAAAATAGTAACTCTAATTTCAATTTCAGTTAATCATGGCTGGTGTATAGAAACCCAGCTAATTTTTGTTTGTTGAATTTGGGTCCTCTGAGGTGCCTATGGGTGAATTAAAAAAGAAAACCTTCCAGTTAGTTGTGAAGTGTTAATATTTTGTGCCACCCAAGGCACTAGTTATTTGTAATTAAAACTGTAATCAACTTGCTACCTAAAAAAACCTTCAAGGTCCTCTCCATTACATTTAATTCATTTGTCAAATGTGTGATTCTATTCTTGGAAACATTTTTCCAACTCATCTATTTGGTGGCTGACAGCACTTCCCTCTTTTTTTACCTTCACCTCTTCTACATTGTCAAACAATGTCCTTTCATCTCCCTCTGCATTTGCAGAAACACAATGAAGTCACACAGAGTCAGGTCAGTTGAGCAAGAGAGGCATGCTGCTTTTGTCAGACTGGCTCTTTGAGATGGCTGCGGTAGCAGGCGATTGTTTGGATGGCAAAATCAGTCCAGCATCTACCACAAAGCAGTCCTTTTTTTGTCACATACTGTTGCTCAATCATTTCAGAACCTCTAAATAGAAAGCTTGATTAACAGTCTGACCTGGTGGAATAAACTCCAAATGCACTACCAGTGGACATTGTTATCCGTTTGGAACCTTGACAGATGTACAGAATTAGGTTTGTCATCAATCAATGCTTCATCTTTTAATGGAATGAACAAACCACTCATACACTTGAGTTTTCCCATAGCTCTGTCCTTGTAAGCTGTGTTCAATATCAAAACAGCTTCTGTGGCATTTTTTCCAAGCAAGGCACAAAATTTTAGAGCTGCATGCTCTTCTTTTATACGGGGCATCACACATACACACACACACACACACAAACAGATTATAGCAGAACTGTTATTACCCCCCCCTCAAAAAAATACCCCAAGACCAAACAAAAACAACTCACTGTGACCAGAGAACCTTTCCAAGTGATGCTGCTAGGTGTATGAACTCAAGCAAGTTTTTGAGCTTGCCTACCTGGATAAATGCAGATTAACAAAGCTCCAGTGAAATTCCGGTTTGGGAGATTAAACCTTCAAAGGCATATCTACTTCCTTACACTATCACTATTATTATATGTTATGAAAGAAAAATTTATGCAGTACAAAGTGCATCATAATTATTTTCTTAAATGATGTGGAAATAAATCTACATGCACAGACTTATAGGATTAGTATTAAGACAGCAGATGGGACTTGGACCTCCACTCAAGTACTTCCTCAATGCAAGAACACTTTGTTCTATTAGACTGGCATTCTGTTATGCTCACCTTTCTGACACGATCACTGAAGAAAAATGTGTGCATAAGCAAAGGTGGTGAAGAAAGCTGAGGTGTCCAACTATCAAAAGATGCAGTGTCTGGTATCTTAAAGACTTGATAGTAAGCAAGTGGCCATCCAGCTCAGAAGCAACAAAGCCCATGTGGAAGAAGCACACCAGCCTGTGTGACCACGAGGTGCCAAAGGGATCAGGTATCAGGCACCAAAGAACTAAAAAATTATATTATTATAAATGAGGGGGAGTACAGACCCAAAGCCCATCAATAGTTGAAACAACATCCCCTTACAGAGGGGTTGCAGAAGTCGAGCCAGTTAAGGTACAATGTAGCAACAATGAAATATGCAACTTTCTTCTCGTTCTTAAATGATTCCTCCCACGCACTGTTATGATCCCACTTCTACCTTACAAATCCAGGTAGAGCAGGGGATATACACTGAAGCTGGAAACATGGGGAATTCAGGACAGATGATCCCTTCGGGACCAGTGGTGAGAATGGCGATACTGGGAGGGTGGAGGAAAGGTGGAGTAGAAAAGGGGAACCAATTGCTGGGATCTACATATAACCTCCTCCCTGGAGTATGAACAACAGGGAAGTAGGTGGCATATCGGATAGTGTACGATATGACAAAATAATGATAATTTGTAAATTATTAATGGTTCATGAGGAAGTGGGAGGGGGAAAGGAGGGGATATATGGGGAGCTAATACCAAGGGTCTAAGTAGAAGGAGGAGGTTTCGAGAATGATGATGGTAACAAATGTGCAAATGAGGTCTGAGTACAATTGATGTATGTATTGACAGTAGTGAGATGTTTGAGCCCCAATAAAATGATTTTAAAATCATGTTAAAGTATTACTTGGGATTAATTTATTGTATTTTAATATTTTGGGGGGAATTTCTTGGACATATTCATTGCCAATTCTCTTGGATCATTTGATTTTTTTCATATATTAGATATTCACCTTTGCATGATAAATGTATTGTAACTTTGTAAGGTCATTTACCTTTTAAACATTTTATATTCTACACAACCAAAACATCATCACGCTTGTACTTTTTATCACTTACTTCTGAGATTTGTGTCTTTCCCACTGTAGAACTCTAGAAAACTGTTATACAATCATCTTCTTTTGTTTTACAGTTATGCTTACAACATAGAATAAATTTTTAAAACAGAATGAAGTTCCAATTTAAATTCTTTTTCCTAAATCAAGAGCCAATTGACATTACATAATTCATTTACAAGACATTTGAAATATTTATTTTAATTTTGCTTCTCTATAAATATTCTAGGAACAAAATAAAATACTGGTTGATTTTGTTTTTCTTTATACATGAAAAGTTGTTTTTCTCTAACATTCTAGGATAGTACTTTTTAAAGTGTTTTCCTGGGACTCCAGGAAGACCCCAAGATTTATTCTCAGATGAGCACGACCTTTTGAAACAACCACATTGTTGAACAACTCATTGTATTACATTTAGTCAGATATATTTCAACTCTCATTCCCCCCCCTTACCTATAGAATTCTCTCTCACGACATTACTCTCCTGTCAAATCCTTCAAAAAGCCTTTTATGACTTTTCTCAGTTTATGTTCAGAGGGTTGGAGACCCTTCTTGTGGGTCTTCCATGCCTTTTTTCTTACCTTAACTATGCATTTAGGCAAATAAAAAATCTAACACCAATAGTTGCTGCTGAATCAACTCACCTCGTAGCCATTCTTTGGATAAAGTAAAAGTGGACAATAAAACTTCCAAGGTTGTAACTCTTTACAAAAGGAGATTCCCAAATCTTTCTCCAACAGAGAAGCTAATAGGTTCAATCCACTGTTCTTGAAGTTAGCAGGAGAGCACTGACCTGCTATCCTTCCAGGGTTCCCGTGGTTAGGGTCAGAAATTATAGGATGCTATTAAAATACCCTGGATTATCCTCACCTTTCATTCATACTATCTTTATTTTGCTTCCACGTGCTTATTTTCCCTTCAGAAATAGCATCTGAACTATTATTTTTTCCTGCTCCTTCTGGGACACTAAGAACATGTATGTTAGACATTTTTACCACCTCTCACCTGTCTCATATACTTTTTTTCTTTGCTCTTTAAACTTTTTTTCAAGGTAGTCTGAATATTCCTCCTGTTTATTTTCTGACTCACGATGGGTTTTAAATTATGTTTAATTTGCTGTTAACTCCTTCTTTGAGTACTTAACTTCAGTTAACTTATGTTTCAGTTCCAGATTTTCCATTTAGACTTTCTTTGTATTTTCCTGTTGTCTGCTGAAATTTCACACACTATCATGTAATTTAAAAATATTAATCATATTTATTTTAAAATTCTAGTATGTTAACTCAAATATCTGTTTTATCTATAGATCTGTCTCTATTGTCTATATTTTCTCTTGAATTTAGCCATGAAACTTTTGCCTTCAAGTACATTATTGAATGTCATATACATAATTGTATCTGAAAATTATGGAATTAATTTGAGGTCCAAGATGATGATATTCTTCTCTAGAGATGATTTACTTTTATTTTGTGACAGACACTTTGTGGAGGGATAGTTTACCTTGTTCCAATAAGCATTAAGCTGATATAAAACTGTTCTTCAATGTTTATAATGGATAGCATATCATACCATTTTTGCTAGGTAGACCTCTATGGGCTTCCAACCAACACCTGAGTGATTGCCATGGTCTCCCTTGTTTAATGGGCCTGATTTTCAAATTGGGAGCATACTCCTTCACCTTGTAAGATTCTGGAAGCTCTCGCTAGTTCTCAATATTTCAGTCAATGATTTCTGCTGTTTACCAACCACTAAATTTTCACTATGGGTTAACCCATGCCTTAGTGTGAAAAAGCAGTGAATCTTTGGTTCATTTTACTGACAATCTGATAAATGTGCGCCCACCTGGACCAATGAGGGAATTATGAATAGAACCTGAAGTATTTCTCAAAGAGCTTCATATCTTCCACACAGGAGATATCATTTTGACAAATATGTCTATGCTTCCCAAAATGATCAAATCATTTTGCTAAAATCCCGAGTCTTAGGAGTGAGTGATCTCTTTATGTTTCCCATACTTTACATTAGGAGTGATCTATACAAAATTCCAGAGGCAGGCACTTTCAAAGTCTTTGGAGTCCCACTAATTTTGCCCTTACATCCTCTAACTGATGAAGGAAGGGACATCTTTCCCATTCCTGTCCTTTGAGTCCTTGAATTCTTACCCCCTTGGTAACTCTCAATAATTTCAAATGCATACTTTGTAAAGATATATATATATATATATATATATATATATAATTTTTTAAAGCTACAGATCAGATGTTTCAAGCTGTTCTTAGTGGGACAGTTGGTTTTCTAAAACTAAAAGTTAGTCCTAAACCTAAAAGCCTTTTAAATTTTTCAGTTCCCCAGGATTTTAAATGCATGCAACTAATTCAGGCAATTTAAACCTAATATGTACAACAGGAGGAAGGAGCAGATAATGGCCTCCCTCCCTTAAAGTAGATTCCAGGTATCCACTAGGCAATACTCTGCTGGTATCCCATTAGCCAAACTTAATCATGTGACCATATGGAACTGTAAGGAAGACAGAGCAATGCAGTCCTTGATTTCCTACACAGCTCTCCAGTTAAAAAATCAGGATTCCGTTAATAAGGAAGAATGGGAGAATGTGTATTGGTGGTGAGCATCTGACTACCTTGGTGGTGCAAATGACTACACACTGTGCTGCAAACCCAAAAGGGTGGTGGTTTGACTCCCTCCACATGGAGCAGTGGTCATGTGTTGGGCTGTCTGCCATCCCCATGGTGAGCAGTATGAAAACTCAATCAGCTTCCAGGGAGAAAGATTGGACTTTCTCCTCCCATACACAGTTGCAGTCTCAGAAGTACACAGTGGGTCCCTATGAGTCAGCATTGACTAGATGACAAGGAACTTAGAAGAAAAGCCTAGCAATCGATCCCTCTAAAAATCACAGTCACTGAACGCTCCGCAGATCATATGTCTACTCTGGCATATGTGCGTTCTCCATGACTCAAAGTCAACTTGGTGGCATTTGTTCTGCTCTTCTGAAAGAATCTCAGCAGATCCTCACATAAATGTCCTCCCAATGCTTACTTCCATAGTTAAGACACCATAGCTGACAAACTCTGTCAACCCAGTCAGGACAATTGCTGTTCAGTCAAGTGGCAATCACCTGTCAGGTGATGCCAATCACGTGAAGCCAAGAAAGCTTAGAGATGGCAAACTCACTGGTCTGGGCTTAGATAAGTCCTCTTTGTTTTAAGCTCCTTCTTAGGACTCCTCTTGGCTGGCTCCCAAATTTTCAGTATTAGATTGGATAATCCCACTTTTAATAATGCTCAGGATATTTGCCTCCCAAAGGGAACTGTGATAACAGCAGTGAAGGGTATTAAAATGGAGCTGAATGCCATGCTGAGCACTTACCCTTTAAGCTGTGTGTGTATGGGCACAGTACTTTGCATGTGCACACACAAGGGATGTGTGTGTGTGTGTCTATACTTTCTCTTGGCCTTTTCAGATTCTTTTATAAACAAAATATTATGACACCCATGATTTGCTGTTCTGAAACAAAGCATTGCAGAATCAGCTCCAAACTCAAGTTTCCTAAATCAATGTGGTTTCTAGCTTCCAAATTCCATGTTTTTATTTCTCTTAAAAGGTATTAGCTCATCATTTGCCTTAAGGTCTTAGTAACATCTTCTGATGTCCCAGAAGCACTAAGTTAATGCATAGTTGAATGAATTTAACATTATTTGAATTGTGCTTAGTATCTTAAATTTAGCACAAATGAAGTAATAACCCTGGTCGACATGGTTCCTTCCTATATATAAGAATGTGCTTTGAGGGTCTTGTTTTTTACCCCCTTGGCCTGACTATTTCAAAAATCAAGAGGCCACAATAAAAAATAATTGGCGGAGGATAGATAAAAGAAATACACAGAGTTACTAATATACACCAGGGTTTAAAGTGACATGAAATTTTATCTTAATTATCAGACAAATTTGTACTCCCACTATCTAATTCAATTTGCATGCATCGGTAGACACTTATTAAAGGTAATATTACATCTGTCATTTTAAGACTGGTGAGAATTTTATCACATGAACTGCATGAAACAGTCACTCTATTATGTACATAACTCCTTTGTATGACTTAAAATAACCAGCATCGCATCCTAATTAATTTTTTAAAAAATTGTCTTTGGGGTAGTCATAGCCTTGTCCATTTTATTCCCATCTTGTATGTTATTTGGAAACAGAATTGGAGTTTCAGGAACAGATTTAGCCTCTGCTTTACTTCCTCAGTCTGAGTGAAATGTGAGAGTTTTACTAATAAAATGCAAGCTGGAGTTATGTTCAAATAAGTCTTTATGAGAGGCATGCAATACATAAAACCATCTTAGTATTCTCCACTGGGTTTAGAATTCTGCTGTAAACAAATATATTAGGCTGTAGGAGGCATTAGCAGTTGAATACATTGGGGTTATTCTGGAGATGAGTTTATCAGATTTGTACTTTGTATAAAATGAATTGGTAAGACACTGATATAACATCATCAATTCAGGAACAATAGAACTTTCTAAGCATATAACACCCCAAAAGGCCATTTGGTATTCATATCATATTTCCCAGTGACCCCCAACCCCTGGTATGTCTGCCTTTTGTTTCAGGTTTCTGTGAGACTTGTTGAAAATATACTTTTACATTTAATTTTACCTTTATTCCCTGATCACTGCATTCTTGATTTCAGAGTTCTTTTGTTCTCCCCACTGATGAGAATGGAAGAAATGAATTGAGACATAGAAACAGAAAACAAACCCCCCACGCAGTGGGCCTGTCAGGATGCAAGAGAGGAGTTTAGTAGGGTTGGTGTGCTTGGTCAGGAACTGCCAAGTGAAGGGCACTTGAGGAAGGACGGAAGGACCGGGGAGCAGGTCTTTTCCTCCTGTGTGATTTCATTTTTCCAAGCTCCGTCTGGGCCCAGAAGTGAAAAGCTTTTCCACTTGCTTGTCTCTGGTTCCAAAAGTCTATTTCACCTGCTCACAGCCCCTTTGGGTGTTTGTAGCAGGATGAGGTTTTCCTTGCCATTGCTTTAAAGAAAGAAATCAACCTTTTGTGATTAGAAAATGCTCCCACAAATTATGAAATAGATATCACCCTGCACAAAATTGTTACAGCATTCAATTGGCCATAATGTTGCTTTCTTACACAAGAATGGCTGCACGGTTTTTAACCAAGGTGTTTTAATATAAGATTTTATTTTATGTACTCTTATATGCATTTATTTTACAGAGAAAAAACTAGTCTTTAACTGTTTTTAACATGCTGTTTTTGTCACCCCTGAGACTGTAACATAGTACTTAGTTCTTGAGACTATTGTTCTAGCTTCTAACTACATCATCATCAAAACAGGCTCCGAGCTCTTTGGTGTTGTTATTCTCAAGCAGCCATCCCCTGATTGCTCTTTACTTCCAAAAGATTTAGTAATATGTCTTTCAGGTCTTGAAGAGGAGGGAAAATAAGGAGCAATTTCTCTCTTGTCCTGAGAAACAGATGAATAATTCATGGTGCCACATGGACATCTTCCCTGAGACGTCTCTGGAAGACATGTGAGCAAACGGAAAGAACAGGGAACTTACAAACAATCACAGTGTCCCATGTCAAAGAATAGTCAATCAATCTCCAAAGAAATGTGAAGAGAACAGGTTTTTCATGCCTGTGCGCTGGGAGGGAGCCAAATGTGTGTTGCCATTTGATGGTAAAATCATTGTACACCTGTTCAGACCAGCTGTCAACATAACCTGGGTCAGAGACATGCGTCACACCCGCCGCTCCTCACAGAGGGCTGTGTCTGCTTGACAGTTGGGAGAGACAGCACCAGGAACTGGGGGACTGGAAAAGGAGGAGCTTACAGAGCCATTTCAGGGACACAGATGTGTGAGGAGTGTGATAAAAGAAGGAAACATCTGAGGGAATAAGCTCAAACAAAACAGCAAATGTCATTTGCATTATATAATTATGGCCAACCATTGAGCCCTTTGTAATAACACTCAGTAGGCCAATGTTAAACCTACAGTGAGTGATAAAAAGGCCTCGGCTTGAAAAAAGGTCAGCATGAATTAGTATATATTTGCTGATTAATTCAGAGTATGCCTTCATAAATTTTATAGTCCAGGGCCCCATCCTGGTTGGAGACAGCTTCCTATGAAATTCAAATGTGCTGCATTCAGCACAGACTAATGCTACAACTTGGCAATGTGCTTGGTGGAGACTTTATGTGGGCAACATAAGCATGCAACCATGTGGCAGGGTGTGCAAATTATTTTGTGTAGATGCAGATTCTAAGAGTCCTAACTCTGTATAGTGCCATGGTTTCTTATGTTGACACATTGATCACACATTTAGGAGTAAGTCTTGGGCAGCATACAGCTCCTGATTGCATACCTATCACTCAGCAGGACTATTAAGTACCACCAGGGAGTCCACAAAGCAAGTTTACCTACACACAATGGAACAAAATACTGTTCAATCTTCCATAGTCCTTATGATCTATTCCAGATTGGGCCATTTTAATTCATAGGGATTTCTTCCTTGTCTATCTTCGTTTGGAAGTTCTTCTGAGACCTATTCAGCATCATAGCAACATATAAGCATCCACTGACAAATGAGTAGAGGCTGGCCATGCATAAAGTTCACTAGCTATGAATTAACTTTGGTCTCCATAAGAAAGATGAGCACTCTACCACTAAATCACTAATGTCCATGTCACCATTTCACTTAAACCTTGGTCTTAGGGTTGTTTATTCCAATGTTAGTCTCATTTGATACTGTTTAAAGTTCAAAAGTTTAGGAAGGGAAGTATGGCTAAAAATACATATATGGAAGTGTGTTTGTTCTGTTTAGGAGAACATTGTCCTAAAGATGCTTTTAAGAATATAAATACAGGGCTGAGCCCCGGTGGCGTCGTGGTTGTGTGCAGGACTGCGGCCCACTGGGACTGGGGTTCAATTCCAGCAGTGGGGCTGGGCCTCCTACTCCCACCGCCGGAGAGCAGTGATGCCCCCCCCCCAAAAGAAAAAGAATATAAATACAGATTTTTTTCTTAGGCAGGATTTACACTAATGAGTACCTACTATGTGTAAGTAGATTGATCAGTTTCTCACCTCTGCTCCATGAGATATCAAGTATGATCTCCATGAAACAACTCTCCCCAAATGGCATGGTCAGCCAGTTAAGATGTGGCCACAGACTTGTTGACTTTCAAAGGTTGTTTTCCCACTCCTTTCATTGTCTCTCTTTGCAATTGCTCTTCACACATTTTTTCCACCTACGTTCTAAATTCCTTGCCAAAGTACTTTTTTAATGAATCATTTTATTGGGGGCTCATATAACTCCCATCACAATCCATACAAACATCAATTGTATGCAGGCCACACTTATCACCATCATCACTCTCAAAACATCCTCCCTGCCTCCAGACCCCCACTAGCAGCTCCCTATATTACCCTTCCCCCCCTTCCCCTTGAACCCTTAGTAATTTACAAATTGTTATTTTTTCATACGGTACACTGTCCAATGTGTCCCAACACTCACTTCCCTGTTGTCGGTGTCCCAGAGAGGAGGCCACGTGAAGATCCCTGAAGTTGGTTCTCCCTTTCTATTCCTCCATTCCTCCACCCTCCTGGTATTACGACTCCTATTACTAGTCTTGAGGGATCATCTATCTTAAATTTCCTATGTTTCCAACTTCACTGTACATCTCCGGGTCTAGTTGGATTTATGTGATAGAACTGGGGTCATGATAGTGGGTGAGAAGCAGCAATTGGAAGCTTGCATATTTCATTGCTACTACCCTGCATTTTAACTGGCTCATCTCCTTCTTGTAACCCCTCTGCAAGAGGATGTCACCTCACCTACTGATGGGCTTTGGGTCCCCAATCTGTGCTCCCCCTCATTAACAATAATATAATTTTAGCTCATTGATGCCTGACACCGGATCCCTTCACTACATCATGATCACACAGACTGGTGTGCTTCTTCCGTGTGGGCTTTATTGCTTCTGAGCTGAATGGCCGCTTGTTTACTCAAGCCTTTAAGACCCCAGACACTATATCTTTTGGTAGCCAGGCACCATTAGCTTTCTTCACCACATTAACTTATGCACACATTTGTCCTAGGTGATCATATTAGGAAAGTGAGCACGCAATGTTATGCTTTTTAGTTCTTGAAGCCTGATATCCAATTGCTTTGATACTTCGTGATCCCACAAGCTGGTGTGCTTCTTCGATGTAGGCTTTGTTGCTTTTGAGTTAGATGGCTGCTTGTTTACTTTCAGCCTTTAAGACCCCAGATGGTCCATCTTATGATAGCCGGGCACCATCAGCTTTCTTCACCACTTTTGCTTATGCACCCATTTGTCTTTAGTGATCGTATTGGAAAGGTGAGAATCTTGGAATGCCAATTTAATAGAACAAAGTGTTCTTGAACCAAGGCGGTACTTGAGTGGAGGTCCAATGCCCATCAGTTGTCCTACTACTAACCCTATAAGTATGCACGTTAATCTTTTTCCCCATCATCACTTATAAATATATGCCCCTATGTACATACCTGTATTTGAATCACTATAAATGCCCATTATCCCCCAGTTCCTTCCTCTATTTCCATTTGCTTCCCTCTTGTCCCACTATCATGCTCAATCTCCATTTAGGTTTCAGTATTTTCTCTCTGCTACATTAGTCTTAATCAATCCCTATTGGCCTTCTCTCACTCACCATGTCACTGAGTTTGTATCAATTATTATTCCCTTTTACCTGGGCTGGTCGACATTACCACCTTTCCCCCTCCTCCCCTCCCTTTCATGTCCCCTACCCTGAAACCATCAGTCCTGTCATTTTCACCTCCAAACTCTTTGTCCAGTCTATATTGTCTAGATACACCTGCAGAGGTAACAATATGTACAAAAAACTGTCTCTTAGAATGAAGCAACTAAAGCAAATAAAACAATGATAACAACAGCAAGAAACCCCCTCAATGTACTATATAATATGTAACACAATAATAAAAATAATAGCAATATAAAAACCTGTATAAAGTTCAAGGTCTGTAGTTGGCCTCCTAGAGTGACCCCTGGTTGAGTCGAATGGGGTGCCAATACCCTTACCCCAAAGTATATCCTTGGCACTTCATCTGGGACTCTATGCTCTGTTACACACTGTTAGTGCTTTGCAATGCTGTGTTTGTGTCCGACAGGGTATAATCTTGACCTTGCTTCTTCATCCTGTCCCCGAGAGGCCTTGGGTCTATGAGGGTAGCAGTATTTCATAGTGGGGCCGGCCATATAGTCCTCTATGTGCATTAGCTGTTCTGAGTGGAAATATCATCCTGAAGGCTCAATGGGTCATGATGCAGGTCATTCTCTCTTCCACCATTTTCATTTGTTCTCATGTGCTCTGGTCGGGCATATCTCACTCCCCAAGCTTCAGTTTCGGTGCTGGCCTCCAAGGCAACTTCCTCTGGTAGAGAGGTGGCTCCTCCTATAGTTGGGTTTGGGGCTATGTTCTCAGGTCCCTCCAAAGGTTCTCCATTCCATGCTGTCGTGCTGCATTCACATGATGGGTCTCCAGGTTTAAGTTTGGTCCTTCTCTCCATGTGGAGATATAAACAATATGCTCCCCTTTGATGGTTTAGTGCCCCCTTCCCTTTCTAAACTTCGCCATCTACCCCCCCTCGCCCCTTCCCACTAGTTGGCTACCATTTGTAGCCCTAGATTTGATCTGGCCCCAGCCATATTACGTGGGCCTTCTCCCAGGATTTTCTCTATATAGTAGCTTTTTCCTGAAGCTCCTTTCCAATTTTAAAATTATTAATATGCTTGCCTCAGGGGATTCATACTGTTGTGTTTGGCTAACTTCATTTAGCATAATTTCCTCCAGGTCTTCCCATGCTGTGGCATGCTTCATGTGTTCATCACTGCTTTTCAGCGATGCATAGTATTCCATTGTATGCATGTACCACAGCTTTTTAATCCATTCATCAGTTGATGGGAATATGGACTGCTTCCAACTCCTTGCAATTGTGAACTGTGCTGCGATGAACATTGGAGCACAGATCTCTGGTCGTGGATTGTTGCTTGTCTCTTCTGGGTATATGCCCAGCAGAGGAATTGCTGGGTCATATGGTAGTTCAATTTCCATCTGTTTTAGGTATCCCCAAATTGATCTCCATAGTGGCTCTACATACCTGCAGGTCCACCAGCAGTGTATATGCAACCTATCTCCTCACAACCTCTCGAGCATTTGTTACTTTCTGACTTTTTTAATTGGGCTATCCTTGAGGGTATTAGGTGGTATCTCATTGTTGTTTTGATTTGCATTTCTCTCATGGCTAATGATCGGGAACATTTTCATATATATATACATATCTCTGATTTCCGCCTCTGTGAAACTTCTCTTTAATTCATTTGCCCATCTCCTCAGTGGGCAGTTAGTTTTGCTCCTTTTGGAAGCTATCAGGGTATTGTAGATTTTAGTAATAAGGCCTTTGTCTGATTTGTCATTGCCAAAGATGTTTTCCCAGTCTGTCTGTTCTCTTATTACTCTCTCGGTGAATTCTTTCGATGTGCACAGGTGTTTTGTCTTTAGTATATCCCATTTGTCTACTTGAGCCTCCTGTGTTTGTGTCCTTCCCTATTTTTGTTAGCCTATGTAGTCCCTGTGCCAGTGTTCTTAGGTTGTTCCCAATTCTCTCATTGATGGCCCTAATATTTTGGGGTTTTACTTCAAGGTCTGTAATCCTTGAATTTATTCTAGTGCATGGAGTGAGGTAAGGGTCTTGCTTCATTTTTCTACAGGTAGATATCCATTTTTTTCCAGCACAACTTGTTGAAAAAGGCATCTGTTTCCCATTTGATACTTTTGGGGGCCTTGTCGAAGATCAGTTGTCTATATGTTTGTGTTTTTATTTCTGAATTTTCAGTTCTTTTCCATTGGTCTGAGTATCTGTCATTATGCCAACACCATGCTGTTTGGACCACTGTGGACATATAGTATGTGCAAAAGTCAGGTAAGGCAAGCCCTCCCATGATGTTCTTCTTCTTGAGGAGTTCTCTACTAATTCTGGGTTTCTTCCCTCTCGATAAGAAGTTAGAAATCATTTTTTCCATTTCTTTGAAGAAGTAGGATGGTACTTGTATCGGTATTGCATTAAACTTATATGGTGCCTTGGGTAGGACTGTCATCTTTACTACATTGAGTCTTCTGATCCACGAGCATGGGATATTTTCTTGAAATCATTTCTTGAAGTCATTCTTGGTTTCTTGTAATAGTGTTCTATAATTTTCCTCATATAGATCTTTTGTTCTTTTTGTGAGATATTTCAATTTGTGCTTGACTATTGTGAAGGGTACCTCTTTTTTTATCTCCTCTTCTGTGGTCTTATCTGATGTGTACAGCAGACCAAGTGACTTCTGATTGTTGATCTTGTATCCTGCTACTCTGCTATACTCCTCTACTGTTTCCAGTAATCCCTTTGTGGAGCTTTTGGGGTTTTCCATATATATAATCATATCATCTGCAAATAATGATAATTTCACCACTTCCTTCCACAGGCATATACTATCTATGTTTTTTCTTTGCCTTATGCTGTTAGCTAAAACCTCCAGTATGATACTGAATAAGAGAAGGGACAATTGACATCCTTGTCTGGTCCCCCTTTTCAGTGGTATTGTGCTTGTCATTTTTCCATTGACTATCACATTGGCTGTTGTTTTTTCATATATAGCTTGTATTGTCTTGAGGAATTTTCCTTCTATACCTATCTTCTTCAGTGTCTTAAATATGAATTGGTGTTGATATTGTTGAATGCTCTTTTGGCATCTATGGAAATAATAATATGATTCTTAGTTTTTCCTGTCAATATGGTGAATGATACCAATGGTCTTTCATATGTTGAACTAGCTCTGCATTCTGGGTATGAACCCCACTTGGTCATGGTGAATTATTTGTTTTATATACTTTTGAATTCTATTGGCCAGTATCTTATTAAAGATTTTTCATCGATATTCATTAGGGGTATTGGTCTCAATTCTTGTGGGATCCTTGCCTGGTTTTGGTATCAGCTTTATACTAGCTTCATAGAAGGAGTTTGGGAGTTTGCCTTCTTTTTCTATGCTTTGGAAGAGCTTGTGTAGGGTTGGTGTCAGTTCTTCCCTGAATGCTTGGTAGAATTCTCCTGTGTAGCCATCTGGTCCAGGTGACTTTTGTGTTGGTAGTCCCTTGATAACCTTGTCTAGTTCTTCTATTGTTATGGAGCTGTTAAGATTCTTGACGTCCATTGGGGACAATCTAGGAAGAAATTGTTTTTCCAAGAATTTGTCCATGTCTTCCAAGTTGTTGACTTCATTGGAGTATAGATCTTGTAGTTCTGAGTGACTATTCTTTAGATTTCATTAGGGTCAGTTGTGATTCTTTCATCCCTTATTCTGGCTATTGAAATTTTCTCTCTCCTTTCTTTGATTAAGTCTGCCAATGATTTATCAATTTTGTTAATTCTTTCAAAGAACCAACTTTTAGCAGCGTTAATTTTTTCCATTGTTTTCTTATTTTCCCTCTCCTGAATCGCACCCTGATTTTTATTATTTCTTTTTATCTTGCTATTAGTGGGATTATCCTGCTGACTCTGCTCTAGTTATTGTAAAAATTCTGCGTCAACATATCAGTTATGAGATGCTCTTCCTTTTTCAGGTGTGCCTGTATTGCAATGAAACTTCCTCTTAAGACTGCCTTTGCTGTGTCCCATAAGTTTTGGTATGTCGTGCTTTCATTCTCATTGGTTTCTAGAAATATTTTAATTTCCTCTCTGATCTGGGCCAGTACACATTCCTTTTGCAATAGAGAATTATTCTTTCTCCAAGTGTTTTCTCTAGTTCTCCTTACCTTCCTTTTGTTGATTTCCAACCTTATGGCAGAGTGGTCTGAGAGTGAGTTCTGTATGATATCAATATGCTTAAATTTATGTAGATTCTCCTTATGTCCCAGTATGTGGTCTATCTCCGAATAACTTCCATGTGGGGCTGAGAAGAATGTGAAATGCTTTTCCTTTGGATGAAAGACCCTGTAGATATCTACCAAGTCAAACTTTCTAATTGTAGTATTTAGATCTCTCGCCTTCTTGTTGAGTTTCCCTGTGGTCTGCCTTTCTCAGAGAGTGGTGTGTTGAAGTCACCCACTAAAATTGTTGAGGCTGTAATTTCTTTTTTCACCATATGAAGTATCTGGTTTACATATTCTGAGGGTCTCTCATTTGGAGAATATGCATTTAAAATGCTTATTGGTTCATTGTCTACCCTTCTCTTAAGCATTATATAGTGTCCTTCTTTGTCTCTTATTATGGTTTGCACTTTGAGGTCAATTTTTCTGAGATTAGGATTGCTACCCCTGCTTTTTGGAATTGCTGTTTGCTTGATATATTTTTCTCCAGACTTTGATTCTCAATATATTTTTTTCTGTGATCTTAAGATGTGTCTCCTGTAGTCAGCAGATTGAGGGGGTATGTTTTCTAAGCCAGTCTATTAATTTCTGTCTCTTAAAGCCTGAGTTCAATCCATTAACATTTAGGGTTATTACATCTATCTGTGCAGTCTGTGTTGTCATTTTATCGCTCTTGGATTGGATGTTTTTCTATTTCCATGGGTTGTGTCAATGTCTGTTTATGGTTCATTCTTGCCTTTCTTCCATTTCTGAGCCAGAGTTATCTTGGGGGCTGTTATCCTTTTAATAGTTTCTGGGTAGATTCGTTCTGTGTGTGTTATGTGATTGTTACTCTTTTCCCAGTGGGTTGGTGAGAATCTTCTGTAGGGCTGGGTTCCTTTTGGCATATTCTCTGAGATGTTCTTGGTCTGCAAAGACTCTTACTTCTCCAGCAATTTTGATGATAATTTGGCTGGATAGAGTATTCTTGTGTTTGCATGGTGTTCCTGCAATTTTCGGAATATTCTGCTCCACTCTCTCCTCTTCTTCATAGTTTGCATTGATAGGTCCAAGCATATTCTTATCTGTTTGTCTTTATATGTGATTGCCCTTTTTTCCCTAGCTGCTCTCATAATTTTCTTTTTCCTCATAATTAGATAGTTTAACAACTATATGTCTTGGTGTTTTCTTCTTGAGGTTTAGTCTAGCTGGTATTCTTTTGGCCTCCTGTATCTGGTTTTCATTCATTAAGCTAGGGAAGTTTTCCTCTAAGCATTCCCTCACTATTTTGGATGTTGGTTTTCTTGATGCCTCATCCTCCCGCAGACTGATAATTCTAATGTTGTTTCTTTTCATAGTATCAGCCAGGCTTCAATATTTTCTTCTGCTTCTCTCATAGATTTATTACATTTTTTCTCCCATTTATTAATTTCTACTTGCGAGTCCTCTAGGTCACTTGTTCTGTTCTCTGTCTCCTCCAATCTCTGGCCGAAACCTGAGAGCTTACTATTAGTTTTTGTTAGCTCACTCTTTAGTTCTTGGATTTCCATTTGGTGCATGGCCTTTATCTCCTACGTCATTTCTTCTTTCTTCTTCAATGCATCACTTAAGAGGTGCGTACATGTTAGTAACATCTTGAAGATTTCTTTCTGTGGTTGATGAATCTCTGCATTTTCTATGACTGCTGTTAGGTCCAGCTGGTCTTCTTGCATTGATTTAGTTTCTCTTTTCTTGATACTGTGGAAGCGGCTAGCTGTTTTTTGTTTGATTTATTCGAAGTAGGTGGCATTTTCCTTGGTGATTTCTGGCCCTGGGGTATCTATTGATGAGGCTGGTCTTATAGCTTTCCTCAGGAACTGTTTGCAGCTGGGCCTTGCAGATCTGATGGAGCATGTTAGCTGAGCAGGGGAGTGGGTTTTGGGGGTGGGTTGGGAGTTGGGTGATCTGTTCCTGGCTAGGGGCACTTGCCACAGATAGGTGGGGGAAAATCCTCTAGCACTCTGGGGTGGGGAGGACTGACTGGCTGTTTATCCAGGGGACAATGCAATGGACCTGTCTGCCGTGGGTCAGGGGGCAGGCACCCTGACCGGCAGCGTCTGTGGGGAGTGCCGGTGACCTTGGGGAGTGCTGGCGTGCATTTCGCTCCCGTTAGAAAGTGTGGCCAGGGTTGCGGGTGTGAGTTTAGGGGATGGGTTGTTCTTTTCCTGGGCAGTGGTGGTGTCCTTAAGGTGTGCATGGGTGCAGGCCTCCTGGGTGGGGGAGGGGCTGGACCACCGTTCTGCTGGAGACACAGGAGTGCCTGGGGGTGGGGAGCGAGAGGTGCGGGTCTTCGTGGAGTGTCCTCTGGGCACCTTCGGCACCTTGGGGTGGGAAGGACTGGTAGTGCTTGCGCGCGGGCACTGATGCACTGCAAGTTCCTGGTCTCGCAGTTGCGGAGCAGGAGCCCTGGATTCCACTGGCACAAAGAAATGGCAGCATCTGTGCGGTGTCAATATGTGGGGAGCGCGGGTGTGGAGCTGCTCCTGGAAAAGAGGAGGCTCTGAGCTTTCCTGCAGTCACAAAACCCAATTTGAGAGCCCCACCCTTCCCCGATTCACCTCCACTCGCTGATCTCCAGGAGCTCTGGGTGTGAGCTTCCTATCTGGCTGCCATTTTCCCTCCTGGTCCGCCAAAGTTTTAAATCATGGAGCCTCTTGTAGAGCATTCAAAGACTTAATGGTCATTGAGTGGATTCCTATGTAAAGCAAAGATATTTACTGCTAGGTGTTGTCAAGACAATTCTAACACAGAGTGACAGTATAGGGTAGAGGAGCAATGTTCCATGGGGTTTACTAGGCAGTTAACATTTTTTCTTTCTAACAAGGTTTTATTCACTGCCAGATAATCCAATATGCTAAAATTTGGAGTAGTCGTATTCTTTCCAATGTTTAGCTGGAGTATATAAATTGAATGAACACTCTTATGACTAAAATTAAGGTAAAGAACTTCTAGATTATGAATTATTAGGCAAATTCCTAAATGGAAAAATTACTGAATTGAAGGCTTTTGCTTGTATTTTTGTTTGCTTTGTTGTTGGGTATTTTTTTTACTTTTTTTCATAATTAGGTGGTTTATAGAGCTGTTTGTCGATTTACATTCAACAATTCAGACCTATCTTGTTCAATATATCTGCTGCAAACCCTTCAGTGTGCAATCATTTCCTCTATGTGCTTCCTATTTACATTCCTCCTTCTTTCTGAACACTCTGAATTTTCTCCTTGAGTAAATTTTACCCATTTTACCTTAAAGGATTGATTATTCTAATATTTGGGTGAGTACCACTTCAGATTTAAAGAATTACTATGGGCCATAGTTTGGGGGGCCCCATCAATATTTAACTAACCAGTAAGCCTAGTCAGTTTTACTTAAAAAAATATTTCATTCCATAATTTCCCACATTCTATTCATATATTTCTAAAGTAATCATTTTTAAGGCAGTTGGTAGTGGTAGCCAAGCACCATCTTGTTCTATTGGCCTTTGGGATGTTTATATGATCCATTAGTCCATTGTACTAATTGTTTCCATATGGCTTTTCATTTTCATCACTTTTCATTCCTCCAGATGGGAAGAGACTATAGTTGCACCTTAGATGGCTGCTCACGAGTCGTAAAGACTCCAGTCATTATTCACCAAAATAGGATGCAGAATATTCTCTCTGTGACCTAAAATTTGCCAATTGACCTTACTGTTCCTGAGAGTATGATCCTGATCCCCCAGGTACAAAAACTCATTCCTTCAAGCTATTTGGTTACACCAAGTAAATATATGTAGGTGGTTGAGTATTGTTAGGTGGTTTGAATACACCAGCTGCTTCACAAGAGAATACTGAGGCTATCTGAACCTGTAAAAGGTTAAAGTCATGGTAACACCCAAACCACAGGGGAAAAAAAACATGCTGCCCTCTGGGACAGAATAGAACTACGCTGTGGGTTTCCTGTACTGTAACTCGTTATAGGCGTAAAACGCCCTGCCTTTCTCCTGAGGAGTTACTGTTGGTTTTGAATTGCTGACCTTACAGTTAGCAGCCTAACTAGCAAAACCTGTGCCACCACAGATCCTTGGGAATCTGAATGATCAGGTCTAGTCTGTTCTATATGATTGCTCAGTCAGAATCAAATCTCTAGCCTGAATCTGAGTGAAGAATTTTCATAAGTTTGAAGCCTATATGTTCCATCACATTCTTGGATATACTTATAGTGAAACTAAATACACATATGCAACTATCCTCTGTAAAATCTATGTATTATATGGCCATATTTCTACTCACTCTCCAATAACTGTCCAGCCTGGTTTTCTATGTGTCCACTCCTAGTTAACCACAATACAGAATTTTTTAAATAACAGATTTGCTTCTGCTGCCTATAGCTCTTGAAACATCCCAATATTTCACCTGCCATGATCTTTTTTTTTTGGTTAGTCTCTCATGTATTAAATATTGCCTTCCTCTTTACCCAAGTTCATACTTATCTACCTTTTAACCTGTGACTTTTCTCCACTCCGTTTCCACCCTATCCCAGGTAGCAATCAATTTTTTTTCAATGTGACAGTATTTTTTATAATAGTAGTTTAAGACAATATTTGTTACTTTTTAATACTATTCTAGGATACTAACAATAGATGAGTTCAAGTGTTGAACTTGAGTTATGGTTAAATACATGGATTAAGTGTCAAAGAAACAGAATTAACCCAAACTCAAAAGGGCAGATTAGTTTTGCACATAGATCTTAACCAAGGGAAATGCTGGCCATATGTATCTGCTAGGATTTGACATAGGAAGCAGAAATCTCTCTGGATATTATTTCATACCATGAAATTATTGCTTGAAAATGTTAGACGTAAAGGAGAATATAGCTGGAGCTTCCACTAATCTACAGGTTTCAAGATCACCCATCCATTGCTGTAGACTAGAAATCCAGATATGGATGCTCTGTTGCTACCACTGATGCCACCATACCTGACTTTTAGTGTCATGAAACTGCTGGTATGACATGGGATGGAATCAAGTCATTACAAGTTTTATTTGTTCCTTGCCTTTAACATTCTAAATCTCAGCCAAATATATTACATTAGCAGTGTCAAATTTGCTTCTAGACTCTTAGCTGTGAGACTTCTGGACAACGTGGTTTTGGTTTTCCAATGTTTTCAAAGAAACAGGAGAGATATGGTCAGCATTTATTAGGCCACGTATGCCCTGAGATGGGTGCTGCTCTGAGAGAAGTTGCTAAGAGTTTCCCAAGAAAAACAGAATATGCCAATATGTCATCCACCTTTTCTTTCTATCTTGCTTTCTCTTTACAGTCCAAACTAATCCATATGGATAAGTAATCCTCCTAAAGGGAAGCACTTTTCTTACATTGTCTTTCAATGCTCTGAATGAGCACTTGGTATCTAGAACACACCAGTATATCAGTGTGTGTGTTTTTAAAGAAGGAGAAGTGTGGATAAATGAACTTCCTCCTTTAGCAAGTGTGTTGATGATGTTGTGGTTATGTCACCATTCACCCCGCCTAACCTCACTTGGTACCAATAGCACCATCATATCTATTGGAGGAGGGAGTCTCAGATCTGGAGTTTGTGGTCTCCGTGGCAGAGATCCAGTCACGCTGAACTTGCACATATCTAGATTCATGACTAGGTAGCTTTCCAAGACCGTTGATCATGATGTCAAGTACTGAAGTTCTTAGTACAGCAAATGATTTCCTTTGCTATGCAGCCCTTGCATTTGGGATCCAGTGTTCTCTATTACATGTTGCATCCTCCACCCCATCTCACCTACCATGACATCTACCTAAAAACCATGCATGGATCTCTTCATCAAGTGCATTCTTGTCTTTAGCAAACTGACATTTTTAGAAAAAACTGAATAGTGTCACATATCAACTCTAGTTTCAAAAGTTATTTTTCTCCAAAATTAACGATGCAATCTCTATTTTAGCCAGAAAAAAGAGAGTTACTAAAAAATAATTCATAAATTTGAAAAAAATAGAGCTACTTATTGAAATATGTTAAAAAATAAACCAAACTTTCCAGGTTCCAGGCTATTGTGCCCACCAGAATCCTTTTCAATTTCAGTTATTATTTATTTTTCTCCTTTTTTAATTTCAGAAATTGGAAAAAGGAAAGAACAATTATAAAAAAGTGAGTTTTTAAAAAGTGAGTTAATAAGTTATGTGTGTATCATGTGGAGAGTTGCACTGTTGTCCAAGGAAATAAAGTGAGTAATCCTTTCTGCTCAGTTTGACTTGGGTTTAGTCCATTCCCCTTCTTCTTTGTGTAACACAAGTGCAGCTTATATAAAGTTTCAATCAGACCATAAGCCATCCAACATCCAGTTATTTTCAAGTCTAGCCTCTTTCCTTAACCTGTTATCTGCCATGTTTAAAATGACCATGACATCCCCAAAGTGAAAACTAGCCAATTGGTATTCAGAATCCAGAGAGGGACTTTACTTATTCTGTGGGCTCTCCAAAAGCAGTAGATAGGGCTGAGCCCTGGTGATGTAGTGGTTGTGCGCGGGACTGTGGCCCACTGGGTTGAGGGTTCAAATCCAGCAGCAAGGCTGGGCCTACTACTCCCACCACCAGAGGGCAATGATGGCCCCAAAACAAAAACAAACAAACAAAAAAGCAGTAGATAGATGTATATATTTATCAATTAAATATTAGAAATTAAATGAAATTGAACTATTGAAATCTTAGGTCTCTAAATCTCCTTAATCTTGAAGAAATCACTATTAGAATGTCATTTTTTCCCTGAAAAGGGAAGGTCTCAATTTTTCTTAACTGCTTATTGAAATATAAAGCCTAGGATCTAGGCAGGTAAATTGGTCAACAAAGAAAGAGACAGAAAGACAGAGAAAATCCCAGAGATGAGTTTTTCACACTAAGTTTTTGTTGGAAGCCAGCTCTGCCAGTAAAACAGTTCTTGTTTGGCTCACTGTCTATGGTTGAAGCAGGCTGTTCTCTGCTCCAGGGTGCCTGGCTAAAGGAACAAGTGACTCTGTGGTTCAACTCTGTCTTTGCTTTCCAAGCTAAATGCCTTGCCTTGATGGGTCGCTACAACTTCACAGAGGAAGGAAGTCTTTATTCATTTCACTAATAACTAAGAAACTCTCTTAGATACTGAAGTTGATATTTGATTCTCAGTGTTAATCCTTACTACATGGTAATTATGGAATTTTGTGTAAACACTTATAGAGAGTTATCATAAATAAATGCAAATGTACTTCTGCATTTTGCATACTCACACAAACACGAATATAGTCAGCAATGATTGGTTTTGGAATGGAATGTAGAGCTAAGTTTCTGTAAGGGCCAGAAAGAGAAGAAAGCAATAAAGATGAAGAAGTGATGAAGAATGGGCAAGACACCCACCTGCTGGTGCAAAGGGATGAGCAATATGACCTTTGCAGCATGTTCCAGATGTGAAGTTCTGGTCTCCTCCATGGGGAATGCCATATTCACTTTCAATGTGCTCTTGATGCCAGATGTGAACTTTACATCTCTTAAAATGTACTGGAAGAGCTATAGAAGTATGTGAACTCATTTGGTAAGAAAGTTGGGTAAGAAACCAAGTTGAAACATATGAATGAGTCTCCTTAAAAGTGGCAGAAACTTTTTTTTAATGGGAAGGAATACACTTTTTCTGATAAAAATGGCTTATGTAGTCTGAGTGAGGCAAAGATTCAGACAAGAAAATATTTAATAGGCTTGAAGTCATTCAGACAAGCACAACAACATGAATTCGTGCCCAGCTCACAACTGACTCTGTTGTTTACTTATTTTCTGTTTTCAAAAAGACCACTAATTAAATATCTAATATTTTACCAGATTGGAGACTCCTCTCCTCACTGGCTGGTAAAATTCCTTATATTTCTGGGTGATTTATAATACTCTAGGTAAGTGTACCCCACACAGGGTCACTGACTCAGAGGAACACCCCTCGGTCCTTGACAATTAGATAATAACTTCACTTTTAGCCAATAGAAGAAGTCAAAAAGAATAAAGCAGAGATGATATGAATAATTCATTAGTGCATAAGCAATGCACTGAAAACAAAAGGACAAGTGTAATAATGATGTCGTTATTTTTATTACTTTTATTGGGCAAATCTAGCATAAAGGAGACTGGAGTGAGCTTTCTGACTGCACACTGACTAACCTTTGGAACAATATTGATAAAAGGAAAGTATAGCTAAAGAAAAGATAGCTTTTTTGTAAACATTTGCTTTCTTGCTAGTAGCCCAACAAAATTTTTTTTGTTATGGGATGCACCTTAAAATTGCCATCACTGCTTGTCCTTTGGTGTCCTCACCAGGAGATTATGGGATGTGGTTTGCTGAGCTTCTTTGAGGATACTCGTCAACGTCTGAAGTATAAATAACTGGCCAGGTTAGTGAAATATGCAGACTTTTCCTCTCTTTGCAGTGACAAAGAGGCCTCAAGTCATTGCTTACTCCATGTAGGAGTAAGACTTCCTGGAGACTCTAATGGAAGCATGAAAGATGTGGATTTGATTTATCACAGACTTACAAGTTTCCCTCATATGCAGCCATTCTTCAGAATTTTCCTCTTTCATCTTTACTCTCGCTGGATTCTTTCCACACAGAAGCACACTCATTGATGCTATAGCTGAAACAATCTTCTTAAGCTTTTTAATAAACTTGAAGGACGAGTAGGGATCATATTATAGGGAAGAATAATAGAACCAAGAAGAACAGGGAAAATGAGAGCCCTCAGCTGATGCTTCTATAACGAGCACCGGACTTTTGAAAATATGAGGTAAGGTGAACTAATTGCTGTGACTCCAAGGTAGTCAGCAAGGCTACCCAAGTTCTCTCTACCTTTTCCAAGGACAGCTTGTACATCAGGAAGCATGGTGCATAGGACACATGTACTAGATAGTTGTTCTTTTGGATTTATCTCCAGTATGTACACTCTAAGAAGCTAATTACTCTGAGAGAAATAGTTTGCCAAATTATGGAGCTGTTCTTAAAAACTTGCCAATTCTTGAAAAAGGACCTCATACTTGGTAATTTAGAGGTCTGCAAAAAATGGAGATACTGCCAAGGAGGTATACTGAGACAGTGGCTGCAACAAAGGACTCAGACATAACCACAATTTGGAGTGCAGCATAGGCCCAGGCCATGTTTCATTCTGCTGTATTTAGAATCACTGTGAATCAGAACTGACTTGACAACACCTAAAACCAACAACATCCACAACAGCCTGATTCCTGGGTGGCAAAAATGATTTGCAAAAGAAAAATTGATGTGCACTGAACAACCAACTTAACAGCTGGTGGATCAAACCCACCCATCAGCACCACAGAAGAAAGGTCTGGTGATCTATGTTTGTAAAATACTAAGCCACAAAAAGCCTGTGGAGTTTGGTTCTACTGTGCAACACATGGAATCACCAGAAGCACTCCATAGCACTGCATACGGATTTTGTTTTTTAAGGTACCTCAAAAATATATATATTTATGGGAACAACACTCTACTTTTAAATCTTGCTTTAGTATTCTGGACAACACAGGATAATTTTCTTCAGATATTTATACTATTCTCATGTTTTCTATACTTCTTTATATCAAAAGCTGGTTTCTTCCCATCTCTCACTTTGCAGATCATCCTTGCTCTGGTTAATTGCAATGTCTTCAGGATGGAGTTTTAGGCATGGCCCTACACTCCAGATTACATCCTTACCAAGAATTTGTTTGCAATTGTCTGTAACCCAGTCTGTGAGAAATCTGCTGCCATCTAGTCAACTTCAACTGACAGTGGTTCTATAGCATATAAGGGAACTTCCCCCATAGGGTTTCAAAGACTCTGTAACCTATATAGATTTAGTCAGAAGCTGGCTAACTAAAATCTTGTTCCCACAGAGCAGCTGGTAATTTGCAACGATTAATATTTTGGCTAACAGCAGAGTACTTAACCACTGCACACCAAGACTCAGTTTCTAAGTACATGCATATTTAGCAACCATTGTTTCTCCTCAGAACCAACACCAAAGAAAACTCGAGCTAATTTACAATGGTGTTAAGTCTGAGAATGAGACTGTAAGCATCACTGTGAGTAGAGAGAAATAGAACTGGCCCATCATTGTGGCATGAATAATCTGATGACCTCCATAATTTAATAGAGAAATAACATTTCCCATTCTCATCATCAAAAAGCAACCACTGTAGAAATTCACTTGATCTTTTAATGCTCATTCTCTCATACATAAACAATCTCATTAAAAAATTCTAGCCCTGAAACATGCTTGTCCTCTGTTGGGGGAGGTGCATAGGGCAGAGGAATACAAGGCAAGCATGATCTCTCATGCTCAGTTGAAACCCCAGCCAACCTCACAAGCTTAAGAATAATAATTTTTTAAACGCTGTTAATGAGTATCATCATAGTCAGCAACCCAAATGGTGAGATACAGAATTCCATTCATTCTGTCGTGGCCTTGACTGACATTTAATTATTCTCTATTTTTTAGTTCTTATAGTTCCATTCTTATCATTCATTGTAAATCCTTTGGAGTTCCTTGAGAAAGCAAGATTGAGTGACAAAACAGAGATAATGAAATAAATCGAAGGCAGCAGAATAAAATTATATCTTGTAGGTGAAGTGATGATTCCATAGAGAAAGCTCTTTCATAAGGTTGCAGAAAAACTGGGGGAGGGAACCTGGGTTAATGTAATAAACTCTCAGGTACAATGAGAAAGAATTATGGGCGGGGACACACCATGATAGGTGAGAGAATAGTATGTTGTGAAAAGAGTATTTGACTAGACATTGAAATTGTGAGTTTTGTCTAGCCCAGATTTGTAAAAATGGGCCTCATCATGCAACTCTTTCTAGGTTTGTGTGTGTGTGTGTGTGTATTCGTCAAATGTCAAATTCCATCACCTACTACTTATCCTTTCCTTTTTTAAAAAAGAAAGAATGGGTGAACAATTACTATACAAATGTAAGAACTGAAATTATTTCATAATATTTAGGGGAAAAAAGCAAGAACTCAGGCAATGTCAAAACCCACAAAAAATATAGTTAGATTTTATCCAAAAGGAATAAGTTGCTGCACCTGGGGGACTCAAGGCCAAGGTATCAAGGGACACCACTGTCACCTGGCATAAAACAATCTACAGAGGCCATATTGTATATCTTACTTTGGTAAGTTGATCTGGTGAAACAACTTTAAAAAACTTGAAGCAGCTACCTGGTTATGTTAGGCTGGGTTGACTAGAGAGACAAATGCAGAGACACCCATATATGGGTAAGAGAGAGCTATATATCAAGAAATAATTATACATCAAGGAAACACTCCAGCATAGTCCAGACCAAGTCCATAAGTTCTATACATGTCCAATTGATATAGTTTATGGCTTTAAAGCTTTAGACACAATTGTTACTAAGGAAGGTCAAAACATTCTTTGCAAAATGGAGCTCATGAAGTATTAAATTACAGAGAGGTAAATGATTTTGTTAAAATCAAGAAAACCTTTGGTAACAAAGGAATTGATATGGTCATTGAAATTCCTGATAATATAAAACTTGATTTGAAACTTGTATTTATGGAGTATGGATAATAATTATTGGTAGCAGAGATCCTATTGAGAGAAACCTTATGAAGACTGTGGCACAAGGCTCCGATCACTGGAGTGGTCACTTTTCATCAACCCAGCAATCTGTGGCAACCCTTGAAGCTGGAATGGAAATTGATTAGTTTCAGACCTGTAATAGGTACTCAATATCCATCGGAGAAACTAGTATAACCTCATTTAAATACCATTCATGGGAGTAGTACTGCTGAAAAAACAATTCTTCATATATAATGATTAATACTCATGTATTTGCCCTTCTTCCTCCCCCCCACTTTTACTTATTACCATCCTTGTTTTAACTAATATCCCTTTGACTCACTAATTTTCTTATATTAAAGGGCATTATTTTTCTTTCAAGATTATAGGATACAGTATAAAGTTGATTTTTAAAGTATACAATATTTTTACTTCTCCCTTCAACCAAAGAGTCATTAAAGTTGGAAATAGAATATTATGAGCAGTTGCATTCAGATATAATTCAGGGATTCAAACTGAGACTAATGTTTACTTCAGTATGCTGACCTAAAACATGCTCATTCAAAATAAGGAGTTCCATACATATTTATCTTTAAAAATATTTGTAGTCTCTGTGTTCAGTGTTGTGTTGGACTCTAAAAAGTTTTGGCACTGAAAAAGGTCAATTTTCCAAAGTAAATGTATCAGAATCCACAATTCTCTTGGAATGGGAAGAAGAAATAATATCCAGAGAAAATTGTTAGCATTACCAACATTTTCCAAAATAGGAAAAGGTTGTATTAGGTCAGGAACAAATCCAAGAACATTCATATATGTGTAAGAAAGAGTTTTATGAGATTGTAAAGAGCTTTATTATCAAGAAGTAATTAGATATCAAGGAAACATCCCAGCCCAGTCGAAATCAAATTCATAAATCTGACACTAGCCCATAAGTCTGATACTAGTCCATAAACTCCTCTTCAGACTCACACAGCCACAAACAATGAGGAAAACTGCAGGAAGATCACAGGAAGGTCTGGTGCAAGTCCATTGGTGCTGGATACATCTCCAGGGTTCCCACAGATCTCAGCATAACTCGTCAACAGGCAGGTGAAGGCAGACAGACAGAGAGAAACCCTCCTTTGGCAAACCATTTATCTGGTGTAACATCCATATGAGGTCATTAGGCTGCAACACGATGGACAGGCTAAACTCTACCCATATCTTCTTACTGTTTCAATATTGGGGTACAGAGACACACACAGTATCACAGTCTATCCCTGGCCAACTTGTACCCAATTATTTGGTCATGCATGAATTTTAAAACAAGAACAAAAATAAAATCATATTTGTGCCTAACAGGATAAAACGAAGATGCATACAACTTGAAATGTACCAACCTAATTTAAACATAATGCCAGAACAAATATGTGCTTAAAAACTGCAGTTATGTGAACACCTATACCATAATCCTAGAACCATCTTTCCCCACCAATGAAAGTCTGTAAGTCAGCCATTTTGTGCCTTTATTCTTTCCATTTTGGGATCTATGCTGCCCTCTTATATCAACCCTGAGGAGACAATCATGTTCTTTGACATGGAGAATCTTCATTCCAGTTGTAATTTTGTGAGTCTGCATCCATAAGTAAAGTCAAATTAAGATTGGCTATCTAAAAAGTTAGCAGCAAAATGCATCAATTCACAGGTTCAAAAATCTTATCTTCATCTGCTTGGATTCTCATGAACTCAGTGTGAACCACCTCTGCTAGACTCACCAGAATGCCCATTGGCTGCCTCGCCTTTCAGGTGTAGGCCCCTTCACAAATCCTCAACAACCCTATATCCCTTGGGCTAGGTCATAAAATAAGCTCAGGTTCTGCACAACTCCTTAAAATTCAGACCAACCAATCTGTTCTTGTCCTTTCCGCTAGTCCCTATGAATTACTTCAATGGGTGTCAGTGGCCAAATCCCACGCATCTCTCTATTTCTGTGTTCCTCCCACTTCCACTGAACAAGTGGATTCAGGTGGTCACCTAGCAAGTCACAAGTTGCCCACAGGCACTCTTTAACATTTTGTTGTAGAAAAGAGAGTTTCTTTATAGCTGCAGATTTCTCCAGCTTCAGGAGCAAACCTCCAGTTCAAAATTCAAAAAGGACCTTTTTTATTTCTTCAGTTTGTCAATATTTTCAAATGCAAATATCTAGCATATTAAAGGCATTCAATGGGGGGTTATCTTTTCAGAGCCTTCATCTGTACCCATTCAAATATCCAATTTAAAGTTTGAGGCAGTGGGATTATAAACTCTCTATTTCATAACTTCCTCTAATCATTTTTATCATATACTAATAACAGTAGGTAGAAAAAATCAATATAATCCTAGTACAGCCAGATTCTAAACACATTCTTAAAACAGTCAAATTAACTCCTTATCTAAACTATCCCATTCCTATTCAAGGTGGCTGTTAGGCTTCTCGCTGTATGATGCTTTCCATCAACCATTTTGACTAGGCAGCATGGTCTCCAAGGGTGGTTTCATCCCCTGCACTCAAAATTTACATTTAACGTATTCATTTTCACCATTTCAAACAGGATTTACCAAAGAAAACTTTTAGAAATCCAAATATAAATCCTTTCTACCCATATATTAGTGTTCCTGGATTTGTTTCTGTAGTCAACACAGCCTAACATATTATGGTACCTTGGGGTTGGGGTACTAGAGAAATAATCATAATATGTTTATGTTTATGATAATAGGAACTAGGTGAGTCCAGAACTAGATAGTGCCTACCAACCATAGCTGAAGATTTTAATTAAGGTCACACTAGATGAACACCTATGGAATGATAGAAAAATGTACAACAAAACCAAAATTTTCTAAAAAATAAACAAACACAGAGAACAAATAACGACAAACTTAATAGACTTGTTGAGAGTAGGATATTCTCAGACAATTGATACTCTTCCAACTTAAGGCAAAACTAAACAATGAAGTCTCTATAGGTGAATAATAAATGAAGTATATTCATGAATTGTGAAGAATATAATCGATGTCACATGTCACTATACAACTTGTGTTGGATTTATTAGAATGGAACCTAAACTGCTAGATAAACCTTCACCTCAGCCACGGTGAAGTGTTATCTAAAAAGATAGATGATAGGATTCAGAGTTCTTAGTATTGAAAAGCAAAGTTAAAATATGGAAATGGATTTAGCCTCTGGTGAATTCTCTCTGTTCTTAGTTGAGGGATGTGAATAGTCCTGTTAGCAGACAGTATTATAAAGTAGACATGGCAGATGTAGATAAGCCAAAATGCATTATCTCATAATTTGATCTCCTTATAGACCCATTTTAAAGCTGCTTCAGTATTTTTGAAATGAAGTGGAAATACCAAAAATTTTGAAAATTGAGAAAACTAAAAGTGTACTTGTGGTGTTGGATTAGAATTGGAAGAATCATCGTGAACTCATGGCTGGCTAGGTAGATGGGAAGACAGCTAGACTAAACATATAGCTGGATATAGATAATAAATGGGTGTGAAAAGATAATAAATATTAGTGAAAATGTGTTTACACATGTGTGTGCATATGTGCATGACCATTTTTCTCCATTACTGTATATATTTGTATAGAAACCAAATTTTTCAGCACATTTATAGTGCAGTTTTAGTGGTAAAATTAGGTGCCTCCCCTGATATTCGGGTTAGTTTATACTTGAGTATATAGGGTAATAAGAAATCAGAGTGCCTTGGAAAGTAACTAAGCCAGAACTTCTCCAAGAGAAAATACAAAGTGAACCATGAAAATCTCCATGTGCCTAGAAAGCAAGATGGTATGCAAGAAACAATATGGATAGCTTGAAGAAACACAGAAGTCACTTGAAAATGCTCCCAAAGGATCAACCAGGAGAACTCAATTTGAGAATCCAAATAATTGTAACAGACTGTAAGCTAATAAATAAAACTATTTTAATAAATGAATACATTTAAAACTATATGGGGAAAAGGTATACACATATTTTCAAAAATATTTAAACAGAATACTAATTATCTGGAGCCATGGCTCAGCTCTCAGCTGCTGACTTAAATACCAGCAGGTAAAACCCTCTACCTCCACAGGAGAAATATGTGGCTGTCTGTGTCCATCAAGATGGTTGCCTTGGAAATCCTATAGGTCAACTCTCCTCTGCCCATATGGGTCACTCTGAGTCAGAATCAACTCAAAGTAAATGGGCTTACTGATTAGTAAAGAGGGGTAAAAAAGTAGCTTTTCCTTCAAGAAACTAATATGTCATTTTAATCAAGTAATAAACTGAACATCAGCAGTAACAGAAGAGAAAGATTATGTAGTACCTGTTCATGGTCTGAATTGAACCACAAGGGAATATCAGACAAGCCCAAATAATTGAGTGGTGTTTCACAAATAAGTGACCTGTAATTTTTGATCAAGGAAAACCTGAAGGACTTTTCAAACACAAGCCAAATACACATAATGAATAAATGTAAGAAGTGATTCCAAATAGTCTTTTGGCTACAAAGAGTCACTTGGATACATAGAGAAATTTGAAAACGATTTTTAGATGAGAGAGAAGTAAGGTGTCACTACTAAGTGTCTGATTTTGACAGTTGTGTTAAGTTTATAAAATTATTCTTGTTTGTAGGAAATGAATACTAACATAGTCTATGACCATGAAGTACTATTAATCAAGTTAATCAATGAAAAATGTTTTTGAATAGTACTGTATTTTCAAATATGTGATTTTTCCTAAATAAAGAAATATTTTTAAGTTGGTATGTTATATACAGAAGTGAAAATTTACATAACATTTCAATGTGATCCCCTTTGACCATCAGCTCTACTAACATACTTGCAGTTAAGATCAAAACATGTACACAGAGATATTTTTTGTGCTGTTTATAGAAGTAAAAAGAGAAGCAATAATCTTAATGTCCTTAATTACAGGAACACTGGTTGGGTGACTTATGCTGTCTCCAAATAGTGGAATATAACGAACCATGGAAAACACTACTTGAAATAAATGTGTGTGCTTAAGTGGGTGTGCGCATGTACAAAGAACTGAAAAAAGAAGTTGTTAAAAGTAGTTTTTTTGTGGAGATAAGAAGGGCTCTCTATCTTTTGCACTATTTGTATTTGTTACTCTGTTTATGTTTGTGAAAAGGGAAATAGAAAAATTTTGGCTAGGGAGAAATATGCTGATTAAATTCATAACTGTTCTAATCTGGTCAAAACTTACTCTTTTTTGACTCTTCCTCCTACTCCATACTCATGTGTCATTCTATCACCTGTGCCACTCCTGTCATATCACACCCCCGAGAATGAAAGAATGGCAGTATTATCAGCTGCTGAGAGTCAATCCCAATTCACGGCAACTCCATGTGCTTCAGAATAGAACTGTGCGCCATCTGGCTTCTCATTTGCCAAATTGTCAGAGATACGTTGCCAAATCTTTCTTTCAAGGCAACTCTAGGTGGATTTGAAATACCAACATATTTTAAGAATGATCCTGCTTTACAGCCAGTCATTCAAGGAAAGAAAGTATTACCGCAGGAAAGAAAAATCCCAAAGTCTTTCATTAACTAAAACAGAAATTTTCAGGCTAGGTTTCACTGTCCCCCTCACTATTGTACACACACTCACTATCACATCCACAACTTATTGGTTGCTTGATATGGCAAGGAAGGTTCAAATGGTGGTCCAGCATGAGGCATCTGGAGTTTCAATGATGTGTCCCAACACAAAAGAGAGATGGATGGAACATTTGACCACACTGAAGTTTCTTTTTGTCTGGCCATTATGGGCATGAAATCCAAGAGGGTTCACTGGGAATGAATATACAATCTCACACAAACAGGCACATCCACACACATACCAATACTCAAACACACTTATACTCCCATACACATAAGCACATGAATGCACACTTATACCCATAGCATGAACTCTTACACACTCAAACACACACTCACATGCATGCATACAAACTTACATGCACACATATCTTAAGTTTTCACACATGTGCACTCTTAGACACACATGCATGCACATATACTTACACATATGGACAGACACATGTGCACATGACATAATTCACACACACACACACACACATACATAAACCCAAAGGCTTTTGAGATGGAATTCACTGCTTCTCTAGGAGGAAAAGGAGAACTGTCCAGGAACACCTGCCATTCTGAGGTATTTAAATGACTTCACAGATAACTGAGTGTTAACAATTAAAGAACTAAAGCTGGACTTCCCTCCCTTCATCTTCTCTCAAAATGTCACGCTTTTTTGTTAGATAGCTCCTCAGATAACTTCACTGATTCCAGATAGACTGCTTCCCATATAAAGACTATGCTTCACAATTGATTCTTTACCTTAATGACTCATTGTGATTACTTGAACTGAACAATTAGCATGTCTAATTGACATATGTGTTAGTCCAGGTAGACTAGAGAAAAAAATTCATAAACATGCATATGGATATAAAGGGAAAGGTTTATATACCAAAGGAATGGAACATTGAGAAGGCATCCCAACCCACCCCAATCCAGTCCAAGGTCATAAGTCTGATATTAGCCCATATGTCTGATACCAGTCTATAAAGTCTCCTTCCAACTTACAAAGCATGTGTAATGGCACCAGAACAATCACAGGCCAGTGAGTGCAGAGTTTTGTGTATCCAGTTGGAGTAGAAGCATCTTGGTGCTGTGGCTTGGCGCTTGGCATCTGTGGCTTTTCCGGCGTCAGAGGTCTGGTTCCATTAGGGTAAGGGTGTGTGGCTTCTTCAGCTCCTCCAGTTCCTCGAATGCTGACATCTTCTCATGTCAGTCAAGCATCTGCCAACAGCTGGGGAGATGGTCTCTCATCTCCATGAGGGAACTATCGTGAGACTTCCCAGAATTCTCAGAGAAAGCCATTCCCACACAGGGGTCTCATTGGCTATCTCCAGATTGACAGGCTAGATTCCACCCCTACAGTCCCAATCATGAAATTGACACATGACTGCCAAACATACTCCAACAATCTTTTTATTAGGTCTCCAGGGTCCCTGTGCACTTTTTATTTTGTGTTTTTCTCAAGTCAACATTTTCCTCCAGATCTTAGGATGTGATTTTTTGACAAGCATTTGGTGCATTCCTAGTATTGTATCTTTTAAACTCTTCCACTATAATCTGAAAGTGCACTGGTAGTGTACTGGCTCAATTCTCAGCTTCTAACTGAAAGGCTACAGTTCAAACCTGCCGAGGAATTCCATGGGAGAAAGTTAAACTCAAATAAATAAAATAAAGATTATAAAGAAATGTGCAAAGACCTAGAATTAGAAAACCCAAAAAGAAGAAGACATTTATTCAAGGCTTGAGTTGAAGAATTCTACATTGGGCAAAAAGTTTAATGATGCAGCCACCATCAGAAGAAGATAGAAGGAATAAATGTTGTAGGATAAGCATTGGGCTACAAACTCTAAGATCAGAGATTCAAACCGATCAGCACCTTCTCAATGGAAAATTGAGTCCAAATCTTACAATCAAAATTTATAGCTTCATAAACCTTATATAGGGTCCTAATGACTCCGTGGCATTGAGATTGATATGGGTATTGACAAAAATATTCAACAATGCATGAGCCATCAAAAGAAGATGAAAGTCAGCTGAGCCCTGGATGCACAGTGATTGTGTGTAGGACTACTGACCCCAAGGTTGATGATTCAAATCCAGCAGCAGCTCTCCAGGAGCAAGGCTAGGCTTACTACTACCACTAGGGCAGTGATGTGGGGGGTGGGGGGTCGAAGAATATGAAGGCATTCACAGACTCATTGTACCAAAAATAATTGGTAAGTATTCAACAATTTTAAGAGGTAGTGTGGCGGTCATGTGCTTATGTTAATTTCATGATTGAGATGTAGGGGTGGAGTCTAGCCTGTTAATTTGGAGATAGCCATTGAGTATCCAATGATTTCTCCTGAGATTTATGGGAAATCTTGCAATATTTCCATCGTGAGGATGAGACGCGATCTCCCCAGTTGTTGGGAATTAGTCTCAGAGATGACGAGTTATGGACCAGACAAGATGGCAGTGTCCGAATTGTTGAAGGAGCTGTAGTAGAAGCCACATGGAGACCCCTGCCAGTGCTAAGTTGCTTCTACCACCTCTGGATTTTGTTGATGGACTCTGAACCCTGGAAGCGAGGGGCCATGGAGAGGGCCCTGCCAGCACCTGGACTCTGCACCCACTGGCCTTGACTTCGTGAGTCTGAAGGAGACGTTATAGACTGGTATCGAGCACATGGGCTAATATCGGACTTGTGACTTTGAACTGGACTGGGTTTGTGACTTTGGGTTGGGATATTTTCTTAATGTCCTATTCCTCTTGTCTATAAATCATACCCTTACATCCATATGCATGTCTATGAGTTTTTTTCTTTAGTCTAACTGGACTAACATAGGTAGCATATGAACAAGGCTCTAGCATTTGATGGAATATCACATGAGAATTTTCAACAAAGAGATGCAACTCTGCAAGCACTCACTAATCTATGAGAGAAATTGAAAGGAATGAGAAATTTTGAAGACAGCTACTTGGCCCACTGGATAGAAGATATTTGCATTGTTCCCTGTCTCAAGAAAGGCAATCCAACAGAATGCAGAATTTATTAATTAATGTCATTAGTATGAGCATACCTAGATAAAATATTGCTAAAGATAATTCTGAAATGGCAGCAACAGTACATCAACAGAGAACTTTGGGAAATGGGGACCACATTAGAAAATATAAAAGAAGAGCTATCATATTTGATGTCTTTGGCTAGAAGCAAAGAATATCAGAAAGATTATATAGTGTATTGGACTATGTAAACCATAGCAAATTATGGATATCATTTGGCAGAAGGGAATTTCAGAACACTTTATTTGTATTCATGTGGATCCTATATATAGATCAAGGGACAGTCATTTGAACAGTCACAAACATCCAAACTCACTGCCATCAAGTCAGTCAATTAGTAGTGCTCCTATCTGACAGGGTACCCCTGTGTGTTTCTGAAGCTCTAACTCATTATGGGTGTAGAAAGCCCCACTTTTCTCCTGTTGAGTGGCTGTTGGTTTTCAACTGTTGACTTTTTGGATCACAGCCCAATGCATAATCACTACCCCACCAGGGTTCCAGAATACTTGATTGTATTCGTGTGATTCCTTTTTTTAGACTAAGCAGCAGTATTTGAACAGAACAAGGAGACATTTGGTGATTTTAAATCAGGAAATATGTGTCAGCATAGCCTTTCACTATGCTTATTCAATATATATTGAGAACACAATCCAAGGAGCTGGTCCATATGAAAAAGAATGTGGTATTGGTATGGCAGGATGACTCATTAACAATCTATGATAGATAAATGAAACAACTTTCTAAACATGGGTCCTATTTGATGCACTTACTGACATAGATAGAGATTACAATCTTTAGTATAGATTGCACCTCAACATAAAGAAAATAAAAATCCTCAATACTGGACCAATAAGCACATTATTATAAAAATAGAAGCTTTTGGGATTGGCAAGATTATCATTTTACTTGACTCCAAAATTAACATTCATAAAAGCAGCAGTCTATGCTTAATACAAATGGTGTATGGAATGTTATCAGAGCTATAAGAGCCCTCAATAAGATCTATATTTTAAAAAAGGAGCAGTCAAGAAGTCAAAGGACGTTTTACATTGGACAAATCTGCCGCAATGTTCTTTTTAATGAATTCAAATACAAAAATGTTACCTTAAGCTAAAATATATTCAACCCAAACCATATTTTCAGTGTCTCATATCCACACCAAAACTGGACAGTGAATAATATGTATCAAGTTATGGTGTTAGAAAAGATTGCTGAGTATACTGCAGACTGTCAGGAGAAAATAACCCTTGTCTTGGAGGAAGTATAACCACATGTTCCTTAGTAAGACTTCATCTCATACACTTTGAACATGTTGTCAGAGGGAACAATATGGAAAAGAACACAATGGCATAGTCACTGTGCAAAAATGGCACAAGAACAGGGGATATTTTGTTTTGCTGGACATATGATCACTGTGAGTCAAAAGCAACGGGGCACTACCTAACAACAATAACCAGGTGGGTTTTCCATGAAACCTCCCTTCCCTCAAGTTGAAGTTGTTCAAACATTATCCCTTGTTTCAGATATCTTCAATGATGCCATGCTCTTTGTCCTTGTTATGGTGTCAGCATAGTCATACTCGGGAATGGCTTGTTTGTCAACACTATGGCCAGCTCTGGGCTTGAAGGCAGTTAGCAGCTTCTAAATTAATTATATCTTCACTTGTTCTACCAATATTTTCCCATAATCATTAGAGTCTACAAATCTCAGTCACTTGGTTTTTCTGTGAGCTGAAAATCTACTCAAGGGTTGAAAACCAATCAACTCAACAAAAATTATAATGCGGGGTCCAGTTTTGAACGTGTTAAATGCTCCATGAGCTAAATTTCTATGAGAGGAAAATGAACATAACAAGGCTATGTAGAAATCATTTTCCTTAGGAATACATGCCCAATCTTTAAGTACTTTTCAAATTCTTGCTCCAGCTCCTTAGTGCTCTTGTTTTAGTATTTAAATTTTTATTTATTCTTTAGCATTTCATTTTAAAATTTTATTTAAAAATTTAACATTTTATTTATACATATAAAAATCACTTTATTGAGGGTTCTTACAGATGTCACAATCTGTACATCTATCCATTTGCCCTGAAGCTGCCATCACCATTTTCAAAACCAGCTATTCTACAGGAGAAAGATTTCGCTCTCCATTTCTCAAAGATGCACAGTCTTGAAAACCCACAGGGGCAGCTCTCCTCTGTCCTATAGGGCTACTGAGTTGGAATTGAGTCAATGGCAGTGATTTTTGAGTGAAAAGGTGAGTGGCAACCTTGGTGAGCTTTTGAACATAGTTCTCCATGCATATAATTAATTCACAAGTGTGCATTTTAATAATTTTGAAAGAATAATTGGGGCAGAGTGATACTATTATCTGAATTAGGCAATTATCTCAATTTTGTTAATTGAATTAGAACTGACAAAATGGCGACCTCTTCTGATTAAATTCAGAAAGCCAAAGAAATAGCATTCTTCCCTTCTGTCTCAAACAGAGCAGCATACCCAAATAGTTTGTTTCCACTTTTATGCCAATACTGCCCACAGGTCCAGTGCCCCACTCTCCTCCACCTAACTCTCAGATTGTAGGCATTTAAATATGGCACCCAGATGGTGCCGAGACCCAGGGGCCAGTTCCACCCTTCCTTCCCGATCCTGCCTGCCTCAATCCAAAGCCCAATGAAAAACAGGTGATTGCAGAGTACACTGGAAAGACTTTTGATCTGGCGGCTACACAGAAGCCAGCTGAGCTCAGAAGGAGTAATGTCAGATTTACTGCAGCCCTGAGAACTACAGATATCAGGTTGGCTGTAGCTCACTGACCTCTTCAGGCTTTCCACTTGGCTCCAAGATTTATTGCCTCCTTGGCTTTTTAAATTCTCAAGGATCTTTGCTTTCCACATTCTGCTCCAGCCCCCCAGTGCCCAAGGACTTCCTGTTTGCCAGGACCACAGATAAAGAAGACACAAACCACAGAACACCAACACTATGTAATTTTTTTGTTCCTGACTCCTTAATTTCTCAGCCATCCTAGGTGTTCTGTCAAGATGCAGCCTGAAAGTCTAGACCGAGAGATATCTACGATAGAAAGTGTACATCAGTATTTCAAGTCCTCTGAATTTATTCTAGTCATTTGACAGTTGCTTGGAGATACAATCTCAATTTTTGCAATGGCCCTTCAGTGGGATATTTATGGCAGATACAACTGTAATTATTTACCTGTAACAAAGTCCAGGTCTGTCTGGTTCAGGTGATTCAGGCAGCACAGTGGCAGAGAGAAAAGATTCATCTTAGCTCTTGTCCAAATTTGACCTTTTGCCCTCGGGTCCCTTCCCCACTAATAAAAATGCTGACACTCTGCACCACATCCTGTGCCTCTTCTGTACATCAGTATCAATAAACATATGTAAGAAAGGGTAGATAAGTGATGGATCTGCTGAGCTCCTTGAAGCTTGCAGGGACTATGCTTTAATTTCCTTGCTATTTACCTGGGATAAATGCTACATTAATGTCTAGATAAGACTTTTTCTGCAAAAGTGTACAAATTAACACATAGCATTGACTATTGGCCTCCAAAGTACTGCCCTATGAATGCCATACACTTATTCTAAAGAGGCAGCTACAAATGTAATCATGGTATAGAACCTGATTTTGAAGTCTTTCAAAGTTCATTTCCTAGCCCCGCAGGGCATTATTCTCTGGTCTGCTCGCTCATATTTCACTTTAAACTGAAAATGCTCCTCCAAATAATTGTTCAGCTTTAGGACACAGTTTTCAAATAACTTTTGGAAATCTAAATCCATTGTGAAAAGGCAAACTTTGCACAATATTGACCAAACACTAAGGCATGGAATCCCCAAAGTGATTCAGCTTCAAAAAGGAGCTGAAAAGTTTCTGTGTTGTACCATTAATGTGTAAATAAATGCATCACTCGGCTGACTGTTTTGCCAGACCAATATCTATTTGATCAACCTACAAATCCTATGTGCTAATTACAAAATCACTTTTCAGTGTTTTATGTTCTTACCTCATGTATTTTTTTCCAACTGAAGGTTTTTGTATTTGCGCTCGCATCGGTGGCTCTGACAATGAAAGGCATCCAGTACTCAGTCCTGAGGGTTGGTAGTCGCATTTTTGTCTTTTGGCTCTTCTCCTGGCATTTTACATGGTTCAGAATCTTCTCACTATCATGTTGAAATGATCAAGCTGCTGTGCAGTTTAAGCTTACAGAAAAAATGCTCCAGCTTGCTTGTCTCAATATAATAGCAAGACCGTTCTGCTTTTCTACAAGTTTATTTTCTTTATGTTTTAAAATATAAGAAAGTAAAAAAGCAGCAAGCCATTGATTCGTGTGCTCACTTGCAAGAGTCAAGTGACTAATTTCCTTCTGTAATTGTTTTTCCAAAGCCTATTATATATACTTTATCGACAGTATCTGACAATGTCTCAGTGCTATCCTCAGGGGTTTCAGTGGCTAATTTCTTCTTCAGAGCCTGTCCTGAGCCCAGAAGTTCTGCTGAAATCTACTCTTTTGCTGTGACCCTGCTGATATTTGAGATGCCAATGACAGAGCTTCCAGTATCACAGCAACACACAGGTTACCATGGTAGACAAACTGACAGACAGGCGGCAGGTAGGTATTTATGGGCTCAGACATGAGAACAAGTGTGGGGATGGCACAAAACCAGGCAGTATTTTATTCCATTATACACAGGGTCACTATGAGGCCCAACCGTCTTGATGGCACCTAACAGCAAGCTATTTATTTATAATTTATGTATTTGCAATCAGGTCGATATACAAGCTTCTATGCAGCACTATGAGATGTACCCTTTCAGGTTCTAAAGAGAGGTCTTCAAGTATATTGCCTCTTAAAAATTGCCTTGAAAATGCACAACAAAAACACTTTGATATTAAGCAAAGTCTTCATGTATAAGTGAAGCTGATAATACACTGTATGTTGTCAAGTGTTTATCAACTTTTGCACAAAAATTCCCACCACAGCATAAACTCAATGTTCCCTGAATAACATTCGTCCTTGCCCCGCCCACCCCACCCCCACTCTTGGTTATCACTAATAATGTTTGATTTCTTTGTGCTTGCTTATTTCATGTAAGTGTCATCATACAGAGTTTATCATTTTGCAACTTACTTTTCAGTGCATGAAGCTTTAATTGGTTCATCAATATTCTGACATGCATCGGAACTTCATTTCTCCTTAAGGCTGAATAATGCCCCATCATATGTCTATACCACATTGTGTTTATCTAGTCATCTGTTGGTAGACCATCTGTTTGTTCTCACCTTTTGGCTATTATGAACAGTGTGCAGAGAACTGGGATATACAGGTTTCTTTTTTCAGTTTTTCTGTAAATATGCCCAGGATTGAGACTGCTAGGCCCCTAGGAGGCCTGTTGGTGGAGTGGGTTACTCATTAGCCGGCTAAATACAAGGTCAGCTTTTCAAAGTCACAAGCTGCTCCAGGGAGAAAGATGAGATTTTTTTCATTCTTGTAAAGACTCACAACTTCAGAAACCCACAGGGACAGTTCAGCTCCGTTGTATAGGGTCACTATGAGGAGGTTTGAACTTGATGGGAGTGTGTTTCACTTTCTTGAGTTTACAGTACTGCTTATGCTTACCTTTTGAGGAACCACCAAAACTATCAAATCTTTCTCCAATGTGGTATACCCTTTGATATTCCCAGCAGCAATAAATGACTGTGTCCCATTAACAATAATGCACAATTGCACCGCAATGTTGTTAATTGTTCTTCAATTTTTCACCTTTTCTTCTCCTGAATTGCTAATACAGAATCAGTCAGTGAAAACAGCTCAGAAGAATGTACTCTGTGCCTTGATGGAGGTTTTTAGCTCTGTGGAGACATGAATATAAATAAATCAATAAGCAAATGATATTAACTTGTATTATCACTCAGAAAGACAAACACTATCAGGCACCATGCTGGATAATGCAGTAGAAGTGCTGGGAGACAGACTTCTCCAGACCACACTGTGAATGAATTTACATGCCAATCCACTGACTTTAAATTTCAGCGTCTTTCACTCGTCTGTCAGCACCAGGAATATCTGTCCTACTCTCAGTGAGGACAGTGATATCCTGAGAAGCAAATGAGTGCCTAGTGGTCAGCCTCCAAACTCAGTTTTACGATGACAATGCAACCAGTTGCCATCTAACCAATTGACTTCTAACTATTCTATGTGTGCAAAGCAAGACTGCACTGCCAAGCCTGTCTAGGCCTTTCTTTTAAGAATGAGTGGTTTCTAAGTATCAACCTGTTAGTAGTCCAGTACTTAAGTGTTTGTGGTTATCCTGAGCTGGCCATTGGGTAGCAATCGATAACAGAACACAGTTCCCAGGTGTATGCTCCTGGGACTGCCAAGGAATGAATGGCAACCTGAGTTTCCTTTTGCCTTTCCCAGTCCTCTGAGGATCTCTTCTTGTGACAGCTCTCCTCAGCCCTCTGCTCCACCAGTCTGCATATGTGCCAGGCTGCTAGGTTGAGAACAACAGGTTCCCATGGACTCTCGGAAGCTGGTACATTGCCAATTCACCCCAAGCAGGCGTTCCAAGCAGTGCCAGGGAACCGTCAGTCAGTGATCGATTTGCTTGTCTCTGGAGCCTCCAAGATTAGCGAAGCAGGGACAGTGGGTTTGGTTTCCCAGCTAGAATCAGTGGGGATGGCTCTGAAGTTGCTGGAGGGTGTGTGCGCCAAGAGGGGAGACATGACCATTATGCCCCAAAGCCCCAACAAATCCTTGTCCCAGCCAGGGAGGGCATCAGGCAGTTGGACATCCCAGCTGAAACGATTTGACACACTGGCCAACAGCTGACATTGCTCCCTGTTTTCCATGGTGTGCCTATCGAAACTGCAGCCTCAACTTCCTGGGTGGCTTGGAGCTCATGGATTTGCTGTCTGATCTAAGCATTCAGGAAGAAAACAAGAATAGAGTGACTTCATCCAACATTTATACTAGTTTTGTTATTTCCTCTTAGAGTATGTCCACATTCATTCTTTTAGTTCTAAGATTCTGCTTACAACTGCACTGCACGCGTATTGAAGAATAAAGTTGACTGGTGCTGTGTTAGAGCAGTGATATTACAAATGTCCAGCAGAGTGGATGCAGAAGACATTTTTCCTTTTCAAAAACAATTTTTAATTGTGAACTAGGTGGGGATTTTGCATTTCAGACCATCAAATTTGCAAACAACAGTTTAATCTACAACTCCGCACTCCCCCCATGAGATTTCCTGTCCCCTATTATTTCTCTTCTCACTGTGGATTACTCTCTTGCCCTTCACCCAAGCTAACACCTGTCAATCTTCTAGCCTATTGTTCCCTCTTCCTTTTAGGCTCTACAGCATTTCTTTTAGGAGATCTCACAACACTGTCCTTATCATCCATTTGACGAAATCAGCAGTCCAGTGAAACACCTTCAGTGGATTCCCATCACCTACAAGACTCAGTTCAAAATCGTTGTTAGACCACATACAGTTCCACTGTAAGTATTGCAGCATTTCAGCAAAACAGTGAACTTTTGAACTTTGCATATGCTGTTCCTTCTTTTTGTCATATCTTTCCATCACCTGTTTACCTAGAGAACTTCTATTCATCCTTCAAAAGTCTAAACACATACTACCTTATTTTTGAATACTCCTCTGAACTCTATATACCACACACTTATTCAAACTTGCTGTCTGTTATTTTGAAATAATGTATCCTGATCAATACAAAGTACACCTATGTGGGTGTTTCAAAATGTTCATGGAAAATATAATATTCACTAAATGTTTATAGTCCCCTTATAAATAGGAGTCTCTCTGATTCATCATTTGGATGAATCATCTCTGGATGTTAAAGAGTCCAAGAGTTAATATGCTAACCTGCTAAACAAAAGGTTAGAAGTTTAAGTCTATTCAAAGAAAGTCCAGGCAAAAAATCTGGAGATCTATTTCAGAGAAATCAGTCATTGAAAACCCTGGGAAACACAGTTCTTCCCTGATAAATATGGGCCGTCATGAGTCAAAGTAGACTTGACACCAACTGGTTTGGGTTGGTTGCTATAGTAGTTACAAAATCATTTGTCAATTTGAGAGGATTAAGAGTGAAGGGGTGCAGTCAGGGCTGTCAATCAGGTCATGGTCAATGAGGTCTCTGTGCAGGCCGGTTTTCTCCTGAGGATTCTGTGAACTCTGGTGTTCCTCCTAGGAGACAGGAGATTCTCTCTCTCTCTCTCTCTCTCTCTCTCTCTCTCTCTCTCTCTCCTTGCTTCCTGAGAGACATTGCAGCTGACAAGATGCATAGAACAATACCAGTTCCACAAGCTGAAGAAACCATGTGGAGACACCTGCCAGCCTCTACTACTACTGAGATGCCTCTACTACTACTGGATCCACAAGGCTTTACACCCACTGGCCTGTGATATTCCTGTATTTGACACCATTGCATTTGTTTCATGATTCTTAAGAGAACTTTATAGAATGGTATCAGACATATGGGCTAATAGCCGACTTATGGATTTAATCTGGACTGGGTTAGGATATTTTCTCAATATTCAGTTGCTCTTGGATATGAAGCTATTTCTTATGAGTGTCCATATGAGTGTCCATAAATTTGTTTCTCTAGTCTAGCCCGGCTAACACATTTGCTGTTGTTGTATCTTAATGGTAATATTTGGAATACAAAGCATGGCACAGTGTCTGATATAATCCCTGGTTCAAAATAATTTAGTAATTACTGTAATGAACAAGGATTGTGTACGCATTGCATAACAATCAAATCTGTTGCCCATGATAATTTGAACGTTAGTAAGAAACAAAAGTTGAGTCCTCACTAAAGTCTCCACTAATCCTACCACAGTCCTTTCTCTTGAAATTTTCAGGAGAATAGATTGATAGGACAATGATTAGCAACACATTCAAGGGGGTGCAGTCAACTGCCATCTTTGAATCATCAGAACTTTTTGTTTCTGATGGGGAACAAAGTACCAACATCTTTCTCAGGTGTGCCATACTGCCCTTTTTCACAAACGGGAATTTCTGAAGCATTTCAAACCAGCTTGAAACCCTCCTCATAGCACATATTCCATAAAAACTTTCCTCTTTTGCCTGTCAAAGGATTCCATTGGCTTGTACCTTCGGAGAATTTGGGTTACGAACTGAAGAAAGACTCAGATCAAACACAGATCTCTACTTAGGGTCCAAGACGACTTATTAACAGGGGTAATTCACGCAGGCTCGACATGGCTAGGAGAGAGGCTGGCTTGTGACACTTTGAGTGTTTCTCTCATTCGTTCCTGTGCTCCGTTGAATCCGGTGCTGTAAGTTGCTTCTGCTGAGCCTGTTTGAGTCCATGGTCAGCAGGACTTTGAATCCACTATATTTGAAAAGATGCATCAGTGATGGATGGATGGCCTCCAGAACTTTCACTCTTCTGCTTTATCAGGACCCTGGAATCACTGGTTTTTGAATAAATTTCTTCAGATATGCTCCCTAACTTTTCCCACCTTCGACATCAATGCAGAGTATCAATATTTTGCTTAAACTTATCTTTCTACCAAACCTGTCTTTCTTGTCAATAATTGTAGACAATTTACTATGAAGGCACAGATATAGACTAGATCTTCCCCCAGTAGCATAGTCCAGGCTAAATCATTTTTATTTCCTCATCCCATGATGCTAGACATAATTCAGTCTCAAAAAAGTTTAGAAATCAAGCCCTGACTCTTCAGTTGAAAGATTTTGTGGTTACTACATATGGCTATAGGAAATGGAACCCTAGCCCTGCTTTCTTCAAACTTGAGGCTTGGCCATGGTGTACCAACTTCTGGGAATTAACAATACAAAACATCTTATTCGGGGTCTGGGTGTCTCAGATGTTTTCTGGTTCATAGGGAAGATTTCCAGGCTGGGCAAAGGTCCACAAAGCCTGAGAAATTTGTCTGGATCCATCAAAGTCATATAGGGACATAAAAGTAAAACCCTTCTCCCCAGCAGGAAGACTCTTCTCTGCCAAGACACCAGCATGCCCTGCCATCAGTAATAATTGCTGACAAGAATGGGGGAAAGCATGCAGGACAAAAAAAGATTTAAGTTGTCTAGCCATATAAAATTGTCTATGATCATGATACAGTTGTCAGAATTCAGAGGTAGAAAAGGAAACCCACCACTCTAAAATTCACCTCTTCCACACACACACACACACACACACACACACACACAAATACACAGCTTTAGTTCTAGAAATCTTGTTTTTTATTACCCAACCTACTCCTGGACCATTCCTTCCTTGATTTTACTAAAATTAACCCTTTTATGTTTTGGGCTAACCTGTAAGGCTGAGGCATTAAGCAGTCAAGGTGAAATGAAAGAAATAAAAACAAAAAGAAGAGCTGATGTGTTTCTTTTGAGCTCCTGGGGAAAATATTCCTTTGTGTGTACAGCTTGAAAGACTGTTGTAGAAAGACACCTTACACTTTGACAAAATGTGAATAGGGTTCTATCTATTATTTATTAGCTGCTTTCAAATCTGTTCTGACACATGATTGCTTATGGATGCTGTCCTTGTTAGGTCCTGTCAAGTCAGTGATGGCTCAGCAGAAGGAACTATGTCCTGGTCTGGCTCCACCTTCACAATTGTTTTTTAACTGAGCTTGTTGTAGCCACTGTGTCGATCAAACTGGTTGAGGGCCTTCGTAATTTTCATTGTCCTTATATTTTACTGAACGCAATGTCCTTCTCCAGGACTGGTCTCTCTTGACAACATATACAAAATACATGAGTCAAAGTCTTGCCATCTTTCTAGAAATCATCCTGAAGGTACTCCTTTCACGACAGATCTGGCTGTTCATTTGGCAGTCTGTGGTACTTCCAATATCCTTCACCAGAACCATCATTCAAATGCATTGGTTCTTCTGCAGTCTTCCTTATTCACTGTCAGTATATGTATGGATAGCAGAAAGAAATGTTATTGAATCAGGCACCATCTTCACCATCATTGGTATATTTGAGTCTATCGTCAAACGCTTTGTGTATTTTATTTATTTATTTACTTTTAGGCATCACTGCCCTGGTGGTGGGAGTAGGAGTCCCAGTCTTTGCTCCTGTGAAGCTGGAATTGAACCTCCATCCCAGTGGGCCGCAGTCCCATGCACAACCACTACGTCACCGGAGCTCAGCCGCTTTGTGCATTTTTAATGCCTTCCATCTTCTATCACTAAATCACACAGTCTGTGGCTGTCAGTAGGGCTTATATTGCCTAATTTTTGGAAAGAGATCGCTAGCTTGATCTTCTTAGTTTTATCCTGGACTTTCTGCTAAAACCTGTCCACTGTGATTTGGAATCTCTATGGCCGAGCTTCCACCAACACACTCACTATCACAGTAAGACAATTTTTCAGATATGTAAGGTGTGGACATAGGAGAAATGCATATTAAGCAAATAGGCCATCCAGCCAAACTTGAGGAATAATGTCACCCAGAAGACTTTAATTACCCTGCCCAGGAGACCCCTCAGTGCTGATAAACAGGAGGTGACTTGAGGGAAGTGGACAAAAGAAAGTGGAAAGTAAAGGCCCATAAAAGGAACTTGGAAGCTACCAAGGGAGATCTATAGGGATGTATAAAAAGAAAATGATCTTAAGGTGTAGTCAGGCATTTTTTGAGTTCAACTCTAGGCTCCTCTAGCATGCCTGGTAAGGTGACTGGCTGTGAAGGTTCAGCAGGATTCAGCCAGGACAGGGAGGGCATCAAAAGAACCAGCAATAGAACTGAGCTTTCAGATTTGACACTGGGCTAAGAAAGGAAACAATAGAGGATTTATTTTGATGTCAGAATCAATTATTCCAGTTTTCCTAGCTGGTCCTACTTGCCCTGAGCACATTTTCCTATTGCTAGGCTTACCCCTGAGCTTTGTTTCACTTATTTGTTTATGTGTGTTAGTTGAATTCATAAGTGTATGAAGCAGAATCTTGAAGGAGGGGTAACCATTTGATAGAATTAGGACAAGATAGTAGAGTGCATCTATGCAAAGTTCCAGAGGTGATGAAGGTCCAGAAGGCTGCATTACTTGGTGGAGCAGAACAGCAGGAGGGAACCCAGATGTTGGAGTCACAGAGCTGGGTCAGGGATCCCAGAGAGACTTACAAGCTTTGGAATATATTTTAACCAATTCTAGCAAAGAGTGAAGTATTCATCTTTCTTCTCTTTAGTTTATTATCTGCTTTTTCTAATCATCCAAAGCAGGTCAGGATTTCCAAGTTGGGTTTTATGTGGCAACATGGTTTGGGGAAACAGGAACCAGAAAGGGAGGACAGGACTTCTCGGGGATAAGCCGTTAGCAGCTCTCATGCTTTGGCCTTGGTGTACAAAATCCCTTTGCGTCACCCTCCAGATGCAGAGCCGATATGTTAGGAGGACAAGCTGCAAGCTTTGAACTTGGGCTTGCCTTCTTCTTGAGGCATTCTCCAGCAACTGAGACCAACATCGGTGGCCTGAGTGTACAGCCTCTGGTTCCTTCCTTGTGATCTTTCCCCAGAGGAAGCAGGGAAATGTGTCTATGCCCCTTTAAACAGGCTCGAGTGTGGTCCCAGAAACCTCTCTGCAGTCCTGTGGTGGGTTGAGATGCCTACTGTGCCATGGTCAACCCTATAGATTACTCTGGAGTTGAGCACTGAATTGCGGTCTGTGAATTGATGGATGCTTATGCCGCTGGCAGCCGAGAGGGTGAGAAGTGACTCTCTAAGATAAGAAAATCCCTTTCCAATATTTAAAGCTGAGGTCTGGGAATACAGACAGCTTTCCAATGTTGGAGAAAGTGGAGTGGGAGCCAGTAGCAGTCTGTGGTTGGCCCAGGATACTTCACTGAGAGGGAACAACCAGTCAATGAAAGAAAGGCAAACAAATTCAGAGACAACAGCCCAATTTCTCCATGTGGCTCCCACCCAACTAGCTGCATGACTGTGTGCAAGTCATTTCCTTTTTCTGACCCTCACAAAGTAGTGAAAGTAATTTTGACTTCAATCTCAGATGTGAATGTTATAATTTTAAGTGCACTCATAAAAGGACTACACAAGAGTTGAAAACTATGAAAATGTTCTGTTCAAGGGAGAAAAAATTCTAAAATTGATTGTGTTAATGATTGTACAGCTTGTCTTGATATGATTGAACTATAGAATTGTATGAAATTTGGATGAAGTGCCAATAAAACTGCTTAAATTTTCTGTAGAATAAATAAATAACATAAAGCTGGGTCCTACTTATGATTATTATATGTCACAGATCAGAACTTCTTCCTACTGTTTACTGGTCTATAACTTTTACAGAGACACATGGCAAGTGCTCTCTTCTGTAGTGCCAATATACTGGTTCAAATCATCAACTTTAGGTAAGTTATTGCTATTAAGTTTAATCGAGCCAGCCCTGATCCATAAAGAACCTGTGTACAACAGAACAAAACACTACCCTGTTCAGTGCCATCCTCATAACTGCTCTCATACTTTAGCTCATTGTCTCAGCCACAGTGTCAAGTCGTCATCTCAAGGGTTTTCCTCATTTTCACTGTGCCTCTACTGATGACAACATGCCCAAAATACATGGAACAAATTCTCCACATCCTTGCTTCTGAGAAGTATTCTGGCTTTATTTCTTCTAAGACAAATCTATTTGTTCCTTTGGCAGTCCATGATACTTTGAATATTCGTTGCCAGTACAAACATTCAAACACATCTATTTTTCTTTCATCTTCATGATTCAATGTCCAATTTTTGCACGCACATAAGATTATTGAAACTACCATGACTTGGGACAGGTGCAACATAGTCCTCAAAATAATATTGTTGACTTTCAGCACATTCCGTGAGTATTGATTGTGGATTCAATCAAAAGGAAATTCTTCACAACCTTAATCTTTCTCCATTTATCATGATGGTATCTGTGGGTCAAGTTGTGAGGAGTTCTATTTTCTTCACATTGAGCTGCAATTCATATTTCAGGTTGCAATCCTGGATCTGCAATCACCAACAAGTATTTTAAGTCCACCTCACTTTCAGCAGGTAAGGTCTGTTATCTGTATATCATAGATTATTGATAAATCTTTCACCAATCCTTATGCTGTATTCTTCTTCATGCAATCCAGCTTCTCTAATTATTTGCTCATCATCCCAACTACATATGTCTGGTGAAGAATATAACCCTGAAGTACATTTTTCTTGATTTTAAATCATGCAACAGCCTATTGATCTATGTACACAATTAAGTGTTCTGGGATTCTCATTCTTCTCAGGGCTATCCATAATTTGTTAAGATCCACAGAGCTGAATGCCTTGGCATAGTGCATAGACACAAGTAAACATCTCTGCCTTGAGCCAAGCTGCAACTGCCACTAGTAATGATAACCATTCCACAGTCTCTTCTAAATCCTTTCTGAATTTCTGGCAGCTCCCAGTTAATGCTACTGCTGCTCCCATTTTGAAATTGTCTTCAGCAAAATTTACTTGCATGTAATACTGATGAGACATTTCCATAATTTTGGCATTGTATTGAGTCACCCTTTTCTTGGAATGGGTATAAATACAGATCTCTTTCAGTCAGCTGAAAAAGTAGCTGTTTTCCAAATTTTTTAGCCAAGACAAGTTAGATCTTCTAGTGTCATCAGCTTTTTCAAACATTCAAATTGGTTTTCTATTAATTCCAAACTCTTGTGCTTGGCTAAGGCCCTCAGTAAAGCTTGAACTGAAGGTTGGTAACTAAGAGCAAATAGCTTGCAACGCCCAGGGATTTTTACTACACAATAAAGCTTCAATAAAGAAATGCAAGGAAAATGACAAGATATGCTCAACTGATGACACTAAGGGTACTCAGGTAGATGTAAGGTATTACATTTTTTAAATATTACATTTTAACCTAATGTACAGTAATATATGAATGAAATCAAGCATCAATGAATGATGCTATGGCCTTTATTATTTAGATATTACTGAAGCAAAAAATAGAGGAAAATATTTTAGAGATTGCCTAATTAACAAATAGTTGTCTTGTTTAGATTTTTGCCTTGCTTGTATCCACAATCAATGCTCATGGAAATAATCCAGAACTCAAAAAAAATGTATTACATCAGGTAAAATCTGCTGCACAGCACTTCTTTAGCATATTGAAGAGCAAGAATATTACTCTACGGACTAAGTCGTGCCTAACCCAAGGCAAGGTATTTTGTCTTGCCTAATACAGTTATGAAAGTTAGACATTGAATAATGAAGAACAAAAAATTGATGGTTTGGGCATTTTTTAAATGAATTCCAGGAAGATGACACCAATGTTGAATCAACCATTTTGTGCTCCTGCTGTGAGATCAGAAAATCAAGAGGTAAGGAGGCCAACCTTGGGAAACCACATACTAGAATTAGAATCCCATTATCCTAGGGTTCTTGGTTCAAATCTCCCCTTCCACTGCAGTGTTTTAATTTCACCATTCCTGCCAACAGGATTTCCCCATCTTCTACCAGGACAGAAGGACAGTGTTTGCCACCACCACCCTCTTCACCCTAGGTGTGTAACTGACAGCATGGTCTAACACCCCCAGACAGACCGTTTTCCAAGAGTAGGTCATAATTCCATGCCCTATGGAGAGCCCCTGACAATTAGCTCTCTGGACACTTTTCTTTCTGCATGATCATTTGAGGGTTATACTCCTCTGCTTCCAAGGTCAGAGCAGCATTGTCAACCACAGTACCCCAACCTCCTCTTCATGCACCATCAGCATAGTGAAACAAAAAATAAGTGGGCAAAAATTTACTAAAATTTGAGAATAGTGATATCTGCCCATTTGGGTTATTTTCACTCCTTCCAAAACCTCCCTCCCACATTCTCTGAGTGCTTCCCTAATACCTAGTCTAATACCCTACCCCCGAAACTTATCATTCCTAACACTACCTATCTAACACTCCCCTAATAGCATCTCCAAGATGTCAAAGAAACAGCAGAAGATATCAGCGGACACACCAAAAAGAAAGAAAGAAAAAAGTAACAAATATCTGAATATCAACTAGACCTAAGTGCAATTCCTGAAATTTAGCACGCTATGAATTTATCAGGAAAATAATTTAAAGTAATTATTATGGCACTTAAGCACCAGCTGAAGAAAGAGTCTGAGGAAAAGGTGAAACGATAGAAACTAGTAACCTCATTACATGCTATAGGAGAAAAACTACAAACAGAAACACAAAAATAAAACACTACAATAGCTGAATTAAGCAACACTATGAAGGAACAGAACAATGCAATAAAATAAAAGAGAAGCTGAATTGAAGAGATGGAAACCCAAATTAGTGAGCTGGAAAACAAGTATATGAGCTCCAACTTAAAAGAGGAACAGAAAACAACAAAAAATACAAAAGAGACTGAGAAAAATGTGATAACATTGTGGGACACAATTAAGAGGAACAACCTGCCTCTTATAGGGATTCCAGAAGAAGGAGCAAAGGAATCCACACAAATAATAGTACAATATCTCTAGTAAGAGAACTTTCTCCAAGGTCTGAAGGAGGAAAATATAGCTATTTAGGAAGCTGAGAGGACCCCAGCTTGGAAAGGTTACACAGAGGAAAACACCTTGGCATATAATGTCGTTAAGATATATGACAAAAAAGAAAAAGAAAAAAAAAACGTAAGAGACAGAGGAAAAGAGATCAATGTGTTAATATGGGTAGATTAGAGAAACAAATTCATAGACATGCATATATGTATAATAAACACATTATATAAAGTGCACTTGCACATTAAGAAGGCAGGGGAGAAAGAGGGAATCACCACTAGGATCAACATATCCCCCCCTCCGCGGGGGATGAACAACAGAAAAGTGGGTGAGGGTTGGCAGAGGAAGATGTAAGATATGAAAATAATTATCTATAACTTATCAAGGGTTCATGAGGGAGGAAGGGGGGATGAGGAGCTGATATCAAGGGCTGAAGTGGAAAGAAAATGCTTTGAAAATGATGGTGGCAACATATGCACAAATGTGTTTGCACAATGGATGAATGTATGGATTGTGATAAGAGTTGCAGCAACTCCCAATAAAAGAATTTAATAAAAAAGAAAGAAAAAAAGAAAACATCCTAGCCCAGTCTAGATCAAGTCCCAAAATCCAATATTAGCCCATAAGTCTGATATCAATTTGTAAAGTGCTTTTCAGATTGATGAACCATCTGCTATGACACTGAGTGCAGGGAATCACAGGCCAGTAGGTGAGAAACCTTGTGGATTCAGTGATGTTGTAAACATCTCAGTGGTGGCAGCGGTCTCCAAGTGGCCCCTCTGGCTCAGGGCAGTAGTGTAGTTCCATGAGCCTTGTCAGCCCTAATAAATGTCTTCTAGGGAGAGAGCTGAGAGAGTATGTATCCCACTTCCATCAAGCTAATTATCAATTTAATTCCTCTAAATGAGGTCATCAAGCTGCCACTTGATTGATAGGCTAGACTCCACCCCTTCATTCTGAGCCTCAACTTTGACACCAGATCATGTAACATCACAATCTCATAAAAAGGATCAGTAATTATAATAACCTCAGATTTCTCACCAAAAAGAAACCAGGCAGTCAAGAAGACAATGGAATTATATATACAGGGGTGGAAAAAATTGTCAATCTAGAATCCTGCATCGAGTAAAGTTATCAATCAAATATGGCAGAGAAATAAAAGTATTCCAAGACAAGGAAAAATTAAAATAATTCACAAAAACAAGACCACCACTGAAAAAAATGCTCAATGAAGTACTGTGACAAAAAATAAAAAAGAACAACAACACACAAGCCTGAAACCAGCATACAAGACAATTCCTCACAAAAATCAACACAGAGGGGCTGAGCCCCGGTGGTGTAAGTGGTTGAGTGTGGGACTGCGACCCGCAGGCTTGGTGGTTCAAATCCAGCAGCAGCTCTCAGGAGCAGCACTGGGTAGCGCCCACAACCACCAGAGGGCAGTGATGCCCCCCAAAAAAGCAAAACAAAACAAAAAAAAATAAAAACAAAAACCAACACACACAGAAAAACACCCAAACCAAGGAAATGACACAGCAAGAACAAAGAAATGAAACACAAATACATACAAATGCACAATGGACAGATATATAAAGGAAATTAGCAGTAGCGAATAAATACATATCAATGGTTAGTTACACTTAATGTTGATGAACTAAGTTTACTAGTAATGAGACAGAGACTAGCAGGATGGATAAGAAAACAAAATTCATCAATATGTAGCATAACAGAAACACACCTCATAAACAAAGACCTAAACAGATTAAAAACCAGAGGCTGGACAAAAATATACAAAGGAGAAAGCTAAAATCATAAGCATAACACAACACATTCAAGAAATGGAAAAAGGACAGCACATTCCCCCAATAAAGTAAGGAAAGAGATTATAAGGACTAAATCAGAAATAAACAAGATTCGGGGAGGGGGTAAACAAGACAAGCTAGTTCTTTGAGAACATTAACAAAATAGACCACTGGCAAACTTAACAAAGGCATAAAAAGAAAAGATACAAATACTCATAAAAAGAGATGGAAATGGTAAAACTACAATAGGTCCAAGTGAAATAAAATAGGTAGTAACACACTAATATGAAAAGCTGTACTCAAATTTGACAGGCTAGAAGAATGGACATATGCCTAGAAACACATCACTCACATTAATTCAGAGAGATATTTTAAAAAATCAGCATGTTTATAACAAAAGAAGAAATAGAGTAGGTCATTAAGAAACTACCAACTAAAAATCTACGAGTTTCACAGCAGAATTCTACCAAATATTCAAAGAAGATGACACCAATACTACACAAACTGTTCCAGAGTGTAGGAAAAGACAACAAATTTACAAACTCATTTCATGAAGCCAGCATAAAGCTGATACTCAAACCAGGCAAAGACCCCCCAAAGATGGAAAATTATAGACCAAGATCCCTCATGAACATAAATGCTAAAATTCTCAACAAAATCCTGGCCAATAGAATAAAACAGCAGCATATAAAAATAATAATTCAACATGACCAAATGTGTTTCAATCCAGATACTTATGGATGGTGCAATATTTAAAAAACAATCAATATAATCCACCATATAAAGAAAGTAAGAAATAAGACACATATTATCATATCAATAGATGAAGAAAAGGCATTTAACCATATTTAATACTCATTTATATTCAAAACACTGAAAAATTAGGAATAGAAGGAAAATCGCTCATACTAATAAAAACCGTATAAGAGAAACTAACAGCCAACATCATATTCAATGAGGAAAAGCTAGAAACTTTCCCAGTGAAAAGAGGAATCAGGCACAGATGTCCCTTATCCCCCTCTTATTCAACATCATGCTGGAAGTTTTAACTAGAGTCATCACAAAACATAAAGAAATCAAGGGAATAAAATAGGTTAAGAGAGAGAGAGAGAGAGAGAGAGAGAGAGAGAGAGAGAGAGAGAGAGAGAGAGAGAAGTGAAACTAAAAAAAAATGAAACTCTCCGTCTTTACAGATGATGTGACCTTATATATAGAAAACCTTAAAAAGTCTCCATAAAAATCCTGCTGGAAACAATCGAGGAATTCAGCAAATTTGCAGGACACAAAGTTAATACCCAGAAAGCAATTGGATTGCAGTATGTGAGTGAAAAGACCTACAAAAAGTACACTAAGAAATCAGTACCATTTACAATCACTGCACAAAAGATGAAATATTTTGGAGTAAATTTAGCTAAAGAAATATAATGAACTATACTGAGAAAACTACAGAACATTACTATAAGAAATGCCCACATAAATGGAAGAAATAACTATATAAATACCTAATGAAAAATACCTATATAAATGATAGCCTATCCCATGCTGATAGATAGGCAGACTTAAAACGGCAAGAAGAACCTGTAGATACAATGCAATTCCAATTCAAGTCCCAAGTAAATTAAAGACATGAAAAATCTAATTACCAATTTCACATGGACAGGAAAAAGCCCAGGATAAGTAAAGCACTTCTTAAAAAGAAAAACCATGTGGACCTATCACTGCCTGACCTAAAAACCTACTACCCAGTCACAGGAGTCAAAACACTTGTGCTGGTGCAATGAGATATACATGGGCTAATGGGTCAGAACAGAAAACTCAAACATAAATTTGTCAAATCTACATGCATCGTATCTTTGACAACGGACCTAGAAAGATCCAATGGCAGGAAGACAGCCTCTTCAACAAATGGTGCTGAACAAACTGAATTTCTATATGCGGAAGAATGAAACAAGACCCATATCTTTCCCCACACACAAAAATGAACTCAAGATGGATTAAAGAGGGGACTATTTACATTGTGGAGGACATCCTGATAGTCCTGTTGGTGAGCAGGGTTGGTGATTGGGGAGAACTAACCACCGAGTGGGAAGGGATGTGAATCAGTGAGTATTGGGAACCTAGGGTCTCTATGAGTCAGATTTTAGGTTCCTGGGTAGACACTTAAAATTCCTTTCTACCCCACCTTTGGTGAACCACACCTATGAACTAAGCACCATGATGATCATCAGCGCTGACCTGGCAGGCAGCATGGCATAATTCAGGAGAAAACCCAGAAAGATTTCATATAGTGGTCCCACTGAATGAACTGAGCCCTGCCTTGAAGCTGCCTGCACCTTTGGAGTAAGGGCTGGATGGGAGACGAAGCTGAGAGCAGTACCCCAAAGATGTTGAAGTGGTGGTCATTGAAGTTTAGAGGTAACCCGCAGATCTGTGGGTGTCCAATGGAGGACCCAGGACCAGAATACATGTTGTAACTCAATTCCCACCTTGCAGTCAAATGACAGGGTATGATCCATTAAGTAGGGATCTGCATTTGGAAGAATTGATCCAGGAAGGTCCCCTTGGCATCAATTCCCATACTTTGGCTCAACAGAGTCCAATCAAATGAGAAATTGAACTGTGCAGGACAAAAACTCATGAGTGCAAGTGTTCTCATAGACTCTTCATACCAACAGTATCTGAAGTGCTGAGTCATTGGAAAAATTGGTGATAACAGTGCAATCAGCTTATACCCCAGGGAGATGATTGACAATTCTGCACTTTTTTTTTTTTTTTTGCTTTTCTGCTTATAGCTTGGTTGTTTGCTTGCTTCTTTCCTTTTTATTTTTTTTCCTTTTTAGATGTGTGTGTGTGTGTGTTTTATTTGGTTGCTGGTTGCCTTAGGGCTACTATTTATGCAGTTGGCTTTAAAGTTTGTAATTTTGTTATATCATGACCTCCAAAGTAAACCTACATTGCACAAACCCCATGGAGAAGCAGATGAAGTCTAGGCTCCTACTTAACTCTAGCCCCAATTCAAGTACAGTTAGTTCTGATAATATGGCCACACTTAAGACTCACTTTCATGAAATAATCACTGAAGATAAGTGTTGCCTCAAAGTGTGGTAAAGAAAGAAGATGGTGCCCAGCTATCAACGAGAATAGTATTTTAAAGACTTGTATTCAAGCAAATAGCCATCTAAGTGAAGATTGGAAGAAACACACTAGCTTGTGTGATCCAAAGATGGCAAAAAATTTGAATATATCAAAGGGAAAAGGATCAGAGCTAAAATTATGAACAAGCAACTTTTCAAAGTCCATTGAGGACAGTATGAGCCCCAAGTCCATCTTCAGAGTATACAGTCAGACTGAGCCACCGACAATAATCTTGATTATGCTGGATAAAGCTTGAAACTTGGTCAGTTGACCTCCCTATAGACCCAACCTGAATTTATCTGCATCCAGGTATCTCTTACTTGTTCTATGAGAGAAGTTTCTTTCATGGCTTTTTTAATGTTGGTAGAATCTTTTTTTATTACTTATACTTTTATTTTTTATTTACTTTTGGGGGGGGGGCATCACTGTCCTCTGCTAGTCATGGGAGCTACCCAGCCTTGCTCCTGGAGAGATGCTGCTGGATTTGAACTGCCAAGCCAATGGGCCACTGTCCTGCATTCAACAACTACACCACCAGGGCTCAGCCATACTTTTATTTTTATCTCAATAATATTATTAATTTTCCCTTGCCACCTTATTTCAATTTTGGTTTTATTGTTTCTGTTGGGTGTCCAATTTGTGAAGCAAAGAGGACTGGTGTATAATGGTAATCATTGATTCAAGGGTATATGGGGGATGTGGGCTTCAGTGATAGGGAGGGAAAACATGAAGGTGAGAGGAGGGGGAAAGTGTTAGAATGAATTGTGATTGCACAATCACAACTTTTAATGGTAATTTAACTGGGGGAAGGGGCATTCTAAAATTGATGTGGTAATGATTCTCCTTGATATGGTTGAATAATTGAACTATTGCACTGCATGATATGCAAATTATGTGTCAATAAAACAGTTTTTTTTAAAGAATAGATATGCTTGAGTTATCATGCTGGAAAAGAATATTGAAAATACCATGGACTCCTGAAAGTACAACCATATCTGTATTGGAAAAAGTGAGGCCAGCATCCTCTTTACAGGCAAGGATAGAAAAATTTGTTTTGCATACTTTGTACATACAATTAGGAGTGACCAGTCCCTGAAGAAGGACATCAGTGTCTGTAAAATGAAGGGGCATCAAAGAAAAAGAAGTTTGTTACAGAAATGGATTGACCCGGTGGTTGGATCAATGTGCTCACGTATTGGAAGAATTGTGAGGATAACACTGGACTATGCAGTGTTGCATTCTGTTGTACACAGCGTCTCTATGGATCAGAGCACCGAAAAAAATGAAAAAACTGTGAAAATTTTTGGGTCGTCAGCACTATCTGAGGATCCAGAAGAATGTGCTGGGCACAGAGAGATCCCTGGTCATTATTGTTTCAGGCTTCTCAATCTCACGATATAGGCATTGTTGTCCCTATTTCTTAGATCGGGAAATTGAAAGTAAGATACAAATGAATATTTTCAGGGTCCCACAGGTGACAAGTGCTGGAGCAAGGTTTCCCCCTTGTGCCTGATCCATGAAGACTTCCATAAATAAGTTTGGAGAAGTGCCATATATACTTGAGTATAAACCAACCCAAATATCAGCCTAAGACCCTAATTTTACCACAAAAAAACTGCATTAAAAATGTGCTGAAAATCTCATCTTATACACACATGTATACATTAACTAGCTGAGTTCATGGCTGGTGGGATAGGATTTCCACCAAAGTAGACCTTCGTCCAGAGTGTGCCCTCTTCCTACAATACTCATGAATATTTTCTTCTTTCTCAGCAATAGTCCAAAGGACACTGTTGCTGAGTCCAGTTGGCTCTGATTCCTAGTGACTATAAGTACAACACAAGATACTGCCTGGTCTCATATCATCCTCACACATGTTATATTTGAGATCACTGTTGCAATCACTTTGTTAGCTTACCTTGTTCAGGGTGTGGTGATGGAAAAGACCATTCTTGCTTATCAAGGGCTTCCATAAAAGTATTTCACATGACCTTCATAAAATGCTCTGAGGTGGTGGGGACCTGCTATCATATAGACTTTACAGATGACAAGCACCACAGATTAATTTGTGATACTTTGGGAGCTTGCGTAGTACTCTGATGCTGAAAACTATACAACCAGAATTTTAAGTACTTATCATGTCATTCATGGTACAGAGGTTTCAGTGGAGTTTCCAGACTAAGACCTAGCAGGAAAAAATGCTTGCTCATCTACTTCCATAATTAGTCAGTGAAAAAACCTTATGGATCACAACAGAATCTTCTCTACTATATTTCTGGAAGGTGACACTCTTAGGTTGGAAGGGATTCAAAACAGTGATTGCAAGTATTGGCTCAATCATACCAATGATCGTGAAGCTGGTGCAGGACCAGGCAGATTTTGCTCTGTCCTATGTAAGGACCCTGAGTTGGAATTGACTCCATTGCATCCAAAAATGCCACCACAGATAGGGAAATGGAAATTCTTAGAAAAGGAAAAAAGAAAGGCACCAAGGGAGAAAAGCAAGAAGGGTGGGAGGAAACATAACTGCTCAAAGTTTTTGATGTATCAGGCATTTTCACTTATGCTAACTCAGTAAATCCTGTAGCCCTGTGAAATTAGGATTATCATTCTCTTCATCAGAATAACAAAGGCTCAGAGAATTTACATGATTTACCACTAATAAGAAACAATGAGTATTAAATGTAGACCTCCAAGGAAAATTATATAACTTTATTCAAAGTGCGCTTGTTTGCTTATTTATTTTTATAACCCCAATGTTATATTTTGAAAATTGTCCAAAGAATAGTATAAAGAATATTCATATGCTCTTCAACTAGATTCACTCATTTTCAATGTTTGGCTAATTTTCCTTTATCTTTCTTTCAAATATTTGTGTGTATAGAATACCCATACAAGGAGGAATTTAAATGCTTAAATGTTATGGAAAAATTCTACTGTATTTTCATTCTAATTTTCCTACAAACTTAAAAAGTATGTAAATTAAATTAAGGATTACAGAACAGAACATCAGGTTTACTTTCCACAGTACATACTTTTTGTTTCTGTTTATCTATTGCAATTTCCTCATTGTACTTATCACCTATTCTCCCCATGTTTTTATTTGCAGTCCTCCTTCTTTCCTAATCTTCTGAACATGCTGCCCTTTTTCTGGCATATAGTTTTATTGGCTTATAATTCACATATTACAATTCAACAGTTCAATTACAGCAAAAAAAGTTGTGCAATCATCACCACAATCAGTTTTAGAACATTTTCCTTGCTCTTGTGTTCATTTTTATTAGTCCTTTTGATCTTAAATGTTTGATTATTTTACCCTCGTGGTGGGTTCGAGTCAAAACTGTCAGTAACTTTGCTGGAGAAGGAATGGACTTTCTAATTCTGTAAATAATTATAGTCTCAGAAACCCAAATGAAGCCTCTCTGGATCAGAATTGACTCCATGAGAGTTAATTTGGTTTGGGGAAGAGTGATTTCAGCTCCAGACCTGAGGGGTAACTAAGGGTCGTAGTGTAAGGAGGTCTCAACTCTCTTTCTTACTAATGAGCCTGATGTGGTGCTTACATAATCTCATGTCAACTTGAGGGCATTAAGAGTGAATAGGGTGCCATCTAGCCTATCCATCAGGTCACAGCCTAATGATGCTTCCTTGTGCATGTGCCCTTCTCATGAGGATTCTAGGAACTTCCTTTTTCTCTCAGTCTTCATCTTCCAGTTGACACGTGAGATGAAGACTTGCTGAGCCCTTCAAGAGCCTCTCTCTCTATCTCTGGTTCACCTTCCTGTTGAAGAGCCACATTCAGAGAGCTGAGGCACCGCCAGGAGTCTGTGCCAGTTTTGAGATGCTTCCACCACCCCTGCATTCACAACTTTGAACCCACTGCCCTGTGATCATCTTGCATTTTGCATCATTGCATGTAGCTGTGTGAGTCTGAAGAAAGATTTATGGACTAGTATCAGACTTATGGGCTAATCTTGGATTTATGGACTAGATCTGGACTGGGTTGCAATGTTTTCTCAATATACAATTACTCTTTGATATGTAGCTCTATCTTACACAAATATAAATGTCCCTGGATTTGTTTCTCTAGTCAATCCAGTCTACCACCTGGTCTCTTCTATAACCTGGAGTTTCAGTAAACATGTTTCTCCAATTCTATGTAGAATCTTCTACTACAATCCTTTTTGGGCTAAACACTACCTAGTTCTTACTTCAGGGTTGAGAAAACTGATGTTTTTCTGTTCCATTAATCATTTGGACTAAATGTTTCCCTATGTCTTTCAATTTGGAAATGAGTTAAGGGAAATATTTTCCTATTTTGGTGAAATCCTGTATTAGACCAGGTAGATTAGAGAAACAAATACATAAGAAGGCTTGTGCATATAAGAAAGAAGTAGAGCTGAGCCCCGGTGGCATGGTGGTTGTGCATGGGACTGCGGCCCACTGGGTTGGAAGTTCAAATCTAGCAACAAGGCTGGGCCTCCTACACCCACCACCAGAGGGCAGTGAGGCACCCCCTCTCCCCAAAAAAGAAAGAGGTCTAGGCTAAAGAAAGAGGTCTAGGCTAAGCCCTGGTGGTGTAAGTGGTTGAGTGCGGGACTGCGACCCGCAGGTCTGGCGGTTCAAATCCAGTGGCGGCTCTCAGGAGCAGCACTATGGAGTGCCCACGACCACCAGAAGTAGTGATACCCCCCCCCAAAAAAAGAAAGAAAGATGTCTATAAACAAGAGCAACATGTACATTAACACCCCAATTCAGTTCAGCCCAAGGTCATAAGTCCAATATTAGCCCTGATGTCCAACAGCAATCTATAAATTTCTCTCCAGACTCACAAAACATATCCAATGATGCTGAATGCAGGAAGATCACAGGCCAGTGGGTGCAAGGTCAGTGATGGTAAAAAGCATCTCAGAACTGGTAGGGGTCTCTCTGTGGTTTCTCTGGCTTCAGAAGGCTGGTTGCATCCATGTGACTTGTCCGGCTCAGGAAACTAAGGGAGTTTCGTGTGTCTTTTCCTCAGGTATGTCTCACAGGAAGTCAGCCTCATGTCTTGTCAGGAGAGCATCTCCAAGGGACTGAGTAGTGAGTCTCTCCCTTCCAAGGGGGAAAAACAGTGGGATTTCCCAGAATTCTCAAGAAAAAGCCATGCCCACACAGAGGTCTCATTGGCTAATCTCCAGATTGACAGGCAAGACTCCACCCGTACACCCTCAATCCTCAAACTGACACCAGATTAGGTGACTGCCACAAACCCCAAATAGAAAAGAGTAGCATTCAGTGAGTAGCATCTAAAGAAGGATTGATGGCCAGAGATTAGAGGACTGCATGATTCACAGAGACACCTACAAATACTATGTGTGCCCTTGGCCTTGTTATTCACTTCTTTATACTAGATTTACTAATTTCACTAAAAGAGATAAGAAATCTGAATTTTTCATTAAAAATATCCATATACCAGGGCTCAGCCCTGGTGGCGTAAGTGGTTGAGTATAGGACTGCAGCCCGCGGGATTGGTGGTTCAAATGCAGCAGCAGCTCTCAGGATCAGCGCTGGGTAGCTCCCACAACCACCAGAGGGCCGTGATGCCCAAAAAAGAGCAACAACAACAACAACAAAACAGCAAACAAAAAAATCCATATACCTCATCCTCCTCCCTCCTGAAACTTGAATTAACACTTTTTCTAAAGGAGATATGAAAATGCAAGTTTAATAAGTACATGAAAAGGTTTTCAGTATCATTAGTCTTTGGGGAAATATAAATCCCAAACACAATGAGGTACTACTTTATCCCCACTATGATGACAAGGATGTTGAGCAAATGAACTCTCATATACTGCAGGTGGAAGTGTAAAATGATATAGTCATTATGAAAACAACTTGGCAGTACCCAAAAGTTAGATATATAACCTTATGGCCTAGAGGTTTCACTTCTGGTTTTAGACTACAAAAAATTGAAAATAGGTATTCAAAACAAATACATGTACAAGCATGTTCACTGCAGCATTACAATAGCTAACAGGTACAAAGAAACCAAGTGTCCACCAAGCAGTAAGTGAGCAAACAAATTTAGACATGTCTAAATAATAGATTATTCAAACATAAAAATAATTAAAAGCATATATATGCCAGGACATTCATAGACCTTGAGCACATTTGTGCAAAAAGAAATCAGCCACAAAAGTTGACATATATGATTGCATTTATATAAAATGTGCAGAAAAGAGAGAGAAAGCAGATTAGCATTTGTCAGGAACAGGGAGAAGAGAAGGTGAAGTGCTGAATGAAGATATTTTGCAACTAGATAGAAGTGATAGTTGCAGGCTGAGCCCAGGTGGTGTAAGTGGTTGAGTGCGGGAGTGCGGCCCATGGGCTTGGCGGTTCGAATCCAGTGGGAGTTCTCAGGAGCGGCGCTGGGTAGCTCCCATGACCCCCCAAACAACAACAACAACAAAAAGAAGTGATAGTTGCATTGCATTATAAATATGTTAATTATTATGAAATTTTTAACTTTAAAATGGATAATTTTATGTTTTGTGAATTTTATCTCAATAAAACACAATAAAATGTGTATCCCAAGTTTTATTTGTCTTTCTATATCTCATTGCTAAGTTTTTAATATTTCTTTCTAGGACATGTGTGATATAAAAGGTAACATGCTTACCTGCTAACTAAAAGGTAGGAGATTTGAATCCACCCTGAAATTCCTCAAAAAAAAGGTCAGTCATTGATAATGCTACACATGTGCTTTACTCTGACACAAATGGGTCACCAGGAGTTAGGATCAGCCCAAAACAACTAGGCCTTTTTATCCCTAGATAGTAACTGCCTGAAAGCAGGAACATTTCTTGGCCTTGGTTCCAACATCTAAATCAAAGGGACTGATATCAGGAATATTTTAAACATTTATTGAGTGAAGGAAGGAATGATGAATGAATGAGAGTAGTATGAACTTCATTCAGAAGGAATTGTGGTTATTATGCTCTTATGAATCTCCAGTGCCTAGCATTGGGGATAATAAGCACTCAAAAAATGTTTGTTATACTAGCAAATTTAAGAAAGTGAAAACATTTTTAAACAGCAAGGAACCACATATGTTAAAATATTCAATATATAAAACCAAGAGCAAAATCCCTCTGAATAGAAAACCCAAAGGAAAAACTGACATTGTAACTAAATACTCAGGTCACTTCACTGCAACTCTGACTTTCGTCACCCAAAAGATTACTTTGAAAACAACCAGCAAGTACTCTCTTTGTAGCAGTTACTTCTTGAAATGAACATAACCGATTGTTCCCCAAATCGATGTCTGTGCAAAAGCCAGGGATGAAATTATATAGGTAAGCCCAATGCCCAAGGCCTGGCAGAAAGATGACCCAAAAGGAGACTATTAAACTTGCAGTATCATCTCTGTACTAATAACCTAAGCTACTATTAGTGATTTAGACCGAGAATTGTTTAAATGCTAGAATGCATATGATTTCTATCTTGACATTATCCCTGTAATCACTGGTCCTGATTAAAGACTTCTGCCCTTGAAGATGGATGGGCTCAAGCATGTAAACATAGTCTTTCACTTATTGCATGCTATTTCTCCCCAAATATTCTTCCATGTTCTTCAGTTCAAAGATCAGTAGTTGTTTTACTTGAATCATTTTTTTTAAAACACTGAGTTGAGTTGGAAGGAGATGGTGAAAAAAATGATAATTCTAAAAACTTCAATTTTTTCTATACAAGAAAGCTAACTGAATAAGCAATTAAGAGGGTTGCTACCTTCTTTTTTTTGCAATCTAGAGCTAAATATTTGAAAAAGTGCCAAAGCATGTGAGTGCTTGTTTTTCTGTAACACAGGACAAGATAGTAATCAGAAAGGAAATGTTAGGGTGCCATTCACTTTACTCTGCTCACTGGCAGCCAGTTAGAGCTGGAATTCACAGGGCTCCCTTATGCTGCTCTCTACGTTGACTCAGTCGTTTCCTGCCACAGTGGGAAGTCCTCCTCAACTGTCTGCAGTACTTTCAAATTCCTTGGGTACAGTTTACAATTCAGTGTTGTGTGTAAAACCACAGTAATTGGGACTGCAGAAACCTCAATAAAAATTATTTCATTGTAATGAGTGGAGTTGGGATTTTTAAAAAATCGGTCTAGTAATAAACTCTAAACTAAAACAACCATCATGTTATCAGCAGCATCTTAAAGAGCTGTAGTCAACAGTCAATATCTTCATGTAAATCTAGATCTTATTCTTTCAAGTTTGCTATTAGCAAGAAATGTCTTACTTCTAGAAAGCATTTCCTAGTTTAGTTTGAGGTTCCCCTGCCATTTAACTTCAGGCTAAAATGTCAGGCTCTTTGCCAACATTTCTCCAAAGGACCCCACATGGTTATTCTCCTACTCATCCACTCTTCCCAAGCACTGTCTCACACTCTGTTGTCCTCTCTCAAACCGTCACTACCTTTCTATGGTGTCCTTCTTCCTCTTCTCTGCCAAGAATTTTCCTTATCCCCCTCTATGCCAAGACTTTACTAGTTTTGCAACCCTGTCTAAAAAAAGAGTATCTAACCAAAGTCTTCTCAGACAACCCTAGTCATAATCAGACCCTGAACTTTTTTTCCTTGCTTGTTATCCCACTAATTGAGGATGGTGGGGGGGGGGGAATGTATAAGAAGCATTGTTCCATGTGTCTCTGTTGCTCCACATTATGAGATACAAGAGACAATGTGTGGTCTTTTTTTCCCCAATATACTACCACATATTTGCATGGGACTGACACAGAGCAGGAGTTAATGAGCACATGATAACTGAAACAGAATTTAGACCATGAGTCTGCACAGCTTTTAGAGATTTGTGGAGGAAGCACTCATGCTCTATTTCATTTGAAAGCCCCATGATCTTCTTAAGTTCACTCCTTTCCAAGAAAAATTCTCCTAGTTCTTTTCGCCACTCCAACCACATCCTTTTCAACATGGAAGGGGGCACTTCCTATTGACTTGCCAAGTTGCCTTACTTGTATAAGTAAAGAGGGAGTGAAACCAAGATGATGGTATAAATAGATGAAGAGAACCAGCAATGTATGTGGGTAGGCTATGGGCACATGTGAGTCCTATCTCTTTTGATATTTAGCTCATATTTTGGATAATAGTTGTCAATGTCTTCTTAAAAGTACCACTCATTATGTGGCCCAGAACCAAGGAGTATAATTGCTACTTCATCTCCCTAAATGTTTACCCTTCAGTGTTAGTGAATCCTATGGTTACAGGGAGCTTTAATCAAATGATGTCCCTAAAAAGGTGACCAAAAAAGCTAAACAGTATTTGATTACTGCCATTATATGGCAATTATAGAGGATAAAATAATTTAAGGCATAAAATGTTTCAGTAAAACATGAATGTGGAAGTTCAATATATGTCATATATATTCCAGCCTAAACAGGACAAAATGATGGTGGCTACCCACTCAGAGATCTGCAGATGTGTGCTCCAATCCACTCAATTTTGTTGATGAGTGAAGTAGTACCCAATCAAGTTACTTCACTTCTTTGAGCCTCTATATTTAAGAACTCCTGCCTCATAAATTATTATAAGGATTGAGAAACCCAGAGATTATCAGAGTACCTACCTCACTGATAGTAGGCATTCAGTGAATAAGAATATAAAATATGGTCGTAGCAGGAATCAAAGGAGTAAAAGTTGGATGAAAGATGCGTTGAAGGTCTACAAGCTCACTCATTACCACCTTGGGATCTCAGTATTGACACCACCTTCACAAGGTGTCCTAAAGCAGACACCCAAATCACTCCTTAGCTTCCTTCTTTCTCCCTCTCTGCCCTGTCATACCTTTTTTCACTCCAATTTCTTCAAGCCTTTCTGATTCTACCTCCCTAAGAGCTGTCTCTCTTTCCCCCCACATCAGCATTTCCTTGCTTCAGAGTGCTTGGTTGAAGACCATTATATGTTTTAGGGTGATATAAATATCACTTTCTCCTCATGCCCCCTGGAGACATTTGTATATTCTTACAGTGCCTCACTAGGCTTGTTCATAGCCTGTGATGCCACTTGAGACTTTCTAATGTTATCTGTCTTTGTCCCTAACTCTTAGTTTCCAAGAGTCAGTGAGAATTCATTTTGCTCAACATTGTGTGTCCCCAGTGGCTAGCAAAGTGTCTGACATATTATGGCCTGATAAATTATTACTGGATGAATAAATAAGTGACTAGCATATGTTCTCAAACTTATTTTGACAAAAAACCCTTTTTTAGAAAAAATTAGTCAGTGCTCCATAGCAGTGAACTGTTTTATATAGCCCATAATCCAGTATAAACTGTAAGTAACTGCTTTTGCAGCAGCCCTAGATTCTTCCAGCATCCCCCAAGCAACAGTTTCATTACCTTTAGGAAACACTAAATTAAACCAATAAAGGAACATGAAACTAAGTTCACTGTATATCATGCGATCCAAAACCAAATCTGATCATGTCACTTGACTTTTCTGCTCATAGTAGCCAATGCACAGGGAGGACCATAGGGCTGGCCCCACCACAAGAGAAGACACCTCTTGCTGACTCACATCATTATGAAAGACAACACTGGAGGCACAGTGTGGAAATTATGCCTGATTTGACCACATCACACAGGGCTAAAGGCGTGCAACAGAGCAGCAAGGGAAGCTAAGCAAGGAAGTCCCCAAGGAATAACAAAATAGATTTGGGGGCCAGGGCATGGCATCCCATCAGGCTCAACCAGAAAAAAAATGCCTAAATGTCAATAAACAAACCTGAAACTATTTAGAGGCTTTCCTTTTATTGGGTCTTTTGCTGTTGTCACTTGGTTTTGCTTTTCCTTTCATTGTTTTATTTTGCTCTGCCTTGTTTTTGTGCTCATCATTGTCTCTGCATGTCTATCTAGATAATATAGGAGGGGTAAAGAATACAGCGAAACAAAACAACGAACTAACAATTCTGAGGGAATATGGGAGAGGGGAGGTGGGGATAGGAATGAGTGTTAACAAACCTAGGGAAAAGTGAGCAGCAAGTTACCTAAAATCAGTGGCAAGGAAGGAATAAGATGCCTGGTAGGACTTGATCAAAGACAATGTAATTGAGAGGAATTGCTGAAATTGAGTGAAGGCTAAACATGATAGTGGGACAAGAGAAAAGTAAAAGGAAATAGAGGGAAGAAATAGGATACAGATGGCATTTATAGAGTTCTAAATATAGGCATATACATATGTAAATGTATTTATATATAACGATAGGGAAATAGATTTATGTACATATATTTATATGTTAAATAACAAGGTAGCAGGACAACAGTGGGTCTCTACTCAAGTACTATCTCAACCCAAGGACACTTTGTTCTATCAAATTGACACTCTATGATGCACACCTTCCTGAAACAATGACTGAAAAAAAATGGATGCATAAGCAAATGTGGTAAAGAAAGATGATGGTACACATCTATTAAAAGATAAATAGTCTGGGATCTTAAAGACTTGAAGATAAACACTTGTCCATCTAGCTGAGGAAAAACAAAGTCCACATGGAAGAAGCACACCTGTCTGTGTAATAATGAGGTGTCAATGGGATCAGGTATCAGGCATCAAAGACATAAAACAAAAAAATCTTACCAAGGTGAATGAGTGGGAGTGCAGAGTGGAGAACCAAAACCCATCTGCAGGCAACTGGACTTCCCCTTACAAGAAGAGTAACAAGGAAGAGATGAGTCTGTTGGGGTGTATAGCACCAATGAAACAGACAACTTTCCTCTAGTTCTTTAATGCTTCCTCACCCCCCCCCCCACTATCCTGATCCCAATTCTACCTGACAAATCTGTCTAGACCAAAGTATGTACACAGGTAAAGAGCTGAAAACACAGGAAATCCAAGGCAGATAAGCCCTTTAGGGCCAATAATGAGAGTAGCAATATCAGAAGTGGAAATGGGGGACAGACAACAGAAAAGTTGGTGAAAGGAAATATGATACAATGTAAGATACGATAAAATAACAATAATTTATAAATTATCAAGGGTTCATGAGAAGGGGGGTAGGGAGGGAGGGGAAAGTATGAGGAGCTCAAGGGCTGAAGTAGAAATAAAATGTTTTGAAAATGATGATGAAAACAAATGTACAAATGTGCTTGACACAATTGATGGATGTATGGATTATGATAAGTACTGTATGAGCCCTCAATAAAATTATTTTTTTATGTTTTCCTGAGTGACTAAGATGGATTCCCAATCACTTCGTGTGTTAGTCCGAGAGGACTAGAGGAACAAATTTCATAGACATGCATATGGATATAAGGAAAGGGTTTATATACAAAAGGAATGGAACACTGAGAAAGCATCCCAACCCATTCCAGTTCAAAGTCATAAGTCCTATATCAGCCCATATGCCCAATACCAGTCCATAATGTCTCCTCCAACTCACAAAGTCACAGGTCAGTCGGTGCCGAATCCCGGTGCTGGCAGAGGTCTCCCCATAGCTCCTCGCTTCCAGGACTCAGGGCTCATCAACAGCATCCAGTGATGGCAGAAGCAACTCATCACTGGTAGGAGTTTCCACATGGACTCTCTAGCTTCAGAGGTCTGGCTCCATCAGGGCCAAGCCATGTGGCTTCTCCGGCTCCTCAGACACTGCCATCTTGTCTTGTCCATGATTAATCATCTCTAAAACTAACTCCCAATAACTGGGGAAGATAGCTTCTCATCTTCATGAGAGAAATATCTCGAGAATTCCCAGAAGTCTCAGGAGAAAGCCATGCCCACATGGAGGCCTCATTGGCTACCCAATGGTTATCTACAGATTAACAGACTAGACTCCACCCCTACATTCCAATCAAAAAATTAACATAAGCACATGACTGCCACACTTGGTTCATCCCATGAGCCTATATCAGCCTATGACCAAATTTGTTTCTATCTTGCCCTTCATTCTTTTTTACTCTAATCCCTTTGTTTATACAATGTGTTTATCTGGACACATCAGAATAACGAAAGGCTCTTCAACTACCAGTTTCACTTTGTACATGGAACCCCCTCACCTGCATCATTTGACATTTTCCCCTATATACCAGTCCTCTCTAAATCCTATTAGTCTTTCACATTTCTTCTTGGGCACCCCTTCTCCAGAGAATGTTCTCTACTTGTATAGAGTGTGTTAGAGACAACCCCTATGACCACATAGTACCCCATGGTTGCAGCTATCAGAATGTCCTGTCTTCTGATGCTTTTTGCCAACCCCCACTTCAGTATATGAACTTATTGATGACAGGGACCATATACTATGTATTTTAGCATCATTAATGTTTTCCTCTGACTGTCAGAAAAGGCTTTTCATTACAGGATTGATTTCTAATGTGAGATATAGATACAAACAGTGGACAAACATGACAAACAGACAAATGGAAGATAGATATAAATTATAATAGGTTTTCAAAACAAAAAATCATCTGAATACTGTTGTCATGGAAGGTCACACTAACATATATGTGGCAGTCACCTATTGTGGTGTCAATTTGAGGATTGAGAGTGTAGGGGTGGAGTGTAGCCTAATAATCTGGAGATAGCCAATGAGACTTTATGTGGGCACGGTCTTCTGAGAATTCTGGAAAATATGGTTCTTCCTTTGTGGAGGCAGGAGACACTATCTCCCTTGGTTCACTTCCTTGGAGACTGCCTACTGAGAACACTCTTGGAGATGCTCTACTGCCAAGACACAAGGCTGATTCCCTGTTAGACATCCTGGAGGAGGAGCCACAGGGACCTACCCTAGTGGAACCAGATCTCTGAAGCCAGAGGAGCCACTTGGAGACCCCTGACAGCTCTGGGATGTTTACAATGCCACTGGATCCAAAGGCATTCTACCCATCTGGTTTGTGATCACCTTGCATATGGCATCATTGCATGTGTTTCATGAGTCTGAAGAAGGCTTTATAAACTGGTATCTGGCATATGGGCTAATATTGGACTTATTACCTTGAATTGGAAAGGGTTGGGGTGATTTATTTTTTCAATGATTTTTTTGGGGGCTCTTACAGCTCTTATAACACTCAATACATCATCTGCATCAAACACCCTTGCACACATTCTGCCATATTCATTTGAGCCCTTGGTATAAGCTCCTCTTTCCCCCTCCTTTTTTTAAAAAATAATAAATCATTTTATTAGGGGTTCACACAACTCCCCTCAAAATCTATATATACATCAATCGTATGCAGACCACACTTGCACATCTGTTGTCATCATCACTTTCAAAACATCCTCCTCCACTTAGGCCCCCAGTAAATGTACAGTTGCTTATATATAAACCTATCCCTGTATACTTATGCATGCTTATGAATTTATTTTTCTAGTCTATTTGGACTAACACTAACATAGGACCAAAAGATGAAAATGAACTCCATGAAAGTGAAGGTTCTTGGTATAAGAAAGAACATGTGCAAATAGAAATTGGCTTGTGGGAGGAGCTGGGAAATCCAGGCGTGTGTGTGTGCATGCATGCATGCATGTGTGTGTGTGTGTGTGTGTTTATACTCATATATACAAATATTGAGGGATAATTTTTATAGTGTTGCTACTAAGTCCCAGGCTACACTTATTAATATTATTAGGTGCTGTGGCATCTTCAGTATGAAACACTGCCAAATCCTGCATCATCCTCACAATTTTTGTTATACTGTTACTTTTTCATCCATTGTGTCATGTCATCTCATAAAGGATCTTGGCTATTTTCACTGATCCTCTACTTTAACAAGTAGGTTGTCCTTTTTTAGGAACAGGTCTGTCATGATCACATGTCCAGAGTGTATGCAATGAATTCTCACCATCTTCACTTGTAAGGAGTTCTGGATGTCCTTTTCCCAAGACAGATTTGTTTGTTCTGCTGGCAAACCATGGTACCTTCATTTTTTTCCCAAGACCATAATACAAATAGACTAATTTTTTGGTGGTCTTCTCTATCAGTTGTCCACCTTTGAAATTGATATGGGACTATTAAAAATACCATGACAAAATGAAATAAAATAAATACCATGGTTTTGTTCCAGCACACCTTATTCATCAAAGAGATGTTCTTGCTCTTCAACACTTCAAAGAAAGTTTGTGCAGATTTTCTCAATGTAATAGGATTTTTGATCTTGACTGATGCTTCCATGATATTGTGGGACAAAGTAAAATGAAATCTTTGCCAAATGTAAACTGTTCTCCATTTGTCAATATGTTGTCTATGGGTAGACTCGTAAAGATCTTGGTTTTATTTACGTTGAGTTACAATCCATGCTGAAGACTGCAGTCTTTCATTTTCATCAGCAAATCCTTCAAGTCAAGTAATTCCTACTTAAATTTAAGCAAGATTATGTTATCTGCATATCAAAGGTTGTTAAGCCTTCCTGCTGCCACATTCTTCTTCATATAGTTCATCTGGGATTATTAGGTTAGCATGCAGTTTGAATAAGTGCAGTTAATAGATAAAACACTTATACACACCTTTCCTGATGATAAACCAAACAGTATTTTTTTTCTGTTTGAATGACTATCTCTTGGTCCATCATGAGCACAGTTAAGTGTTCTGGAAATCCCATTCTTTTCTTTATCCATAGTTTATTTTTATATACAAAGTCAAATGTAAAGTATTATCATACACACAGTCAGGTAAACGTCTTTTGTATATTCTCTGATTTCAGCCAGAATTCATCTGCCCTCAGCAATGATATGCTTCATGCTACATCCTTTGAATCCAGCTTGAATATCTGGCAGCTTTCTCAGTGCATTGGTACAACTACCATTGAACTGTCTCTGTAAAATTATACTTTATGCTATGCTAATAATATTATTTGAAAATTTCCACATTTTATTAGGTCACCTTTTTTTTGGAATAGGCACAAATATACATATCTTCCAGTCAGGTGGCCAAGTGGCTATCTTCCAGATTTCTTGGCATAGACAAGGGAATACTTTTAATGCTACATTCAGTTATTTCATTCAATGAAGCATTTTCACTGATAGTCTGTCAATTTGTGGAGCCTTGTTTTTCACAAGTTCTTTCAATGCAGCTTAGACTTCTTTCTGCAGCACTGTCAGTTCTTGATTATATTCTATCTTCTGAAATGGCTGGAAGTCAGCAGATCCTTTTGAATACAATGTGTACTCCTTCCTTATTCCATATATGTGTGTGTGTGTGTGTGTGTGTGTATATTTGATGCTTTCTTCATTACTGAATGTTTCACTTCTAGAATCTTTGAATATTAAAACTAGAAGTTTACATTTTTTTCTTCAATTTTCTCAAGTTCAGCTCTTTTACTTCATCATTTCTTTCATTTGTTTTAGGTACTTTCAAGAGAAAATTTCTTGGTCTATTAACATATATTTTTGCCCTTTTTTTCTTTCTGGTCTGTTAAATATCCTTTTCTTTATCTTAATCTTATTCCACTGCTCTTCAAGACTTCAGTTATTAGTATTCAAATGGAAATTGTCTCTAAACTCAGGTGAGATATAATCAAGGTTGCATTTTGACTTCATGGACTTGATTTAATTTTCTTAGCTTCAACCTGAACTTACATAGGAACAATTAATGGTCTGTTCTACAGTCAGCTCTGATATTGGTTTGGCTGAAGATGTTGAACTTCTCCATAATCTATTTCAACAGGTGTAATCCTTTTGATTCATACGTATCTCCTCTGATGAAATTCAAATAAACAGTCTCAATTTAAGTTGTTGAAAATAAATAGTGGTAGTGATATTGTTTGCCTTGAAAAATTCTATCTTGTGTTTTCCAACTTAGTTTCAATCATCAAGGTCATTTTTCCAATTACTGATCCTTCCATTTTATTTCCAACTGTTATACTCCTCCAGTCCCTCACATTCTCCCTCCCTCCTACTCCCCCTCCCCCATGAAGCCTCAATAAATTATAAATTACTATTTTATCATATCCTAAACTGTCTGATGTCTCCCTTCACGCACTACCCTGTTGTCCATACCCCAGGGAGGAGGCCATATGTAGATCCTTGTAATCAGTTGCTCCGTTTACTTCACCTTCTCCACATCATTCCAGTATCGCCATTCTCAACACTGGTCCTGAAGGGATCATCTGTCTTAGATTCCCCAGGTTTCCAGTTCCTATTTGTACTAGTGTACATCCTCTGGTCTAGCCAAATTTGTAAGGTAGAATTGGGATCATGATAGTGAGTAGGAGGAAGCATTTAAGAACCAGAGAAAGTTGCATATTTCATTGTTGCTGCATTGTACCGTGGTTGGCTCATCTCTTCCCCACAACACTTCTGTAAGGGAATGTAGCTTCACCTACAGATGGGTTTTGGGTCCACAATCTATACTCCTCCTCATTTATAATGATGCAATTTTCAGTCCCTGATCAGTCCCTGATCCCTTTGACACTTCATGGTCACACAAGTTGGTGTGTTTTTTCCCATGTGGGCTTTGTTGCTTCTGAGCTAGATGGTCGCTTGTTTACTCAAGCCTTTAAGATTCCAGATGCTACATCTTTTGATAGCCAGGTACCATCAGCTTTCTTCACCACTTTTGCTTATGCACACATTTGTCATCAGCGATCATATCAGGAAGGTGGGCACACAATGATATGATTTTTGGTTCTTTGAAGACTGATAACTGATCCCTTTGGCACCTCGTGGTCACACAGACTGGTGTGTTTCTTCAGTGTGGCCTTTGTTGCTTCTGAGCTAGATGGTTGCTTGTTTACTTTCAAGCCTTTAAGACCCCAGATGCTATATTTTTGGTAGCTGGGCACCATCAGCTTTCTTTACCACTATGCTTATGCACACATTTGTCTTCAGTGGTCACGTCAGGAAGGTGAGCATCAAGGAATGCAAAAAAGTGTTTTTGCATTAAGAAAGTTCTTGAGTGGAGGTCCAATGCCCATCTGTTGCCTTAATACTAACCCTAAAACTATATGCACGTAGATCAATTTCCCTCTATGTCCTTTGCCTCCCAGTTTTTTCCCTCTATTTCTTTTTACTTTCCTCTTGTCCCACTATCATGCTTAGCCTTCATCTGGGTTTCAGTAATTTATCTCTGTTACATTACTCTTGATGAATCTCTATCAGGCCTCTCACATGCACCTTGTCACTAATTTTGGATCACTTGTTCCCTTATCCTTGGATTGGTCCACACCGCTTCCTTTCCCCCACCTCCCCATCGCCCATGTACCCCCCAAATCATCAGTTCCAATTATTTATGACTTCTAAATTATTTATGACTTCTAAAATTCCTAGATTTCTATTTTATGCATATAGTTATGCATATAGTTATAACTATTTATTCTTATTTCACTTGTGCCCATGAGCAAATGAAAGTCCCCCAAAATTTACTTCGTTCATTTTCTTAAGCTCAATTCTTGTTCCTCTTTTCCTATAGAGATATAAACAATACCCTTCCCTTGGCTGGGTGAATGTCTTGTCCTCCTACTACTCATATCTTTTTCTCCCCTCCCCCCACATCATTTTAAGATGGCAACAAATGTGCTTAACACAATGGATTTATGTGTGGATTGTAAAAGAGTTGTATGACACCCCCAATAAAATTATTTTTTTAAAAATCAATTCTACTGTAAAGAGGCAGCTCTTCCCCAGTGGTATTTTGCCGTCCAATCTGGGGGCTCATCTACTGGAACTGGAACTATATTAGACAGTTTCACTGCTTTTAATAAGGCATTCAGTAAGTAATATCTAAGAAGTGGGCAGCCTATTCTTTATTTGTAATCTGTTCTTAGTTTATCAACTTCAATGAAACCTGTTGAATCTGAAGATATTTGAAATATCATAGCAAAACACAAGTTACTACAGTATGAGAAACTGGCAGTAGAGTGGTAGAATACATAGGTGCAATGTTTATCCTAGACAGAACATGTTTAAATATGTTTCTGCAATTAGCGGATGGCAGTAGAAAAGTCCTTCAACAATACACTTTTCTTCATCTCCGTGGGATATCTTTAAATAAAGGTCCAATCAAAACAATGAGAAGATCTGCTGGACCATTTAAGTCCAATCAAGAGTTAGTTGAAATACTGTTTTATCAGGATTCAAAAAGGGAGAACAATGAGATTGTCTATTGCCTAAAGCTTTATAGCCTGGAAAATAATTTTTAAGCAGCAGTTTTATTCTACACTACAGGGTCACTATGCATCAGAATCAACTCAATGGCATTGTTTTTGTTTGTTTGTTTGCTTAAAGGGGAAATCTTAAAAGATTTTGTTAAGAGGTATATGGTAATCAGATAAGCTTATTCAGAAAAGGTTTTTAAGAAAATTACAAACTGTGTGGGTGAGAAAAGAACCAGAAAAGTTGTAGCAAGGGTTATTTTCCCCATCACAACAATGCACCTACTTGTTCTATGAAAGAACCAAGGATTTATGGAAATACTGTTGAGAAACCTTACCACATCAATCCTATAACCTTGATATTGTATTTCAGATTTCCTTTTTTCTCAAGATCAAAACAACATTTGTACCCCACCCCCAAAATCAAAGCAATATTTTAAAGGCACATGATTTGAGTTCCGTGAGCATTCCAAAATTGCATTTTTAAAAAACAACAGTGTTTTAATTTTATACTAGATGAGGGCTTATAGTTCAGACAATCAATTTTGTATTCAACACTTTAGACTTGTTTAAATTGCAGAGTACCAAGCTTTGGATAAGGCTTGTTGTTGTTATGTACCACTGAGTCATTTCCATACAGCAGAACTAAACACTACATGATCCTGTGTCATCCACATAATTGTTGTTAACTTTGAACACATTTTTGCAATCAAGGCATCAGTCCATCTGGTTGAGTGGCTTCCTCTTTTTTGCTTCCCTTCCACTTTACCAAGAATGATGTCTTTCTCCAGGAACTGTTCTACCTTGATAACATGTCCCAAGTACATGAGACAGAGCCTTTCCATCTTACCAAGACAGATTTATTTGTTCTTTTACCAAATGATACCACAGTGTTGTCAATGTTCTTTCCTAACACCAGAATTTAAATATATGGATTGTTTTTTTGACCTTTCTTATTTGATTTCTAACTTTCACATGCATATGTGTGATCATAACAAACTATGGACATCCTAGAGAAGAAGAGAAATTTCATAGCACTTCATTGTGGCCACGTAGAACCTGTGCATAGAAAATTAGGCAATTGTACAAACAAAATAAGATCATACTGCATAGTTTAAAATCAAGAAAGGTGTGAATCATGGTTATTTAATCTGTGTGCTCAGGACTATGATGAGAACTTAAAGATGCCATCAAAGAGGCAAAGCATGTGTCTTAATTCACACCTTCTACTAAGGTCAGGTCTTAGTAGAAGGAATCCCACTCTATTCCTGTCCATTAGTAAAGAACATCCTCTAAAATGAGAATCTAGCCACATTTGTATAATGACTTGAATTATAATACTTATAGCTATAAAAAGTTATAGCTCAAAGGATCATATTCATTGGTTATAACTCAAGATTAATTCAGGCATACATGCACAACCACAAGTACATTTGAGTTCATTATCTGTATAAGAATACATAGGGTACTGTAACATATATATCAAATACAATTAATATACAAATGTTCATTTGTTTTAAAATTCAAATAGATAACTTTAAGCATTAATTTGTTTTGTTTTGTTTTAGTGTCATATTTAGCAGTAGTAACCCCCAAAGTGAAAAGTTTTGCTCTGAGTCTTCTTTTCAGGCAAATTCAAAACATTAAATATCAATAACAATAGGTTTTAATTTTTGAGAGGACCCTGGGTTTTGAAAGAGGCCTATATTTTGCTCCTTCCAGCTTAATGACTGAGCACTAAAAACTAGCCACTCTTTGGTACTACAAGGGGGTGCCCCTCAAAAAACAAAACATTTTTCCAAAGCTATCTGTTTAATTTTATTTTTTACAAAACAACCTTTTCATTTTCAAAATATTCTCCATTACACTTAATATATTGGTCAAATCTGAAATTTCATTCCTAGAAATATTTTTCAAACTCATTTGTTTGGATTGCTGACAGCACCTCCACCATTCTTTTCTTTATGTTCAGATCACTGTCCTTTCATGTCCCTTTTCATTCATGGAAACAAAAAGAAGTCACATAGAGTGAGGTCAGGTAAATAAGTGCACGGGGAAGAGAAGCATGCTGGTTTTTGCCAAAACTGGTGCTTTAAGATGGCTGTGTGAGTAGGTGCATTGTTGTGGGGCAAAACCAGTCTCCCATAGGCCACAAAGTTTGTGACATCCAGAAGAGGTTTGTCATCTATCAACTTTTCACCTTTTTTGAAATAAGAAAACCCACTCGTACACTTGAGTTTTTCCCATAACACTATTCTAGTAAGCTGTGTTGAACATTACAGCAGTTTCTATAGCATTTTTACCAAGCAGGAAACAAATTTCATAGCTGTATGCTATTCTCTTAAATAGGCCATCACACAAAAAAAAATGAGGTTTGAGCAAAACTAATTTGACAAAATAATTCACTGTGACCAGAGAAAATCTCCCAGTCAATGCCTTGGACTCATTAACTCAGAGAAAGTTTCTTCATGTCCACCTACCAGGAAAACTGAATACTACAAAAGCTCCGCAGCACCCAGCATAATCACAGGTTTGGTGTGGCCAACTCCTCGTATATAGCATACAGTCCTTCATCCTATTCCAGTGCCATAAAAGGCCATTGAATGAGTACCTTGATTATGTTGCTCATGAAATGAAATCATGGTCCATACTTGGCTAAATGATTAGAAAAATGTAGGATGCTTCTCCCGTTATTGCATAACATGATTTCATTTGTATATGTGCACCTAACTTTCCCAAACTCCCAGGTACCCTTAATTAGAGGATCCAGAGAATTCCACAAGGGAAATACCCCCACTTAACTCACTTCTCAACTTTTATCTACACAGAAATGAATGTGCTTTTTTTTTTTAAATCCAAACTCCCAACAGGATAATCTTTTGATTTTGTTGACTGGTCTGAAAATATAATTTTCAGTGGCAAAATTAAAGTGCCTTGAGATTTGGGCATTCAATAAATCTTAAGATTTTTTGGTGTCATGGGGATCCAGGAGTGGTGCAAAAATACCTCATTTGGGGCAGAATTCATGGGACAGTGGTTAGTTCTGTTTATCTGAGGTTGAGTATACCTCAGTGCTGTGATTAAGTATCATTAGTGCTTAAGTTGGTTGTGGGACTTGTTGAAGGTAATTAAACATGACACAATTCTGAAGAAAGGTTAATGGCTATGATTCTATCATCCTGAAGAGTAGATCGGAGCTCAGCAGGATCTATAACTATGCAGTCTGCTCATCTCAGGGACACAATTACCACGTGGTCCTGAAGCTGCCTCTACACAATGAGCTGAGGATAGCATGAGGTGTCTTTCATGTTTCCAGGCCCATTGCCTAATGCTTACCCAGAGAAAATATGTTAACTTTTAAATGAATGAAGACAAGAAATTAGACCCTATTTTCATTAAAATCTATGAGGCATGTACTAAACTAAAAAACATAGTGATTTCTGTGCATAAGTAAACAACTTGGCCAGTCAAATAAAAATTGTGTACTAATAGAATATATTACATAGATTTTCTTGAAAAGTTGAAGAAACTATAGTCTTAAAATTATTTTAGAATACCTAATCATGAATACAGAATGCTACAATTTATTTACTTTCACATTGCTGTGAGGCTAGATATTTCAAGCTTTATCAAAGTTCTAATCTACAATTAGCATGAGGTTAAAAGAGCCTCATAGCTACATGAACCTAGATCTACAATTGGGCATATTGGTTGTTCAATGTAGATGCCTTCATGGGGAGTCTCAAGTTCTTATCCAGTAAATGCAAATCATATGCAGCCACCAGTGTGTGTGTCAGTTGGAGGTCTAAATGTTGCTATAAAGCTGAGCTGATTTCAACAGAACTTCCAGACTATGACAAACAAGTAAGACAGAATTCACAATATATTTATGCAAATCAGTCAGTGAGTACAACATAGATCACAACAATTCCATTTGTAAACAATCATGGACAGAGTGTAGGACCAGGTCACATTTCGTTCTACTGTGCATGGGATCATCATGAGCTGGTGGACAAGCAGACAGCAGCTAGTGACAAGAACTTGCTTGTATAATTTTTCAGTCTTTATTATTTTCAGGATCACTACTAAAAGATGAGTATAAAATAAACTTTGATACATTAATGAATGCTTTGGACACTAGTTTGCAAACAGCAGATGTGTTAGCACAAGTAGACTGGAGAAACAAATTCATAGACACACATATGGCTATCAGGGAAAGGTTTATATACAAGAGGAATGGAACATTGCGAAAGGATCCCAACCCAGTCCAGTTCAAAGTCATAAGTCTGATATTAGCCCATATGTTTGATACCAGTCTATAATGTCTCCTTCTGGATCATGAAGCACATACAGTAGAGACGTCCCAGTGCTGGCAGGGGTTTCCCCATGGCTCCTCTTTTCCAGCATTCAGAGTCCATCAGCAGGACCCATTGGCGGTGGGAGTATCTCAGCACTGTCAGTGGTCGATCTGTGACTTCTCCGGCCTCAGAAGTCTGGTTCCATCAGGGCAAGCCCATGTGGCTTCTCGTCTGGCTCCTCCATTCTCCAGGAATCAGGATTGATCAGCATGCTGTCATCTCATCTTGTCAGTAGCTAGTGGTCTCAGAGACTGACTCCCAACAACTGGGGAGATGGCCTCTCATCTCCATGCCGGAAATATCATGAGATTTCCCAGAATTCTCAGGAGAAAACCATGAGGTCTCAGGAGACCTCATTGGCTACTCAATGGCTATCTCCAGATTAACAGACTAGAGTCCACCTCTACATCCCAATCATGAAATTGGCATCATGAATACATGACTGCCACAGCAGATATTCAGCATATGAGGTTATACCACCACAGAACATCAATACCAGACATCACTAATATCACCAATCAGCCATGACAATCCCAACAAGCTCAAGTAGAATCTTAAAACCTTTCTCATTCAGGAGGATGGGGAAAAAATGAAAGAAAAAATGAAAGCCTTTCTCATTCAGAAATCAAGGAAGCCACTGCTACATAATGTTGTGCTGCTATGCAAGGTGAAACCAATTTTACGTCAGACATAACTTAATTCTTTACACCATATTTCTTTTTTAACTATTTTTATGTATTTATTGTTAAAAAATTATCAAGGCTCTTAGAGTTCTTATAACAGTACATATATCAATTGTATCAAGCACATTTTGACACATGTCACCATAATTATTTTCTAGACATTTAATTTCTATTGAGCCCTTAGTGTAAACAACTTTTTTTCACCCCTCCCTCTCCCCCACCATTGTGACCTCTTGATGAGTTAAATAATTATTATTTTCATATATTACACCAACTGCTGTCTCCCTTACCCCACGTTTTCTGTTATTTGGCATCCTGGGATGGGGGAGCAGCTATGTGTACATCATGGAGATAGATTCTCCCTTCCTCCCCTTCTCTCCCTACGTTCACCCTGCCCTCCTGTTACTGGTATTTCTGTTCCTGGATTCCATGTGTCATAAGGTCTTGTATCTTTTTTTAAGTCATTTTATTGGGGGGTGCATACAACTCTTAGCATGATCAATACATACATCAATTGTATGCAGATCACATTTGTTGCCATCATCATTCTTGAAATTTCTTCCTTCAACTTAGGCCCTGCATATCAGCTCCCCATATTTCCCCTTCCTCCGTTCCCCCATGAACCCTTAATAATTTAAAATTGTCATTATTTTGTCAGATTATCCACTGTCCACTGTGTCCCTTCACTCACTTTCCTGTTGTCTATACCCCAGAGAGGAGGTTATATGTAGATCCTGTAATTGGTTCCTACCTTCCTTTCACCCTCCTGATAGGACCACTCTCACCACTGGTTCTAAAGTGATCATGTGCCCTGAATTTCCAATGTTTCTGGCTCCAGTGTACATCCCCCGTTCTAGCTGAATTTGTAGAATTTGGATCATGATGGTGGGTGGGAGCAAGCATTTAAGAACGAGAGGAAAGTTGTATATTTAATTGTTGCAGCACTGTACCATGACTGGCTCCTCTCCTCCCCACAAAGCTTCTGTAAGGGGATGTAGCTTCACCTACAGATGGACTTTGGGTCTCCAATCTGTACTCCCCCTCATTTATAATGATGCAATTTTTAGTTCTTTGATGTCTGATACCTGATCCCTTCGACACCTCATGGTCACACAGGCTGGTGTGCTTCTTCCATGTGGGCTTTGTTGCTTCTGAGTTAGATGGTCACTTCTTTACTTTCAAACCTTTGAGACCCCAGATGCTACATCATTTGATAGCCAGGAACCATCAGCTTTCTTCACCGCTTTTACTGATTCACACATTTGTCTTCAGTGATGGTGTTGGGAAGGTGAGTATCATGGAAGAGCAATTTAATAGAACAAAGTGCTGCAACTTGGGGAATGTGACATGCCCGACCAGAGCACATGAGAACAAATGAAGGGGGAGGAAGAGAGAATGGAGTGCATCCTAGCCCACTATACCTTGAGGATGATATTCCCACTCAGAACAGCCAATACACAGAGAGGACCATATGGCCTACCTCACTATGAAACACAGCATCGCTCACTGACCCAAGGACCTCCAGGGAACACAATGGAGAAACATGATCAGGAATGTACCCTGTCTGACCCAACCACACCATGGCAAAACCCTCCAAGAGTGCAAGAGGGCATGGAGTTGCCAGGATATACTTTGAGGTCAGGGTGTGTCACTCCATCGGCTCAACCAGGGGACACTCCTGGAGGTCAACAAGCAGACCTTGAACGATTTACAGGTTTTTGTTTTGCTATCATTTTTTTTTACTTATTTATAGATATATTTTTTGGACATTGGGATTTTTCATTGTTGTTATTGTTTTATTTTCTTTTGTTGCTTCATCTTAGGATGCCTTGCTTTTTTGTACATATTGTTATATATGCAGGTCTATCTAGATAAGATAGGCTGAATGAACAATCTGAAAGAGAAAACAACAGGGTGGGTGCTTCTGGAGCTACATGGGAGATGGGGAAGAGGGGGAAAGGAGGTGGTGTTGACCAATCCAGGAATAAGGGAACAACAAGTGATCAAAAATTCGTGAGAAGTTGGGTGTGAGAAGTCTGATAGGGATTGAACAGGAGTAATGTAACAGAGAGAAAATACTGAAACCCAAATGGAGGCTGAGCATGATAGTGGGACAAGAGGAAAGTAAAAGGAAATAGAGGAAAGAACTAAGGGGGGGGAGGTGGGTAATGGCTTTTATAGAGGACAAAATATAGGCATGTACATAGGTAAATATATTTATATGTGATGATGGGGAAATAGATCTTAGTGTATATACTTATCAGGTTAGAATTATGAGAGCAGATGGGTATTGGACCTCCACTCAAGTACTTCCTCAATGCAAAAACACTTTGTTTTATTAAATGAGATCTTATGTCTTATTTGTACCTGTGCACATTCTCTGGTCTAGCCCACAATGAAAGGCAGGACTGTGGTCAAGTTAGTGGATAGTGAGGAGGCCTCATGGAACCAGAGGAGTATTGTGTGCTTTAGGGTACCCTGATTGATTTATTCCTTCTCTTTGATGCCTCTGTGAGGGGATGTCCCATTGCCTGCAACCAGCTTTGGGTTTCTACTCCAGCACCCCTTATTCCCAACAATATGTTTTTCGTTTGTTTTGAATTTTCTGATGACTATTACCAGGTCCCAGTGACACCTCATGATCACACTGGTTGATGCTCTTCTTCCATGTGGGCTTGTTTGTTTGCTAGGTCCCTTGTTTGTCTGCTGTTTGTCACTTGCTTAGCTTCAAGACTTTAATATCCCAAACACTCTATCTTTTGATACTTGAGCACCATGCACTTTCTTCACTACATTTTCTTATGCACCTATTTTGTCTTCAGCAATCATGCAGGGAGAGTGATTATCACAGAAGGTCAGGCTGTTAGAACAAAATGTTCTTGAATTGAGAGTGGGCATGAGCAGAGGGCTGAAGTCTGTCCACAACCTCAGTGTATTGCTCAGTGTATCACATATAGGTATATATATGCCAATAACTCTATTTTTATGAATCCACATATGTACATACCTATACTTATAGCTCTATACATATCTTCACTCCCTAGATCATTCCTCTGTTTTCTCCTGCCCTAGGATCACACTTGCCTTACTTCTGCTTCTTAGGAATTTCTCTCAGCTAGATTGCTATTGCTCCAACATCCTCAGGATCTCTACATTCTTGTTGTTGTTCATTTTAATTCCCTAGGTGTTTCCTCTATATGGCATTATTTACTCACTGCTCCCTTCCTGCATTTCCTCTGACCCACCCCACCACTACCCACATTCCCTCCTGGACCCTCGGTCCCATTGCTTTCTCCCTGAGCTTGAGTCCCATACCTATCTCACAAAAGTAGGCCACCCAACAATAGCAGAGACCAAGCAAAAAGAAAACAAACATCTGAAAAAAGGAGAAGAAAAAAATACACATAATTCTAAATCTCTCCACTGACCTTTATGACTGTCCCCTCACTGGTCCTGGGGGAATTCTGGGAGCTATCCCTCCTAGCCTGAAGTCTCTTTCTGGGACTCTTCAGAGGTTTTGTGTCTTTTCTGTACTCCCCTTTCTGTTCTTTTCTGTTCCCTTCTTGAATTGCCCTGCTGTGAGAGGATTCAGACTGGACTAACTCACTGCCATGTTTCCCCAGTGTTGTTGTCTGTTGTGGTATGCTCCAATGAAGAGACAACATGTTTTTTTTCTTTTTTTTTAATGTACTGGTGAGTAGAATTTTAATCCAAGAAAAATTACAGAAATTCTTTAGGCTACAGATAAAATGATATTAGATAGAAACTCAATCTTGTACAAAGTAATGACAGAATCAGATAGAATAGATATCTGATTAAATACAAAAGATTCTTATCTGCAATATTTATTGAAAGACATGAATTTTTAAAACAAAAATAATATCAATGTGTTGTGAAAATATATCAATAGATATGTGATATATGAAAATGGTGCAACGAACTTGAGAGGTAGAATGAATAAATACTGTTGTAAGGATCTTACCTTATGGCATTAACATATAGAATTACATTGCACATGATGAACTTAAGAACTGGATTTATTTTTTTCAAGTTATATGGAAATAATAACAGAAGAGATACAATGCATTACTAGAAAGTAATGAATTCAAACAAAGCCCAGATGGCATAATAGTTCAGTGTTTCACTGCAAATTATAAGGTTGAAGGTTCTAACCTATTCACTGACACCACTACAGAAAACTCTGGAGATCTGTCCCCCTAGGTTTGCAGCCAAGTAAGTCAGATAGGGAAGTTCTACTCTGTCATATAGGTTTTCTATGAGTTGAAATCAGCATGAAATCAGCAATAATGTAATTGTATCCAATTAAGATAGAGCCATTAATGTGGAAATTAATATATAAATCATTGGAACCACTCTTTATTGAGTGTGTAGAAATAAATCCACCCCCAAGATCAATTTACTTTAGACAAAGGTACCAAAACAATCCAATGAGAAATATTAATCTTTTCAACAAGAGATACAGGCAAAGTTAGATATCATATAGAAAAATAAAATATCTTGGGCTGAGCCCCGGTGGCGTAATGGTTGTGCGCGGGACTGCAGCCCACTGGGTCGGAGGTTCAATTCCAGCTCCCAGGAGCCTCCTACTCCCACCACCTGAGGCAGCGATGCCTAAAAAAAAAGAAAAAAGAAAAGAAAAGAAAAAGAATATATCTCAACTCTTATATAGTTGGGTTAACTTGAGATGAGAGACAACATGTTTTGAGCTATTGTCAGCTCTACTGCCTTCTCTGTGTCTTAGCAGCTCCATGCAGAAATGCTGTCCTTGAGACTGGGTTTGCTAATGTGGGGTTTAGACCATCCCTTTTACCTTTTCCTCCTTGGTTTGCTTCCCTGTGGGCATGGTATGCTGGCTCCGCTCCCCAACCTGAGGGTTTAGTCCTGTCCTCTGTAGCACATACATCTCAGGAGGGGGCTAGTTAGGCTCTGATTGGGACTGGCCCTCTACCTCAATCTTTTCATGCATTTCTCTGCATGGTTACATTGCCCTCAAAGTTTGGAGTGCTGTGGTGGGGTCTACATGCACACTCCCAATTCTGTGGAGGCATGAACAGTACTTTCTCTCTGGGTGAGTCAGTGCCCTGCCCCCCTGTGCCATCTTCTCCCTCTATTTTGCCCCTTCTCCCTTACTCCCCCGCCTTCCCCTTCTTTGTGTTGGTATAACATGTACCTCCTTGGGTTTTGGTCTTACCTACACATGAGTGCATGCACCTCAAATCATATATTGTGAGATGAGTGGTTTTCCTTCTATACCTACTGTGCTGATTATACTTACCTCAGGGGGATCATGTTGTACTTATCCTTTTTTATAATAATTTCCTCCAACTCTTCCTCTGAAACCAGAGGTTTCATGTGCTCATGAGTCCTTTTCAGTGATTCATAGTACTCCATTGTGTGTATGTGCCATATTTTACTAATCCACTCATCTATCGATGGAAATTTAGGTTTTTTTCAATTCTTTGCGATTCTGCATTGCACTGCAATAAACACTGGAACACAGATGACTGGTCATGTTTCACGTCTTACCTATTCTGGGTATATGCCCAGTAGAGGGATAGCTAGGTACTTCAATTTCCATTTACTTTAAATATGACCATATTGCTTTCTACAGAGGCTATCTATATAAGTATCTGCAGCACCACCAGCAGTGAACGAGAGTTCCTATCTTGCAACATCCCCTCCAACATTTGTTGCTCCCTGATTGTCTGAGAAAACTTATCCTCAAGGGTGTTAGACAATATCTCATGGTTGTTTAAATTTGCATTTCTCTTATGGTTAATGATCAGAAGCACTTCCCCATATGTTAATTGATCATCTGGGTCTCCTCTCAAGTGAAATTTCTCTTCAGGATTTTTGCCCACTTCCTCAAGGGAAAATGGGAAACTGCTCTTCTTAACTGTTTTCCTTAACTGTTTTTCTATTTTTGCAGGCCAGGGGGTTGCTTTAGGCTGAGTAGACTAGAGAAACAAATGCATAAACATGCATATGTATAAGAAAGAATTTATATACAAGAACAATTGAACATTGATAAAACATCTCAGCCCAGTTCAGATGAACTCCATCATCCAATATTAGCCCATATGTCCAATACCGATCTATAAATTCTTCTTCAAACTCATGAAACACATGCAATGATGCCAAATACAGGAAGACCACAGACCAGTGGGTGGGAAGTCTGTTAATGCAGTTGTGTTGTAAGCATCTCAGCACTGTAAGGGGTTTCCTCATGACTTCTTCAGTTCCCAGGGCACAGGGTCTATCATAGTGCCATGTGTCTTGTCACCAGAACATGTCTCAGGGAGTGAGTTAAGAGAGAGTGTGTTTCCTACCTCCAGGGAGGAAATACAGGAGTTCCATAGAATCCTCAGAGAAAGAACATGCCCGCACAGAGGTCTCATGGGCTATACAATGATAGACAGGCTAGACTCCACCCCTTCACTTGTAATCCTCTCAAATTGACAACAGATTGTATAACTACCATAGAAAGTAATGTAGATTTTGGTAAAAAGCCCTTTGTTGTGTCATTGCTAAAAATCCTCTCCCAGTTCTCTTGCTGCCCTCTTGGTAAAGTCTTTCAATGCACACAGGTATTTTATCCTCAGTATATCCCACTTGTCAATTTCAGGTTCCTGTGTGTGTGTGTGTGTGTGTGTGTGTGTACTCTTCCCTATTGCAGCTAGCCTATGTATTTCTTGAACCAAGGTTCTCAGGCTTGTCCTAATTGATGGTACTGGTAGTTTGGAGTTTTACCTCTAAGTCTGTGATCCACCTTGACTTTGTTCTTGTGCATGGGGTGAGGTACACATCTTGTTTCATTTTTCTGTAAGTAGATATCCATTGTTTAAAACACCACTTGTTAAAGAAGGTTTCCACCTCCCACTTGTTGCTTTTGGGGGACCTTGTAAAAGATCACTTTCTATATCCTGATGAAACCATCATTTTTTGATGATTTATGATGAAACCATATTTCTCAGTTTTCTGTTCTTTTTCATTGGTCTGAGTATCTGTCATTATATGAGTATCAGGCTGTTTTGAACACTGTGGCTATGAAGTAGGTGTTAAAGTCAGGTAAAAGGAGCCCTTCAGCTTTGTCCTTCTTATTGAGGAATTCTCTGCTAATTCTAGTCTTCTTCCCTCTCCATAAGAAATTGATGGTCAACTTTTCCAACTTTTTGAAGAAGGTTGTTGGCATTTGAATCAGGACAGCATTAAACTAATATAATGCCTTGTGTAAGATTGACATCTTTACTATATTGAGTCTCCTGGCCCACGAACATTGGATATTCTTCCATTTGTGGAGATTGCTTTTGGTTTTCTATAATAGGGTTCTTTAGTTTTCCTTCTATAAGTCTTTTTTGTTGTTGTTGTTAAATATGGTCCTAGATATTTCAATTTGTTGGCAATTGTGAAGGGTATTGACTTCTTGATTTCCACTTCCATGGTCTTGTTCAATATATATAGCAACTCAATACACTTCTGTTTGCTGATCTTGTATCCTCCTACACTTCAATATTGCTTTATTACTGTCAATAGTCCTGTTGTGGAGTTTTGCGGATTTTCAGTGTCTAGACACATGTCATCTGCAAATAGCAATAGTTTCACCACCTCCTCTCCAAGCTGGATATCTTTAATGTCCTTTCACTGTCTCGTTTTGTTACCTAGGACCTCTGGTATATTGTTGAATAGAAATAGAAACAAGGGACATCCTTGTCTGGTCACCTTTATCAGTGGGATTTTTTCATCTTTTCTCCATTAACTATTATGTTAGCTTCTGCCTTTGCATAGATAGCTTGTATTAACTTGAAAAATTTTCCTTCCACTCCTATCTTCTTAATTAAGAATGGGTGTGGTGTGTTGTGAAATGCTTTTTCTGCTGCTATTATATTATCATGTGATTCTTATACTTTTTCTTCTCAATGTGGTGTATAATATTGATAGAATTTCAGAGGTTAAACTATTCCTATGTCCTTAGGGTGAATCCTACCTGATCATGGCAAATGATACGTTTTAGGTACTTTTGTATTCTATCAGCCAATAGCTCATTAGGCATTTTTACATCTATGTTCATTAGAGATATCATTCTGTAGTTCTCTATTCCTGTGGGATCCTTGCCCAGTATGGATATCAAAGTTATGCTGGCTTCATAGAATGAGTTTGGGAGTTTTCCATCCTTTATGGTCTGGAATAATTTGAGGAGGATCAGTGTCAGCTCTTCCCTGAATGCTTGGTAGAATTCCCTTGTGAAGCTATATGGCCCAGGAGCTTTTTTTTTTTTTTTTTTTTTGTAGTTTCTTGATATCCATATCCATATGCATTTCTTCTTTTCATTTGGGTGTGCTGAGGTTTTTTTATCTTGATCTGGGAGAATACAAAGGTGAGTTGTCTTTCCAAGCATTTGTCCATGTCTTCCATGTTATTGAGTTCATTATAATACAGACTTTCATAGAATTTTGTGATTATCTTTTTAATCTCATTGGAGTCTGTTGTGATTTTCCTTGATTATTCCCTCATCCTGGCTAATGATGTTTGCGCCTTCCTTTCCTTGGTTAGCTTTCCCAGCAGTCTGTCAATTCTGCTGATTCTTTGAAAGAATCAGATTTTTTCTGTGTTAACTTTGTCAATGTTCTTTTGTCATCCCACTGGCTTAACTCTTCCCTTATTTTTATTATTTCTTTTCTTTTGCTATTGGAGTGGTTGTTCTGCTAATTCTGATTGTGCTATCAAGTTGTCTCTGATAAATTTTTTTTCAGGATCCCATAGATTTTGATATGTTGTATTCTTATTCTCATTAGTTTCTAGAAACTTCTTCTTATCCTCTCTAGTATGGCCCAAATGCTGTCTGTGTCACAGAAGATCATTATTCATCTTCCAATTGTTTGCCCATGTTTTTCTGGTCATCCTTTTATTGATCTACAACTTTATGGCATGGGGGTCCAAAACCAGTATCTGAGCAATCTCTATGTGTTTGAATTTATTCAACTTCATGTCCCAGCATGTGGTATATTTCTGAAAATCAGCCATATGGAAAGTAAGTGAACTTTTTGTATTGGCATGGAAGGCTCTATAAATATCTTTCAGGTCTAGCTGCCCATTGCAGTGTTTAGCTCTGCAGACTTTGCTGAACTACTATTCCAGTGATCTATCTTTCTCTAATAGAATTGTGTTGAGGTCACCTACTATAATTATTGATTCTGTGGTTTCTTTTGAACAGTTTGATAAATTTGCAGTTCTATCATTAGATATATATATATATATATATATATATATATATGCTAACTGGTTCCTGGTTTACTCATCCATTGAGGGTTGTATAGTATCCCTCCTTTTCTCTTATTATGTCTGCACCTTAAGATCAATGTTGTCGTCTATTAGGATTGCAACCCATGCTTTTTTTTTAAGTTGCTGTTTCTTTGGTATATTTTCTGCCAGTCTTTTATTCTTAACCTACTTTCTTCTGTGAGTTTAATATATGTCTCTTTCAGGCAACAGATTGACAGGTTATTTTTTAAAAGTTGGTCTGCTAGCCTTTGTCCTGTAATGGATGAATTAAGGCTGTTGACATTCAGAGTTATTAACAAAATCTATGGAGTCATAGCTATATTCTTGTACCTTTTGTGTTGGGTGCTTTCCTATCTCCCATCATATCATTGTCTTGTGTTTGTGTTTGTTGCTTCATTCTGGAGTTCTTTTACCTCTGAGGTCATGTGCCCTTGGTACTATATGGTGATCTGCTTGTGTATAGTGGACATTGATCTTCTGAGTTAGCAAAGATTTTTGGCAGGGTTGGATGTCTTATGGCATATTCTTTGAGTTTTTACTAGTCCTGGAAAAAACTTAACTTGCCATCTCTCTTCATGTAGAGTTTAGCAATGTAGAGGATTCTCGGGCAGGCATTTTTTTTCTTTCAGCTTGCAGAAGATGTTACTCCACTCCTCATAATAATGTTTTCTGTGGCTAGGCATATTTTTACATGAGGACCATAATATCTGACCACATGATTTTCTCTTAAACACTTAAAATTTTCTTTTTCCTCAAGTTGGATAATTTCATTATTATCTGCCTTGGTGAAGTCTTCTTGGGGTATAGTCTAATTGATTTCCTTTCTGCTTCCTGTATGAGTGCTGCTTCTTATTCATTAAAGTGGGGAAGTTTGCTTCCAGAAATTCCTTCACTAATTTAGCTGTTGATATCTTCATTGTGTCTTGTTCTCAAAGACCAATTATTCAAATGCTATTCCTCTTACTAGCATCTATCATTGATCTCAGGTTTTCTTCCACCTCTTTTATTATCTTGCTTGACTATTTTTCCCATTTGTGCCTGATTGTCCTTGAGGTCACTGGTATGATTCTCTGTCTCTTCTAGTCTATTCATGATATTCTTAATCTTATATTTTACCTCGCTCCCTCACACTTAGCTATTGCATTACTCTTTGGTGGGCAGACTTCATCCCCTCTATTATGAACTTCATCCTCTCTATCATTGCATCTTTCTGTGTTGCTTTCATCATATCCTGTATTGCTCAAGTAGTCTTCTGAATATTTCTGTTTGTGGCAGCCATGTCTGATTCATTTGTGGGCATCTCTACCTCCACTGTTGTGTTTAGCCTTTCTTTTTTATTGAGGGTGCTGTGGTATATTGTTGTTTGCATGCTATTTTGGAAAACCAAAGGGGCTCTGGCTGCTTCTCTGTGGCTGATAAGAATGATTTTGTGGATTGCCTGTGGGCTTTCTAAAGTGGTGGGTTGGACTGCTTTGAAGGCAGGGTACCACAGTGACTTAGTGGCCAGTGGGGGGAGGGGGGGGAGGCGGTCCTTAGAGTCAGGAAGGAGGCTAATGACTATAGGTGTACCCTTGGGCTGAGGTGAAGCAGACTTGTAGCTTGATCAAGGTTTCTTGTTTGGGTTGTCAGACCATAATTTACAGACTTTCAAAAAGTAAGCCTGTTGACCTTTCCCATTTTGGTATGCTAAAAAGTCCTAATGTATGCTCTGAAAATTAGCTCTGGCTACCTTACTATTTTAAAGTACGCTAAATAGTTCTTCAGGCTTATATTCAAAGTTCACAAAAGACCACAGCCTAGAATTGAAAGTATTTTTACTGTGAAAAATGTTATCTTTTTTTATATTAGCCTTGGGGGGTGTCCTGACATTGAGGCTGTGCCGTGTTGGTCTTCAAGGAAGGGGGACTAGCTTAACAGCTAAGGTTTGCAGGGTCCAGCTGGAACTGAATTTTCCCCCAGCTATCCTGCTGTGCTCTGTGGAACTGTGTTCTGACATAGGTATATATTCCAATAGTTCTTCAGTGACTGTTAAGTTTTGTCTAACTATCTATTGTTATCCACACTGGCAGACATGGACCTTTGTAGAGGCAGGGAGGAGTAGGCTAATGCATACCCTCTGTTTCTGACTAGGGAGGGGAGTTGTTAACACCTAGACTGCAGGCATGGGTGGTTAACAGCAAAGGAATTCTGATGTGGAGTCTTGTGACTAGCTTTCTGAGGCTTTCTGTAGCATGGGATTATGACCACTTTCAGACAGCAGTATGGGGAAATTGTTTCTCACTGCATGACTATAGCACATGTAGGTATGGAAGATGCCTTTTGGACTTGGTGAGGGGTTAAGGAGCATACTGGCAGACACAATGAACTTAGAGTTACAGTGCATTATTGAATTGCTTAGTGGGTTAAAAATCAAAGGGGGATGTCTGAGCCGGACCACTAGAACACAGCCTCCCAATCTTGGCTTCCTTACCTTTTAGTATTCTCGTCTGTCAGTAGAAGTGCCTGGCAGGTAATTCTACCTAACACCATCTTGACTCCTTTACACTTCATATTTCTTGAATAAAAATTTGTTTAGTCTACTCCCACCAGGGAAGTGATGCCGCACACACATAAAAATTTTTTTTTTAGTATCCAGGATATGCAGCTTCTGCCAGAGTGTATAAAAATGTAAAGGACCAAAAAAAAACAAAGTTTCCTTTAAATTAATTGTTTCCTAATATTTGAAATCAGTCAACGAACAAATTTGAAAAGGTAGGAAAGACAGAAGAACACCAGGGTAGCTACAGGAGAATGAGTGTTAGGTAGAACAGAGGTAGGCAATGGTGGGAAAATGAATAGGATTGGATTGTATGGGTCTTGTGGGTCTACATATTTTTATCATTCTGATTGCTACTGGTGTGCTCAGCACAAGTATGATGTGATATAACTTGAAATATTAGCTATTGTTTGTAGGATATAAGGCAGAACTATGGAACAATCAAGGTGACAATAAAGGAAGGAGACTATGATCTGAAAAAGAAATTATTGTGATTTAATTTGAGGCTGTGCTTCAAATATGCATAATAGTTAAATCTTTAGATCTAATACATAGTTGGAAAAAATTGACAGTCATTAGTGGATTAGGTGTAAAATATAAGAGAAAGAGAGTTATTAAGGCTTCTCCTCGTTTGTGCCTAAATGCATTGGGGTCTTGGGCTAATGATGGATTTATGGGGCCAGGGTAGAAATTAGAGTCCCTTGTGGACCAGGATAGGTTTGCTGGTTTTGGTAGCTGTCACTGAGTCAGCCCCTCGCTTGCACAAGCTGATTATTCCCTGCTCCAATTTCAACATTTTCAGCCAAACCACTCATCTCACTGGCCTGTGGGGATAGCAGAACTTGTGAGCAACATGCTTTTTTGTTGTTAAATTTTTTTCTTATTTCTTTTTTATTTAGTGCCCCTCCCCACAAGCAGATAAGCATCCCCTGTGGGGAAGCTGTACACATACTAATTCACCAAAGGATTGGGAACTCTGATCCAAACTACTAATAATTCTTTTTACTTTTTACATTCCGGTTTTATGCTATTTTCCCTTTATCATTGCTCTTTCTGTGTGGCCTTGTCCCCCATGGATACACATGCCTCCCAGATAGATACAGGAGAACCACACCCACCTAAACCAAGTTTTTACGTTTTTAACATCCAAGATTCCCATCCCCCCACCCTCTGAAGCTCAGACTCATGCATGATTATGCTCCTATCATAACAGAATTGTATATACACACCCAAGCCAACTCCTCATCTAACTTTTTCTCCTCCTATTCTCTGCACATGTTTTCTTTCTTTCGTTTATCTTTTTTTCCTTTTGTCTTCTTTCTTTTTCCTTCATATATACATACATACATACATATCTATATATAAACACCGTCTTCTGGTTTGATTATTTGCTTACACTCTGTTCCTGCCCCCTCAAACCCCAATCTCTTTTTGTTCTCTCTCATAATGAAATACACTTCTGCATTACCTTTTAAAGTTGTTGTTATTATGTTACAACAAGTTGGTTCTGCCCCATAGTGACATTACGTACAATAGAATAGGCCTGTGCCACCTTACAATTGTTCCTATGCTTGAATGCATTGTAGCCATGATGCCAATCCCTCTCCACGAGGGCTTTCTTCCTTCTCCTGGCTCCTCTACCAGATATGATGTTGTTTTCTTCCAGGCACTGGTTTCTACTGGCAATATGTGAACATATCTTACTACCTATCTTAAAATAGATTTTCCATTTAATTTTACTAAACTTTGGGTCTATCCAGGAGCACTTTTTATTAATACTGTTGCTTTTATTTCATTCTCTCTCTCTTTCCCCCACTTTCCTCACTTTGTGCTGACCACTATCTCTCCCTCTTTCTCTATCTCTTCATCATGTGTTTTCTAACTCTTATTAGACCCTCCCCCTATAACTCATTAGAGCTAACTATTCCGAGACAACCCACCAGCCCACATATCATTAACAGCCATACCATGGTGCCATGGAGAGAGCAGTAAACAGAACATCCCCCAAAATCAAGAAAGAAAAAATCTCAAAGAAAAAAAATCAAAAAACAAAACCTCCCTGCACGCCCAGTGGAGTACTCTGTATAAAAGTTCCTGGAACTACCAGGAACAGAATTCTAGAAATGGCATCTTGCTATGTTCAAAAGAAATGAGAAGGGCTGGGACCGCAACAAGAAGAATTGAAATACTAGAAATTCTATACCAAAAAGAACCACAGAGGATACATAATAACATAAAGGAATTAGACAGAATGGGGAAAAAAAACCTGACAGAGTGGAAGAAAAGGAGAATCAACTCATTAAGCTCATTCATTACTAAGAGAAATAATAAAAAACAAAAACAAAATCCAATGGAATCAGAAGAAATCCTGAGAATGATGTGGAACACTTATCAAGGGAAGCTTACCTCTATCTCGTTTGGATCTGAAAGCAAGACACAAAAAATCTGCAGGGACAATAGTACAAGAAAAATAGAAGAAAATTTCCCATACATCACAAAAGAGTAGAAAATACTTATTTAGGAAACCAAAAGAAAGGATTTCTTAATTTTTTATGCCACATTATTTAGTCTCCATTTGTTTGCCTTTATGCTCTTATTCTTTGCATTGTTGATTTGCAGGTTTATAGCTTTGTGCTTTGAGAAAATATATTGCAGACTCTCAATAATCTTCAATTTACTAAAACTTATTTTGTCATGTTTCTACAGTGTGTGCACTGGGGAAGAATGCATCCAGTACTGTTTTCTAGTAGAGGTCTCTGTATATTTTCACGTCTAGGAAGTCAAGTTGTTTGACTATTTTCTTCCATTTCTTTATTGAATTTGCTTCCTGAGGTTGTTTTTCCTTGAATACGGTGTATTAAAGTCTCCTAATACAATTGGAATGGAATTAAGAAATCCCTTCAAACAAATGAGAATGATAATAGAACATAGCCAAATCTCTCTCTCTCTCTCTCTCTCTCTCTCTCTCTCTCTCTCTCTCTCTCACACACACACACACACACACACACACACACATACACACACACTGCCAGAAGAAAGAGAGAAATCTTCCAACCAGGACTTCTGTGACGCTGTCATTGATGTAGAGTCCACCTGGCTAGAATTGTACTTGTGTGGTCGATATATCAACACATGAGGTGGCCAATTCTGACAATTTAGCATGGGACCTAGACTCTCAGCACTCCAGGAAATTTTCAGACCCCCTCTCTAAATTTTGCTTCTGTGGAATGCAGCAGAGATCGTGGCAGGGTGCCTTCTCTTTCTGACAGTGATCGCTGTCTTATTTCAAGAGAATCACTGAGTGGACAGTGCCAACATCCTCCCCTATCCACTCGTTCTGAGACATTCCAGTGTAGGGGAATGCCCCAAGCCAGACAGCCCCCAACATTCAGTCATGAACCCAAGCCCTTGCAGATTTCTGGGAGCTGAATGCTGGAGCTCACAGCAATCTGTGGAACAGCTCTTATATAGCTTCACTCCCTTACCAAAGTCTGGCTCCTTACCTCTGTAAAAAGCACAACTTTCCAGAGAAATCCACCAAGGTAAAAGAGGAACACAACTGAAATCCGTTCCAAGTGAATATTAGATTTGTTTCTTTTTTCCCTACAAACTATTGGTTAAACATTTATTGAATGTACATGACACTAAAAGCATTTATAAATTCATTAGTAAAGTGATGTTTTCCATTAATGCCTTATGGTTTGGAATGCCTAAGTAATATGCACATAACCTTAGCTCAATAAAAAATGTACACATGCATGCATACATGGAAATACTGAAGGATTTCTTCAATAACTTTATTCTTTGGGGGGGGTGTTTGTTGTTGTTGGGGGAGCATCACTGCCCTCTGGTGGTCTACCCAACCTTGCTCCTGGAGAGCTGCTGCTGGATTTGAACCTCCAAGCACATGGGTCACTGTCCACCGGGGCTCAGCCTAACTCTATTCTTTACAAAATATATAAATAATAACATCTTTCCACTTCTAAAACATTACTATGTTTAAGAAGGCACAGTCATCACTGCTCTTAATTTCTGGGCAGTTAATTTACAAATCCTGGATCTTCCTGTTCTAGGGGTGATTGGTGTAACTCTGCTGCAGGTGAGGCAAACTCACCATTTCTAAATGAGGTGACTGCCGGCCAGTGGAAAAGGAGGGAGAGGAGTTACTGCGTGGTGCACTCGGGTCTGTCTTTTCCAAAAGAGGGGTGTGCCAGGGATCTGGCTGAGGGGCCATGTTCTGTGCTCTGATGGTGTGTTCCTCTGGGCAAAGGTTTCTATTTTTAATTTTGTTCCAGGCTTCTCATTGATGATACTGGAGTTTGGGGGGTGGGGAGAGTGTTAGTCTGGGTAGACTAGAGGAACAAATTCAAGGACATGCATATGGATATAAGGAAAGGGTTTATATACAAAAGGAATGTGACACTGAGAAAGCATCCCAGCCCAGTCCAGTTCGAAATCATAAGTCCGATATTAACCCCTATGCCCTAAATCAGTCTATAAAGTCTTCTTCCGACTCAGGAAGTCACAGGTCAGTGGGTGCAGAATTCCAGCACTGGCAGGGGTCTCCCCATGGCTCCTTGCTTCCAGGGCTCAGGGTCCATCAACAGCAGAAGCAACTTATCGCTGGCAGAGGTCTCCTTGTGGCCGCCCCAGCTTCAGAAGTCTGGCTCCATCAGGGCAAAGCCGTGTGGTCTCTCCGCTGGCTCCTCCAACTTCTCAGAGGCTGCATCTTGTCTTTTCCATGATTCATCGTCTCTGAGACTAACTCCCAACAACTAGGGAAGATAGCTTCTCATCTTCACGAGGGAAAAATTGCGAGATTTCCCAGAATTCTCAGGAGAAAGCCATGCCCACATAGAGGCCTCATTGGCTACTCAATGGCTATCTCTAGATTAACAGGCTAGACTCCACCCCTACATTTTAATCATAAAATTAACATAAGCACATGATTGCCACAGGGAGGTTAAATTTAGGTGTTTTATCCATCTTAACTCTTTTTTGTGCATGGGGAATTCTATATCCTTCTTCATATAGAAATCCAGTTTGCCCAGCATCAATTTTGGTTGAAGGTGTTGTTTTTCTTTCCCTGGGTCTTTCTAGGTCTTTTGTCAAAAATCAGTTGCCTGTTCTGATTCATTGGTCTATAGATCTCTCTTTGCACCAGTACCAGGCTATTTGAGCACTGTGGCTATGTAATAGGCTTTTAGATCAGGCCACCTACTTGGTTCTTTTTAAGACATTTTTTCAGTGTTGTGGGTCTTTTGCCTGCCCATATGAAACTGGTAATTACTTTTTCCATTTAAAAAAAAATTTGTGAATTCAATTGGCATTACATTGTATCTGTAAATTGTTTTAAATAGTATTTTTTGAAAAATGAAACCTGCCTATTCATGAGAATAAGATATTCCATTGTTGTAGGTCCTTTATAGTTTCTTGTAGTAATGCTATGTATTTTTCACTTTTCCTTACCAAATTCCTGTATTGTACCCAGCAGGGTGTTTGTCTAGACTTTGCGGTTTTCTTTATGTAGAGTCATATCACATGGTCTGATATGATCATGGCATATCTGCAAATAGTGGGAGTTTCATTTCTTCACCTATTTATATTCCCTTGATTTTGTTGTTGTCTGATGGCTCTAGTTAAAACTTCCAAAACAAGAGGCAGCCTTGCGTGATTCCTGTTTTCAGTGGGGATGATTCTAGCTTTTCCCCATTGAGCATGATTTTGCCTGTTGGCTTCTCATATGTGGTTTCTTTATGTTGAGGAATTTTCCTTTTATTCCTCTTTTGTTGAATGTTTTGAACAGAAATGAGTTTTGAATATTGCTAAATTCCTTCTCTGCATCTATTGATGTAATTATGTGATTTTTATTTCTTACTTTTTTTATGTGGTGGATTAAAATGATTGATTTCTGAATATTAAACCATCCTGCATACCTGGAATGAATTCCACTTGGTCATGGTGAATTACTTTTTTTGAGGTACTGTTGTATTCTAGTGGCTAGGATTTTGTTGATGATTTTAGCATTTATGTTCATGAGGAATATTGCTCTATAATTTTCTCTATGTATTGGAACTTTTTCTGGTTTGGGTATCAGTGTTATCCTGGTTTCATAGAATGAGTTTGGGAGTTTGTTGTCTTTGTTTATGCTCTGGGATAGTTTGTGTGTAGTATTAGTGTCAGGTCTTCTTTGAATATTTGGTATAAACCATTTGGACCTGTGTTTTCCTTGGTTAGTCATTTTTTAATGATTTGCTTTATTCTTCTTTTGTTATAGCACTTTTGATTTTTTTAATATCTGTTTGCATTAATTTGAATGGGCAATTTGTTTCCAATATATGTCCATTTTTTCTATATAGCTGAATTTGTTTGAGTACAGTTATATTAGTGTATTATTATTCTTTTTATTTCACTCAGACCTGTTAAAATTTCACCTCTTATTCTGAGTATATACTTATTTCCCTTTAATTCTTTTATTAAGTTTGCCATTGGTGTGAATTGTTAAACTTTTAAAGAACCAGCTTCTTGTCTTGTTGATTTTTTCCATTGTTTCATTTTGCCTCAAGAATTTTTAAAAATTTCCTCCTTTATTTGCTCTATTATCCTGTCATTTGTGAGCTTTATATTGTTCATTCTCCATGTGTTTTCCTTTATGTTTCTGTTCATTTTATTATTGAACTAGTTTTTAGTTTTATGGTCTTAGAAAATTGACTGTAGGATTCCAATTTTTTTTGAGGCATTATTTGTGTCCTAGTATATGATCTGTTCTTGAGAATGTTCCATGTATGCCGGGGAAGAACATATACTGTGTCTTTATTGGATATGGTATTTCATATATGTCTCCTAGGTCATTTTTGTTGATTGCATTATTGAGCTTTTCTATGTCTTTGATTTTTCTCCTGCTCTTAGTTTTTGAATATTATCTGAATTTTTTCTGCTCTTAGTTTTTTGTTTGAATGAGTTTTTTCTTAACATCTGCCCTTTCTTGAGACTGGTGTAGTAAAATCTCCTGCTATTATTGCCAATGTGTCTATCATTTTTCAATTCTGTGAGGTTTTGATTGACATATGTTGAGAATATTTCATTCAGTGCATATATGTCTCTCTGTATTTTTAGGATTTTTGGAGGAATTGTCTTGTATGTTGGTTTCATACTTTTGTGTTGTTGTTGCTGTTTCTGAGCCTTAGTACATCTTTGAGTGTTTTTTGTCATTGTGATCTTTTTTTGTGAATTCTTTTTATTTCTCCTTGCTTTGGAATACTTTTATTTCTCCATCATATTTGAGTGATAATTTTGCTAGGTACAAGATTATATATGTTGTCAATTTTTTACTCCAGTACTCTGTATATCTCACTCTTACCTGAATGGTTTCTGGTGAGAAATCTGAGTTTACTCTAATTGCTGATTCATTGCGTTTAATTGATTTTTTTCCTCTGGCTGCTCTTAGTTTTTTTTGTGGAGGAGGGGGTTGTTCCTTGTCACTGATGCTAGACATCTTATACTATGACATACATCTAGACAACCTATACTATGATACACAAACACCTAATAATATAACAACATAGAACCCGTCATTCTAAAAGAAATTAGTTCATCACAAAAGGACAAATATCATATGAGATCACTACTAAGACAAAATCAGGCTTCTGCTTTCACATTATGTAATCAATTAATCTGATCTCTAAAGCAAATGGATCATGCGCTGGCCTAAGAGTTCATAACCAATATACTACCATCTAATTTGTACATCTTAAAAACCACTTTGACAGAGGATGGATCACCACATCTGGAGTCACTTTCTTATGATGTATGGGAACGGAGGATACCAACCAGTTCTTTTCCTATAACACTGTTCTCTGATCTCCCCCAAATCAACAGATATTCCTACAATAGTAATTTGTGAACTTTGAATAGAAATTAAAATCAAGAGGTAGGGGGCATGTCTGTCTTTGAGAAGGCAATGACACTCTGCTGGTGGGTAAAACAAGTGGAGCAACCTGACATTTAAAAAATTCTTAACATTACTTGAGCCTCTTTATTATTATGCTCTTTATTATTATTAAGATTATTATTATGCTCAGCACTATGTTCTCAATTGGACACCTTTGACCTTGTTTCAACCCAAGCCCTGGTGACCCAAGTTGACGTCTGAGACTCTGTTTTCATGGGGGTGGGGGTGGGGGGCAAGTGCCCAACATTCTTCATAAGCCACAGTAGAAGACTCCAATTTGGAAATGCTACTACATGAACTGAATTTACCTTAAACTAACCTATAGCAGGCTTAAGGAACTTAAACACACCTTAGGCTTAAGGCTAAAACACCTTAGTGTTTTTCAACATATTGTTATTTGGTTTCATGTCTGACTCTCACTGATGGTAGAGTCACCTCTTCTCTGTGTGCTTGTGTGTGTCCCTCACAATCTTTACTGTAATCGTGACTTTGCCAATCACAGAAATAGGATATGAGATATGGTGCTTTAGAATGAACTTTTTACTTGGGAAAGTATATATGAGTTTCAGGAGGAGAATGTTTCTGAATGCCTCTGTCTCTCTTTTTTACAAATGAAACTAATTGGGGAATGTTTCCACTCACCATTGATCATCATTTTCCCATTGAGTTAGTTTGAAAGTTTTTGTTCCAATTCTGCTCCTTCAACCAGAAACTGAAACTAGACACCTGACATTTTATTCCTTTAAGCATTTTTTGCGGGGGGCATCACTGCCCTCTGGTGGTCATGAGAGCTACCCAGCCTTGCTCCCAGAAAGCTGCTGCTGGATTTGAACCGCCAAGCCAATGGGCTGCAGTCCTGTACTCAACCACTACTCCACCGGGGCTCAGCCCTAAGCATTATTTTTTAATTTGCACTAAAAGTATAGACATCGTTCACATGTGTGGAACCAGGTATGTGAAGTTTTGAGAGAACTTTCATCCACAACTACTTCCTGGTTACTGTCTTGTCAGTGGTAGATCATTTGGAAAATTTGACCTATCTGCTTGTCAGAACACCATTACCCTAAAATTGAACTGGGTTAAATGAACTATAAGGAGGCCTGGTGGGGCTGAGCCCTGGTGGCCTAGTGGTTGTGCGCGGGACTGCAGCCTACAGGGTTGATGGCTCAAATTCAGCAACAGCTCTCTAGGAGCAAGGGGCTTCCTACTCATACCAGGGCAGTGATGCCACACACACACACACACAAAGGAGGCCTGGTGTTAGAGTGGAATACCTTACTATTGAGCAGCTAACCAAAAAGTCAGTGTTTTGAACACACCTGCTGCTCTTTGGGGGCAAATATGAGACCATCATATTTCTGTAAAGATTTAAAGTTCTGGAAACCCAAAGGGCAGAGAATCTCCGCCTTGCAGGGTCATGAGGAGTCAGAATCTACATGATGGCAGAAAGATATTTTAGTTTAATGACCTCTAATAAGGGTGAGGACATCCGCTAAATAGAATGCTATTATAAGAATAAGACTTCTCAATCTAAAAGTTTTATTGGCTCTAAAAAAAAAGAGACCTTCACAGACCCAAAAATCACTCTGCATAGAAAAAGTACTGTACTCTAAATATAAAAAAAATAATTGCCATCAATTAGATGCAGATGCATAGAAACCCTGTAGGACAGAGGAGAGCAGGCCCTGTGGGTTTCTGAGGCTGTAATTCTACACAGCAGCAGAAAAACTTATCTTTGTTCCACAGACCAGCTAGTGGATTCAAACTACTTACCTAGCAGCTGGCAGCCAAATGTACAAACTGCTATGCCACCTGCACTCTGTGAAATAATGTATTAGCAACCAAGAAAATTCTAGTCAGATAAAACAACTCAAATTCAAGCTTTCCCTGAAAAGATAGAAAAGCTATTCTGTTTTTCTATCTCCATCAATTTATCCTTTCTTGGAATATTTATCTCCCTGACTGACTTGATTAATACAAGAGGTTTTGTACATGATTCCCATACATTTGGTCTCAGCAAATGATAACTATTATTATTATTATCAAACTACCCAAGCTGAATATATTTTATCATATATTATGCTTTGAAATTATGTGTAGCTAATGAAAATGTTATTTAAAAGAATCTTAATCTTTGAATAATTAAAAGCTTACATATCTACCTCCTAACTATAGATCAAATATCATTATTTTCAATATTTTCTTTTGATTTTGAGAACACCAGAAATATGGTATCATGGAAGAATCTCTAAGAGAAAATGTGTGACAATACTTTGTAATATCTGAGATCATTGGGTCACATTACAGATGTTGCTGTAATCAAGTTTGGTTTCAACAAGAATATGTGCTAAACAATATTCTTGTTAACATTTACTTTTCTTGTTTTGTTTTAATTGAAGACCCGGATTCCTTGTAAGTAAGTAATAAACCTCTTACTACTGAGCTGATCTCAACTTAGGCAACATTATGTGCAACAGTGTTCCACTGCATCTGCATGTCTGTAATGTTTATGGAAGCACATCACCAGGCCTTTATTCCATGCAGCTCCTGTGTGGGTCCAATCTCCCAACCTTTAGGTAGCAGCTAATTGTAAACAATTTGTGCCCCTCATAGATCTTAAAACAGTAATAGAAAAACTATGCACACCAAAAGGAACTCTAATGGTGCGCTGCATATATTCTGGACTGCTAACAAGATCGGGGATTCAAACCCACCAGCTGTTCCACAGGGGAGAGTTCAATTCTGCTCCTCTAAAGATTGATAGTCTTAAGGATCATTTAAAGGAACACTATGAATTTAAGTCAACCTGATGACAATGCATGTGATTTGTTTTGGAGGGATAAAAGATAAAAAAAAAAATTTGCTCCTAGTAAATGTTCTTTGTATTTGAGGACTAAAACGGAATCTTCAAGGGGTAAGATAAGAGTTGTAGAGTGGATAAAGTAATATTTCCCAACAAAATTCATATAGGACAGCCTCGAAGAGCAAGCAGTTGAGTTGTCTGATAAAAAACTTCAGCATAAAAAAAAAGATAAAAAAAGAAAAAAAAAAAGAAAATCTTCAGCCTAACTTTTCCTGACCTTTTTCTCGCCAATGGTCTTTCTGCTTTCAATTTTCTTATAACTTTTTTCATTATAAGTTTTTGTGACCATCCTGCATTCTTCAAGAAATCCTATCAAAATTATCCCTTTGGAATAATAATAAGAATTTTTAATATTCTGAACACATTATTTCTGAACACTCTCCTTGAGTTTAATTTGCCCAGTTAACCACTTCTAAAACCACTGTTTGGATTGGCTTTATTCTTTAATGAGATGATGACAAATGCTCTTCTGAGAAAAACTTGATGGCACAGAGATGTTTAAACAGTTTGCAAGGAGGGAACTGGTAGCTATACTTTTTTACTAACCCATGTGCATGCAGTTATTAAAAAGATCATGTAATTGTGCATTTATTTATATGTAAATATTTTTCTAATGTAATATTGAAAAAACATTGTGAGTATCAAAAGAGTACATATAAATGAAGTACAAATTGGCACAGGAAATGAAAATATACACAGCTTTCTATAAATAATAGTTTTACTGATATATCTTCCACAATATACAATTCTGTTGTTCAATCCCATCAAATGGATTTATACAATCATCAATGTTATCAGCTCTCCATTCCCCCACCCTTCCCCCTCTCTCTTCTGTACCCTCAGGGAACCATTACTCCTTTTAATATCTCTGCAGAGTTATCTACTTTTGACTTTCATTTATTTAACTATCTTAAATATAAAAATTAACATATGGAAGTCTAACATGATTAATGAGGTAAAACAAATAAAAGTCTTAATAGTAAAGGAAGAAAATATGATGAGTTGGTCTGGAGTAAATGAATGCTATGATCGGGGAGACTGGGAGACTGTGATAAAAATGAAAATCCCAGTAACATAAAGAAATTGTAGTTTCTTCTTTCCTGAGTCCCATCCTGATTCAGTGAGGCTCTGGGAGAATTTGACCCAACTAGAGAATACTCTGTTATGTCCCTGCTAATGTGTACACAACATTTTTTGCAATTCTCTGGACTACCATCTTTTTTAATAACCTTGAGTGTTATCTTCAAAAGTCAGTTTCTTGCATTTGTTTAGATATGTGTCATCTTTCAGACTTGAGCTAACTTTAGAAAAGTGCTACCTCCTTCCCATAGTCCTCATGTTCAAGTCTCATTTACTCCAGAGGCAATTTACAAATCTCCTCTCACCAGCTAGCCTCAGTCCTTGCTAATTCCCTAATCACAGTGAGTTATGTGGAGTTTACTGTGTCATCTCTGGTCACCTATGGATTCCCTCACTTCATTACTCCTTGGCCAAACTGTCTTTAGAAGACTTTTTTTTCTGACAGATTTATGTTCTGAGTCACAGACAGGAATGTGTTTCTCTGCTTTTCCTTTGCCTGTACCACATAAACATGTCCCAGGGACACTCCCCATAGCAGCAATTCAGGTCAGCCCTCATTGACAGAGTCGCCCTGAGAGGAATACTTTCAAAGCTGAGGGATAGTACAGTAGCGAGGCTTCTATAAAAACAAGAATACCCAACATGGACACTATTGTAGGCAGGCAAATTTAAATGTCAATGTGCCTACTGTTAACCAACTAATTTTTCCATAAACATTTATTATTATTTAAATGCATAAACTGAAGCTATCAGTGCACTACTCGTTAGTACCAAGTCAATTCCGACTGATGGTGACCCATTGTGTGTCAAAAGTAGAACAGTGTTTCATAAAGACTGATTGCTCGTATGTAGATAGCCAGTCCTTTCTTCCAAGGTGCCTCTAGATGAAATTGTACCTCCACCTTTTAGTTAATAGTCAAGGATGTTGACATCACCTAGGTATCTTAAAGAAGTGATTTCAGCATTTGGAATATGTGCACACATTTCAGCTGAATTTACCAAATGAAAAAAGCTAATTACTGATTAGAAGTTGAGCAGAAATATATGTGTTGAAAGTTTTAAACATATCATTATAAAAGGGCTACTTTCAGCTAGATAGATAGAAAACTCTTATTTTCCAGGAACACAATTGATATTGTTGCTCTTGTTTATTGCACTGGCTATTTTCTCCTGATAATACACCCAATGTGTATGAGGTGAAGTCTCACCAACCTTGATTTTAAGTAACAATCTGGCTTTATTTGTTCCAAGACAGATTTGTTTGTTCTTCTGGCAATTCAGATTGCTTTCAATAGTCTTATTCAGCACCATAATTCAAATGCATCATTTTTTCTCCAGTCCTCCTTATTCATTGTCCAACTTTCACATGCAGATGAGGCAACTGGAAATACCATGACTTGGGTAAGGTGCATCTTAGTCCTCAAAATGACATCCTTGCTCTTCAATATTCTATTAGAATATACCTGTAGATATGTTGTAATATTACACCACATATATGAGATAATAAATAAAACTTTATGAAAACACAAGAAAAACTTATTATTGAAAAGTTGAATGTGCTATGGAGCAAAGTTCTAGGTTGATACTCTGAGGCTGTCAGTGTTGAATCCAAAACAACTGATGTGTGAGTGCTCTAAACCTTGAAACTGAATTCTAGAATGGGAGTGGGGTAGGGTGGATACAGTTTGGTATTAAGATACCATGTGAAATTTTAGTAATTCTAATTTGGAAGTGCTTTGTAATTGCAAGATTTTAAAAATGACTATGCAGCTTGAAATCATGCAAAGCAAACTAAGAAGTCAATGAGTGAGGGGGAATAAAACTGTTTCATGAACTTAAACTTTCATGAGAACACACTAGAAACTCATACGACAATTAGAAATGTATAGGGAATGAAAAAATTTTGCTAGTATTACAAACCAGTTGTCAATGAATCAATGCCAATTCATGGTGGCCCCATGTGCTTTAGAATGAAATGCACTCTAAATATTCATTGGCTTATTTTTCAGAAGTAGATCGCAAGGTATCCCAGGAAGCACTAGAACCTACCACTGTTCAGTTACAAGCTAAGCATGCTAACAATTTACACCATACAGGACTTCAAAGTTTACTCAGTACTCAGTAGAACACTTGAAGCATTGAGAATTAAAGTAATTTATTTTACTATAAAAATTACTCAGAGTTTGTTTTCTTCTAGTCCTATAATTTGATACTGAACTGGCATTTGTTCTATATTTGTCCTATTTTCATAATCCTTTCTAAATCTGGATCAGCTTCCAAATAACTTTTCTTTTGTGTTTTCAAAATTTGTGAAATGCATATAAGAATTACTTAAACACAAAACTTTTGCCAGAGTAATTTCCTCTGGTACTTCCTCCTTTTCATCACAGCTATCTTTCTTATTTCTGTCCATAATTTTGACTTCATGAAGTTTCTATAGCTGCAAAGAATTCTCAAAGCCAAATATTTCTGCCATAATTCCATCTATATTCAATTCAATTTTCACTTCCAGGATTATCATATATTTTTTCACTTTCATCTTTGTTGATGTCAATCTCTCTTTTGATGTTGTTTCTGTAAAATGTCAAGTAGATACATAATCATGGAGACAGAGAGGCAAAATGAGCATGTTTTGCTGTATGTGCCTGAAATGAAAACAGATGACCAATCACTGAGGATTTCAAAAACGATGCTATCATTAGCCACCTTCATGATACATTTACATACTAATTTGTGGACTGAAGAGGTAATAGCGAAGTTTGTCATATACAGAATCCTTCGGTTAGCATAGAGCAGTAACTAAAAATTGAGTCATGTCATTGGAGACCAGTTCTACTAAACCAAACGGTATGGCAATGTGTATATTATGGCCCCCACTGGTCATTTATATTTAATAAATAAAAATAGAAGTTAAGGTCAAAGATATCAAATCTAGAAATAATTTTGGCTATGGATCAATTGTAATTAGGGAAATTAATATCCAAGTGATGAGGCAGAGACACAATTGTAATATGTTGAGGAGGAAAGGATCATTGAGAAATTTGATTATATGAGTATCGGCTCTTTCTAAAAATTTGGCCATAAAGGATAAAAAGGAGTTAAGATGGGAATATTGAGGAAGATAAGTAGCATTTTTGTAAGACCCTGTGAAAACAACTAAATGTGAGGTGTGATTCTTCTTTTTAAAAAAAATCATTTTATTGGTGGCTCTTAGAGCTCTTATCACAGTACATAGATACATACATACATTGTGTCGAGCACATTTGTACATATGCTGCCATCATTTTCGAACTATAGAAATCATCCCTGAAAGTATAGTCTTGTTGCCATCATTTTCAAAACAATTTCTTTCTACTTGAACCTTTGGTATCAGTTCATCCCTCACCACTTCATGAAACTTTGATAATTGATTAAATTTTTTTCATGTCTTACACCAAACACAATTTCCCTTCACCCACTTCACCATTGTCCATTGCCCTAGGAGATGTAGATCATTGTGATTGGTTTTCCATTTCCCCCCCTCACCTTACCCTTATTCTCCTGGTATTGCTACTCCTATTGTTGGTTTTGAGGGTTTTATCTGTCCTGGATTCCCTGTTTTTCCAGCTCTTACCTGTATCCATATACATGCTCTGGTCTAGCTGGATTTGTAAGGAAGAATTTGGGTCATGATAGTGGGGGGTTGGAGAGGAAGTATTAAAGAACTAGAGGAAAATTGTATGTTTTGCCAATGCTATTCTGCATGCTGACTGGCTCATCTCTTCCTTGTGACCCTTCTGTAAGGAAAGGTGCAGTTGTCCATAGATGGTCTTTAGGTCTCCTATCCACCTGTCCCCCCCCCAATTCATATTGATATAATTCTGGGTCTTTGATGCCTAATACGTGTTCCCTCATGATCAAACAGACTGATGTGCCTCCTTCATGTGAAATTTGTTGCTTCACAGCTAGATTACCACTTGTTTATCTTTAAGCTTTTGTGACCCCAGACACTATATCTTTTGATTGACAGACACCATCAGCTTTCTTCACTTTTGCTTATGCACCCATTTTATCTTCAGCAATTGTGTTGGTAAGGTGAGCACCACAGAATGTCTGATCAATAGAAAAAAAGTGCTCTTGTGTTGAGGGAGTATTTGAGTACAGGCCCAATGTTCATCTGCTACCTTAAGACTTAATATATGAAAATGCATGTATAGATCAATTTCCTTATCATTATAAATAAATATATTCACATATGCACATGCCTGTATTTATACCTCTACAAATGTTCTTTGCCTCCTAGTTCCTTCCTCTATTTCCTTTTATTTTTTTTTTTGCCCCACTATCATGTTCAGGCTTCATTCGACTTTCAGTAATTCCTCTCAGGTACATTGTCTTGCTTAAGCCACAACAGACATCCTTTGCCCTTCACGCCATCAATTTTAGATTATTTGTTTTTCCCTTATCCCATTGGTCCTGTTGTTTTACACCTCCAAATTGTTTATTCCACCTATATTATCTAGATAGACATGCATAGACAATAATAGCAAACAAAAACAAAGCTGTAATAAAAGCAAACAGAAATAAAACAAAGCAAAAGAAACCCAGTGACAAAAAAAGAAAAGTCTATAAATAGATCCAGGTCTGTTTGTTGATCTTTAGAAGTGTTTTCCAGGCACGTATGATAGGGTGACATGCCTTGGCCCCAAAGTCTATGTTTGGTATTGCTGGAGATTTCCTTACTCTGCTCCCCTTGCTGTTCTGTTGCACACCCTTAGTGTTTGCCCCAGTGTGGTGGTGTCAGATCAGGCACAATACCAGCATTGTGTGCAGTGTTGCCCCGCATACCAGGATGGGCTGACTTTTCTGTGTCTCATGGTGGGGCTAGCCCTATGTTCCTCTCTGTGCATTGACCACTCTGAGCAGTAATATGATATATGGGACTTGACAAATCATTATATGAATTTAATGCTATCCCTATACAAATACTAACATCTTTCTTCAAAGAATTGGAATGACTGATTACCAACTTCATATGGAGAGAGAAGAAGCCAAGAATTAGCAGAGAACTCCTCAAGATGAACGACAAAGTGGGAGGACTTGCTTCACCTAACTCTGTGGTATTGTTATAATGGCAGATACTCAGACCAATGGAAATGAACTGAAAACTCCAAAATAGAATCACCACCATCCAGACAACTGTTCTTCAAAAAGGGTAAAAAAAACTCAAATGGGAAGCAGATCTCCTCTTTAAGAAGCAGTGCTGGAAAAAAATGGATATCTGCCTACAGAAAAAATGAGGCAAGACCTCATTCCATGCACAAGGTGGATCACCGACCTTGAGGTAATATCCGAAACTATTAGGGCCATCAAAGGGGGAATTGGGGACTTTGGCACAGGGAATATATAGGCTATCAGAAATAGGGAAGGACACAAACACAAAGGAGTCACAAATAGAGAAGTCAAATCTACAGAAGAGAAGTCACCTGTGTAAATTGCAAGAATTCACCAAGAGAGTAATAAGAAAGCCCACAGACTGGAAAAACAACTTTAGCAATGACACATCAGACAATTATTACTAAAATCGACAATACTTTGCAAGTTTACAATAAGAAAAAAAAATTACCCACTGAGCAGGTGTGCAAAGGACCTCAACAGAAGTTTCACAAGGACAGAAATCTTAATGGTCAATAAACATATGAGAATGTTCACAGTCTTAGGACATAAAGCATGCAAATTAAAACAACTATGAGATACCCCCTAACACCCTCAAAGACAACCCAATTCAAGAAATCAAAAAGAATTAAGTGTTGAAGGGACTTTGGTGAGATAGAACTCTCATCCACTGCTAGTGGACTTGTAGATATATACAGTCATTATGGAAATCAATTTGGTGATATCTAAAACACATGAAAATTGAGCTACCATATGATCCACCAACCCTCCTTCTGGGCAAATACCCAGAAGAGGCAAGAAACAAACCACGAACAGATATATGTGTCCCAATGTTCATCATGGCTTAATTTATAATCACCAGGAGTTGGAAACAATCCAAATTTCCATCATCAGATGACTGGATTATAAAACTGGAACATACATACAATGGAACACTATGCATCACTAAAAAAGCAGTGATGAATGCATGAAGCACATCACTACATGGGAATAATTGGAGGAAAGTATGCTAAGGGAAGTAATCCAAGTACAAAAGGACAACTTCATTATGAGCCTACTGAGGTAAACTTAAAAGTGCAAAGGGGGAATTAGGGGGAAAGCTACTATATACATACATTCCTTGTGTGAGGTCCAGGTATGGTGGCAGGGGCCAGAGGCAATTTAAGGACACATATAGAAGCTAACTAAAAAGGGGGGGGGGGGAATAAAAAAAGACATGGGGAATAGGCACGGGCCACAGGGAATGGACACACACAAGGTGAGTGTGTTATTTATATCTTTATAGGAGAGGAAGAGAGGGACCAAACTTTAACCCAATGTGCTAAAATGTGAATGTAACATACCAGCATGAAGCATTAAACCAATAGAGAGGTCCACAGCCGGTCCCAATCCCAAAGACATGAACATACCCCCTCCCCTCCCAGAAGTATGCACTTCAAAGGACAACACTAAAGCTACAACTCAGTGAGAGGGGCACATATGATCAGCAAGTGAAGAGGGAAGGAGAGAACATGAAACACATCCTGGCCCACCAAGCCTCGAGGATGATATTCCTGCTTAGAGCAGCCAACGCACAGAGGATCAAAGGGTCAGCCCCTCCATGAGACAAGACGTCCCTCACTGACTCATATCACTCATAAGGTCAACACTGGAGGCACACCGTGGAAAGTGTGCTCAATCTAACCCCACCACACTTGGGTAAAACACTAAGGTCATGTTACAGAGGAGAAAGGGGAACAAAACAATGAAGTCCCCAGGGAATGCCAAAAATAGACTTTGGGGCCAGTGTGTGGTGCCCAATCAGACTTGACTGTAAAACTCACCTACAGGTCAGCAAACAGACCTGTAATTATTTATAAGCTTTTCTTTTTCTGGTCTTGTTGTTTGTTTGTTTGTTTTTGTTTTGTTTTTGAGCTTATTATCTTTGTGTGTCTATGTAGATAAGAAAGGCAGGGTAAACAATTTGGAAAAACAAGGGGTCCTCCGATTCTGGGAGGACATTGGAAAAGGAAGACAGGGAAAGGAAGTGGATGTTAACAACCCCAGGGAAAAAAGAACAGCAGTGATCTAAAATTGAAGGTGAGTAGGGCATAGAATGCCTGGTAGGTTCTGATCAAAGACAATGTAACTGAGAGGAATTTCTGGAAGCCAAATGCAGGCTGAACATGTTAGTGGGACAAGAGGAAAATAAAAGGAAATAGAGGAATGAAATAGGAGGCAAAGGGCATATATGGAGGTCTAAATATACATGTATATATGTAAATATGTATATAGTGACAGGGAAATAGATCTATGTACATATATTTATATATTAAGTACTATGGTTGCAGATGGACATTGTGCCTCTATTCAAGTACTCTCTCAATGCAAGAACATTTTGTTCTAATAACTTGACACTCCGTGATGCTCACCTTCCTTCCCAACAATCATTAAAGACAAAATGGGTGCATAGATAATATGGTGAAGAAAGCTGATGGTGCCTGGATATCAAAACACATAGTGTCTGGGTTTAAAAACAAACAACTGGTCATCTAGCTGAGGAGCAACAAAGTCCACATGGAAGATGCACACCAGCCTGTGTGATTTTGAGGTGACCATTGGATCAAGTATCGGGCATCAAAGGCCCAGGTAAAAATACTATCAATGTAAATGAAGGACAGAGCAGAGTGGAGACCCAAAGCTCATTTGTAAGCAATTGGACATCCCCTTACGGAAGGGTCACGGGGAAGAGACGAGCCAGTCAGAGTGCAGTATAGCAACAATGAAACTACAACTTTCCTATAAATCTTTAATGCTTCCCTCCTGCCCCCTAATAGCTTGATCCCAATTCTACCTTATAAATTTGGCTAGATGGGACCACGTACAGGCATACAGATGAGACCTGGAAACAGGGAATCTAGGACAGATAAACCCCTCAGGGAAAATAATAAGAGTAGTGATACCAGGAAGGGAAGGGGAAGGTGGAGGGAGAAAGAGGGAACCAATTACAATGATCTACATATAACCCCCTTCTTGGGGCATGGACAAAAGAAAAGTGAGTGAAGGGAGATACTGGTCAGTATAAGACATGAAGAAAATAATAGTAATTGTGTCAGAGAGGGTTCTCTAGAGAAACAAAACCAGAACACTAGTAATTCTCTTTAAATATTCATTTAGATAGAAGGATATATAAGAAAAGAAATAAAAAGTTAACTAATCTATAAAGCAGTACAAATGGTTCGGTGCAACTTACTTGTGTGAGACAGCTAGTAGACTGGCAGTCCTTGGAGTCTTGGGAGCCATGGAGTAGTCCTCTGTTGAGCAATTCAGGCTATCCAACCACAAGCAGCAAATAGAAAAGCAGGTCACCAACAGTCAGCCAGATGACAGAGTCCAACAGCCCCAGCTCTAGAGATGTATATTCCAGGAGCGTGGTGAAGCAGGGCTTGAGAGAACCTCACCTCACAGCTACACAGTCAATGATTAGGTGTCCCACAGACAGTGTTGCTTGAAGGTCAAGACAAAGGGTGAACAAGGCTGGTCCAAAGTCCAAGATCAAGAGGGCAAGGGTGGGACTCACGGAGACTTTTCAATCTCCGCCCTTTAATTGATCTCATGCGTTCATTGGCCATGTTGTCACAACAGACCTACCTATTTTCTCTGACCAGGTTGACACAAGCTTACCCATTACAGTAGTTTATAAATTATCAAGAGTTTGTGAAGGATGGAGTAGGGAAGAAGGAGGGGAAAAGGATGAGGAACTGATACCAAGGGCTCAAGTACAATGAAAATGCTTTAATGATTAAGTACTGGGGTAGCAAGTATACCTTGGGCCCTCACCCAGGTGCTCCCTAAATGCAAGGGCACTTTGTTCTATGAATCTGGTGTTCCCTGATACTCACTGGCCCAATACAATCACTAAAGTACAATGGGTGCATAAGCAAATGTGGTGAAGAAAACTGATGGTGCCCAGCTATCAAAAGTGTCTGGGGTCTTAAAAGCCCAAAGATAAGCAAAAGACCATCTACCTGAGAAGTGACCATGCCCACACAGAAGAAGCACACCAGCTAATGTGGCCATTAGGTGTTGAAAGGATTAGGCTGCAGGCATCAAAGAGGGAAAAAAATCATATCACTGTGTGCACACTTTCCCACGGTGTCCACTGAGGACATGTGGGAGCATAAAAAAGAGTGGTGAAGAAAGCCAATGGTACCCAGCTTTCAAAAGATACAGTGACTGTGGTCTTAAAGGATTGAGCATAAACAAGCAGCCATCTAGCTCAGGAGCAATCAAGCCCACCATAAAAGAAGCACACTTGCCTATTGGACCATGAGGTATTGAAACAATCAGGTATCAGGCATCATTTAACAAAAATCAAAATCCATTGATCAATTGATTCCCGATATGATCAAGGGATACAGAGACATACAGAGTGGAGGAAACGGATGGTGCCCAGCTACCAAATGATAAAGTGTCTGGAGTCTCAAAGTCTTGAAAATAAATGAGTGGCCATTTAGTGCAGAAGCAGCAAAGCCCACATGCAAGAAGCACACCAACCTGTGTGATCAAGAGGGGTTGAAGGGAGCAGTTATCAAGCATCAAAGAACAAGAATCATCCTTACAATGAGGGGGAAAGCAGGGTGGAGACCTAAGGCCCACTGGTGGGTAATTGGTCACCCTCTTACAGGGAAGTCACAGGGAGGAGGCAGACCAGTCAAGGTTCAGTGAAGCAGTGATGAAGCATACAACTTTCCTCTAGTTCCTGAAGTCTTCCACCCCCCAACTATCATGGTCCCAACTCTACCTTACAAATCCAGATGGACTGGAGAAGGCACACTGGTAGAGAGGGGAGCTGGAGATATGGGGAACCCATGACAGAGGAGCCTCTTGGGGCCAGTGGTGAGATTGGAGTTACTGGATGGGTGGAGAGAAGGTGGGGTAGAGAGAGGAACCAACTACAAGGATCTCCACATAAGCTCCTAACTGGAGGACAGACATCAAAGGACTAGGCAGGGGCAGAGGTTGGGCAGTGTAAGACATAGCAGAAGAATAACAATTTATAAAGTGTTGAGGTTTGTTGGGGGAGGGGAGAGCAGGGACAAAGGGGCAAGGATGGGAGGCTGATATCAAGGGCTCAAGTGGAAAAGCAGATACCTGGAGAATGATAACAACAGCAGACATGTGAAGGTGCTTGGCACAGTATATCTATTTATGTATTGTGAAAAATGATATATGAGCCCCCAATAAAATGATTTTTAATAAAAAAAATGACAATGGCAACAGGTGAACAAAGGTGCTTGACTCAAGGCATGTATGGCTGCACTGTGATAAAAGCTGCATGAACCCCCAATAAAATGAATTAAAAATTAATAAATAATAGTCACTTTGTGAAAGAGAAAGTTAACTGATTTTTTTGGAGAATAAGAGGGAGGAAAAACTTTACAGATAAATTATGAACAATAAAGAAAAGACTATTTAATAGTTTCTAGAAAATAATGTTCCTACTTGTTTAAGCAAAGCATTAAAATTTTGATTACTGAAAAAGTTTTGCTAGACTTTAAAGTGACTTTTTATACTAAAGAACTATGGCAGACTCTGTTGTGTGTCCATGTTTTTCTTCTTCAGGCAACATGTTTAGGGAAGAGAAGACTCTCCATTTTCAAGTAGGGCAGGAAGTCAAAGATGTGCAAAGGAATTACCCTGATTGATCTCAGTCAAGTACATAATACTAATCATTTTACCAGTAACTGGTTTAATACTAAGCATCTGACTAGTTTAACTAATCCTTTTGTTACTGTGTCTCTGTGCATATTTTCCATCTTCTTTTGATTCTTCCTTTATCATTAAATGGTTTTCCTATAGAAACTTTCAATTTTACAACTCTGGGTTTGAATTTTTCTTCAGTTTTTTTTTAATATAAGATAAGCAGAGTATTTTTCCTTTGTAGTTTTCCAGCCTTAAGTCCTTGCACATTTCCTTATAATATTCTATCTTTTCAAACTGCCTTTTAAAATTTTCTGTAACACCCTCTACCAAAACGAAACATAAAACCAATCCCAAACTAATTAACATTTAATCATGTTAAGAGGTAGCATATAAGCAAAAACCAATAGTACAAAAGGAAAAAGGCCAACTGCACTGAAATCATTAAACAAAAGCAAGGTTTCAAAAATTGAAGGAATACCAACTGAAATGTTTCAACAAGCTGATGAAGCTTTAGAAATACTCGTTCATCTATGCCAAAACATTTGAAAAACAGCTACTTGGCCAACTAACTAGAAGAGACCCATGTTTGTACCCATTCTAAAGGTGTCCCAACAGAATGCACAAATTATAGAAGCAAACTATTGGTAACACATGTAAGTAAATGTTGCTGAATATTCAAGTAGGTTTGCAGCACTCCATTGACTAGCTGACGGGTTAAGGTCATATTCAGAGGAAGACATGGAACAAGGTATATCATTGCAGATGTCAGATGGATCTTGACTGAAAGCAGAAAATTCCAGAAAGATATCTACTTATGTTTTATTCTCTGTGCAAAGGCATTTGACTATATCATAACAAACTGTGGATACCTTTGAGAAGAGTGGGAATTCATTGTGGTCTTATGGAACTCATACATGGATTAAGAGGCAGTAGTGTGAACAAAAGAAGGGCAAATTGCATGGTCTAAAAATCAAGGAAAGTGTGCATTTGAACTATGGTTTTGGTGAAAAATATAGAAAGTAGCATGGACTACCAAAAGAATAAATATATCTATCTTGGAAGAAGTACAGCAAGCAAGCTCTTTAGAGGTTAGGAGAGTGAAACTATCTCATATACTTGGGACAAGTTATCATGAGAGATTAGTCACTGAAGAAGGACATCATACTTAGTAAATTGAAAGGGCAACAAAAAAAAATGAGATGGATTGACCCACTGGCTGCAACCATGGGCTCAAACATGATGACAACATTTTGAGTTGAAACCCCCTGGAGGACACCTAACAACGATTTTATAACTCATGTCTTTCGAATTCCAAGCTAATGGAGTCAGTAAAAACCTTCATGAGTACTGGGGAAAAGGTTCTCATCACACCTTTGGAAATTTAGTCTTGCCACACTTCATCTTAAACCTCTGGTCTCCTTTTCTGTGGCAGGAGAAATTATCTTTCAGTGTATTTTTTAGGATAGTAGTTGTCAGGAGTGTTGCAAGATCCTTAGTATAGCACCATCTTGGCCCAAAGAATCTTGGACACTCTGAAAGGTGAGACTAGCAATCAGGTTGTTTGGTTCTGGGTCTTAGGTAATTCATTGAGTCTCTAAGCTTCCCTATTATAAATATCAAATGGGAAAGTCATTCTGCCAGTTTTGTGTTTTTTATAGAGTCCTCCATGTAGTCATTCATCTATCCATATCTCTGTGATTGGTAGTGAGGAGATAAGAGGAAGTGCCACAGAATCCTAGTTCATGTGGTCATCTTGTTAGAGAAGAGAGATAGATGCTCTATAGGGGGATGGTAAGGAAAACATAAGATATAGCTCTGAAAGGACTACGGGCAGATTTGGAGTACAACTGTGTTAGGTGTGACCTGTCACCAACAGAGTGATAATTGGTAGTGGAAATCCTCTTATTCCTCATGAGCCAAAGCGAACTTGATTGAAGTCATTCTGCTCCATTTCTAGAAGCAAGGAAGAATAGAAGGATATGATGATTGCCTCAAACCTAATTGCCTTAATCTAATAAAATGACATTTAATTAAAACAATCTGAAAGAGTACAAGGTGGCTCAACTTCAATAGCATTTATAAATCTTCATGGTCCAGCCATATATTCATGCAGGTTTATCATCCCACTTATTGAATTAAGAACTGAAATGGAATCTCTAGCTTGTTTTTTGTAAAAATGCCTAAAATTTTTTGGTTGTCTTCTGAATGAATGAAAACAAAAATGACCAATGCAATTTCATCTAATACAAAAATTTATGAAGCAGATATTTTATTTTACTTTATGAACAAAAGACAGCAATTAGGCAGCATCATGTTTGGTATATTAGAGGTCAGAAAAATGAGACAGGCTTTCTATAAGAAGGATTGACATATAGCCACTAAAATGGACCCATACATACCACTAACAATCACGAGAAGACATAGAATAAGGCAATATTTCATTCTGTTAAAAGAGAATTTTATCATGAGTCTGATACTACTCAACAATAGCCAACAATATCAGCACTGAGTAAAAAACCTTCAACATTTCTCTTCATAAAATCCTAAGTTGAGAGCAGGATGCTGAGAATTGAACAGTGGTCCCAGGAAAATGAGTTTTTATGTACCATTATTTCTGAACTTATGGTTTAATTTTGCCAAAATTGAAATCAGTGTGTTTCTTTTTTATTGGCTTCTAGTTTCAATATTGACAGATTCCAGGAAGCTGCCTTAATGTCTCAGTTAGAATGAGCACATGACAAAGTGCTGAGTTCTGTTCAGAGTACTGTTTAAGCTTCAAGTTAATGTATCAATGTTAGCTAGTACTAGCCTTAGAGTAGGAAACTGTGAGCTCATAAAAAATGGCATTGCTGCCATTATAAAAGGGATCATTTTTTTTTTCATAAATTATCCTCAGCCAACTTCCCTACATTCCTTATGGCTCAGAACTAGTTGGATATTGTTCTTGTTAGGTGCCCTTAAGTCAATTCTGAATTATGATAAAATACTGCCTGATTCTGAACCATCTTCAAAATTGTTGTTATGTTCCATCTCTTTGTTGTAGCCACTACTTTAACCAATATTGTTGAAGGTCTTCCTCTTTGCCACCTATCGAATTTTCCAAGTATATTGTCATCCAGGGACTGATCTCTCCTGATAATATGCTCAAAGTACATGAGCCAAAGTATCACCAACTTTGCTTCTAAACACAGCTTTTGACTCTATTTTCCAAGATGAATCTGTTTATTGTTTTGGCAAAATTCTTCATAAGCACCATAATACAAATTCTCCATTGATCTTCTTTAGCCAATGTTCAACTTTTACATGAATATTAAGTGATTGAAATATAAATGATTGAAAAATACAGTGGTTTGGGTCAGGCACACTTTAGTGTTCAAAATAAAGCCTTTGCTTTTCAGCACTTTAAACAGGTCTGGTGCACATGATTTACCTGATGAAAAGTGCCATTTGATCTATTGATTCCTGCTTCCATGGTCATTGATTGGGGTTCAAGCAAGAGAAGATCCTTGACAACTTCATTTTTTTCTCCATTCATCATACTGCTGCCTATTGGTCCAGTTGTGAGAATTTTTGTTTTTGTTGTGTTAAGTTGTAATCCATACTGAAGGTTACAATCCTTGACCTTCATCAGCAAGTACTTCAAGTCCTCCTCACGTTCAGCAGCACATTTCAAGTTGTTAATAAGACATCCCCGATCTTGATGCCACGTTTTGCTTCATATAACCTAGTTCTCCTTTGATTTGCTTGTCTTACAAATTGAAGTAGTATTATGCAAGGATAGAACTCTGTCAGACATGTTTACAGATTTTAAACTTTGTTCAGGTTCTGTAGGAACACAATTAAGTGTTGTGGCATTCCCATTCATCTCAAAGTTATCCATAATTTGTTATGCTCCACACACTCAAATGTCTTGGCATAATCAACAAAACACAAGTGAACATCTTTCCAGTATCCTTTGCTTTCATGTGATATCCATCTGATTTCAGCAGTGATGTTGTTGTTCTACTTTCTCTTCTGAATCTAGCCTGAACCTCTGGCTGCTCCCTGTCAATGTACTACTGCAAAAAGTTGTTGGGTAATCATAGACTAGCTACGCCAAAGGAAAAATGATCACATCAAAGAGCTCAACAGAAAATTTGAACGGGCAGCCTGAAAAGACAAAGTAAAATATTATAATGAACTGTGAAAAAAATCTAGAGTTATAAAACCAAAAAACAAGCCCAGATTATCTTAAATTAAAAGAAATCAAGAAACAACTCAAGGTTCAATTCAATATTGAAAGAATCTATGGGCAAATAATGAATAATGTGCAAAGCATCCAAAAATGGTGCCAAACACACCACAGCGTCACTGTACTGAAAAGAAGTAGTCAACATTCATCTATTTCAAGAGGTAGCTTATAAGCAAGAACCAAGGGTACTGAAAGAAGTTCAAGCTCACAGAAAGCATTAGCCAAAAACAAGACTCCCAGAATTGATTGAATACCAATTGAAAAGTTTCAATAAGTCTGTGAAGCCCACTAAGTACTCATTTGTCTGTGTCAGGAAATATAGGAGACAGCTATTGTTCCAACTGGCTAGGAGAGATTGATGTTTGTACCCATTTTAAAGAAAGGTGACCCAATAGAGTTGTCAAATTATAGAACAATATCATTAATATCACATGCAAGTAAAATTTTGCTGAACATCATCCAATAACAGCAGTTGCAAAGATACATTACCAAGATCAGACAAATGGGATTGACTAAATCAGAGTATGCCAAAGGTGTCACTTTGTGTTCTGATTGTTTAAATTGCTTCCAAGTTACAATAGATATTCTCTCCTTGCCCATGCTACACTGAATCCTTCCTTTGCTGTTATTAGGGGAGTCTGTGGTAAGGTGTCTGGTTCACTAAAATGTATATCTTTCCCTAAATATTCTGTCCTCACCACACTCAGCATTTACCTTGCTTCTTTTGCCATTCACAAGAAAAGTCTTTAAATTGTTACTGTTTGAAACACATCTGCTTTTACTATTTGGCATAGTGTGGGGCTCGAGTGGCAGGGGATTTGATTGGTCTCCCAGGACTTATTATATTTGATGCATTGTGTGTCAGGCTGTGGATCCCTCCTTTCCCTCATTCTTTCCCAGAGTCTGCAGTTAGTCTTGTGGATGGTTTGCTGTTGGCTCCCTATTTCCAAGGACAGTTATAAAATTAACTGTCATTTTTCTGCTAGTACACCCCTGTCCACTCTTCTCACATGCTCTGCATTGTAATACATATAAGAAGCAGTCAATGTCCTAGTTCTTGGAAGTTGTCTGAGGTCTAAGAGAAAGAAGTTGTCCATAAAAAAAAACTTGATTCAGACAACCTCCTCATGCTCTTTGGGGACTAACATTCCTCAGTGTTGTGTCCACATATGTGCTTCACCAACCAATCATTAATCTAAACATTAGGGATGGGGATTGTTAGATCTAGAAAAAAATCATCTGCTCTGTGGTTTGAAAACTTCCTCTTTTTGCTGTTGACCTATATTTTCCTGAATTTCCCTACCCACCTCAATTCATATCTTGTTCAGGTCTTTTCTAACCCCTTAAATCCCCCTGCCATAACATTTAGTCACCACACACGTCACTCATTTGGCTCTTGTCTGACTCCCTCCCACATCCCTGAGTGACCTTTTCTGTAATACAGAGAAAAGGCTAGTCAGGACTTTGGAATTAGTTATACTTGGAGCTGAACTTCATAGTGAAGACAAGCATTCATGTTATGCGGTGAGCAGTATTACATCTGTAAAAGGCAGATAAAAAAATCTTCCTAGGAGTATGGGAATTGAGTTAAACCTCTATGTCAAATCCCTATTACTGAATAAGTCTGAAATCTTTCCTAATTCCCCAACTCAACATGACTTTCCTTCTCTTAGAGCAGCGGCTCTCAACCTGTGGGGCACTACCGCTTTGGGGATAGAAAAATCTTTTCACAGGGGTCATCACCTAAAACCATTGGAAGACACAGATATTGCACAATCACATTTTGTTTTATGATTAAACACTATGCTTTAATTATGCTTAATTATGTTCAATTGTAACAATGAAAATACATCCAGCATATCAGATTTTATATTATAATTCATAACGCTAGCAAAATTACATTTATGAAGTAGCAACGAAACTAATTTTATGGTTGGGGTCACCACAACATAAGGTATTAAAGAGTCATAGAATTAGAGGGCAGAGCCTACTCATTTACGCTAATCAGCAACCAGTCAATCAATACATATTTGTTGCATATCTTTAAAGGTCTTATTGACATGGATGCCTCTCCCTGTTGTGATTAACTTTAATTGCTTCAACTGAAATACATTAGATGAGGCAGCTCTTGCAAAATGTTAGGGGCTAGTCTAAAACAAGAGGCAACCTTTTATTCATCAGTATTGATACTGCTGTTAGGGCCTACTCTAGGACAGGAGACAATCTATCACCTATCAATGTTGATACAATGGCTATATTATGAGTTTAGCTCTAGCTACAAGCATGATCAGCAAGATGGAATTCATAACAGGTAGGCTTCAGATGGGGTAAGAACTAGAGTGTACCTATAAGTTAAAAATGTCACAAGATCATGTGCATTTCTGACACCAATTACTAGCTCTATGGCAGCAATAACACCCTTAGGTTGGATATTCACTCATAAAACTCAGTGAAAGCTGTTACACTACTTTATTAGAGGAAAATATCATTAAAATAAGTTAAAAAATGAAACTTGAGAACAGTATGCTGTGTGAACTAAATCAGATGCAAAGGGACATATCCTGCATAATTTCAGTTATGTGAAATAGTTTAAACAGGGAAAATGCATACAGACAAAAAGCAGATGTGTAGTAACAGGTGTTGAAGGGAGGGAGTGGTATGACTTAATACTTGCTAAGAAGAGTTTCTCTTTGGGATAAAGGAAATGTTTTGAAAATAGTGGTGACTGAATAAAAAGAAAAAAAAATCTGCTAAGAGAAGAGGCATCTGAGGCATAGTGCTGAAGGGTTCTATTGATGATATTTTCATTTGTCCTAAGGACAAACTTCCTAAGGGGTTTTTTATGTGTAGAACCCTAAATTCTCCCTACAAGCATTTCAGTAATATCCAAAGAGAATTGAAACCAGGGTAGCTCATGTAAATCTTTGTCTTCAATGATAGGGGTTTGACTTGTCAAAATGGTTGAATAGCCACGTGGCTGACTTTAGTCTCTAGTCCAATCAGACATAAGGCTGATATTATTTATGTTAAAATATTCACCATAAATCATATTGTCAGACTAGCCAGTGTGACATAAAGCTCCTACATAAAGAAGACTGGTCCCTTCAAGGACTTAGAGCCTTACTTCCCAAGAGTCAAGGGCAAAGCCCAGACTTCTCATAGGAAAGGTTAATTGTTTAGTACACAGACCACCCACTGATCTTTGATCAAAGATCTCTTACAGTTGTTGTTAGATGTTGTCCAACTGGCTGTGAATCATAGCAAATCTGTATACAACAGCAACAATAAAAACACTGTCTTTTCCTGCACCATCTTCAAAATTGTTGCTATATTTGAGGCAATTGTTACAGCCTCTGTCAACCGTGGATATCTTCCTTTTTCACTGACCCTCTTATTTACCAACCATTATGTCCACCACAGAGAACGGTCCCTTCCCTGAGCATACCCAAGGTATGTGAGATAAAGTCTCACTGTTCGCATTTCTAATAAGCATTCTGTATTTTTTCCAAAACAGATTTGACTATTTTTCCAGCAGTCCATGATATCTTTCGTATTCTTTGCCAGTTCCACAATGGAAATGCATGGATTCTTCTTCAGTCTTCCGTATTCATTCTCCAGCCTTCTCATAAAATGGGAGGCAATTGAAAATTCTATGAGTCAACTGCACCTTAGTTTTCATAGTGGCATCCTTGCTTTTGAACATTTTAAAGGTATCCTTTACAGAATTTCCCATTGCAATACATCATTTGATTTCTTTAAAAATTTTTAATATAGGTTTTATTGGGGGCTCTTACAACATTTAATACATCATTTGTATTAAGCATATCTGTACACATGTTGCCACATTCATCTATATTATCTACTTGAACCTCTCCAACATATGCTCCTCTTCCCCTCTTTCCTCTAGTTCTTTATTTTTTTTAATTCCAACTCCCCATATTTCCCCTTCCCCCTTCTACTCCCCCATGAACTTCCAATAAATTACAAATTGCTATTACCTTTTCATATCTTACACTGTCTAATGTGTCACTTCAGTTACCCTCTGCCCCGTTGTCCACACCCCAGAGAGGAGATCACATGTAGATCCAAGAAATTTGTTCCCCCTTTCTACTCCACCATTCCTCCACCCTCCCAGTGTCACCACTCTCCACTAGTCTCAAGGGATTAACTATCCTAAATTTCCACGTTTTCAACTCCAATGTGCATCCCCTGGTCTAGCCAAATCTCTCTGGCAGAATTGGGATAATGATAGTCGGTGGGAGGGAGCATTTGAGAACATTTCATTGCTACTACACTGTACCTAGACTGGCTCATCTCCTCACTACAATCCCTCTGTAAGAGGATGTCTCTTCAATTATTGATGGGCTTTGGGTTCCCAATCTGAACCCCCTTCACTTATAATGACATATAATTTTAGGTCTTTGATGCTTAATGCCAGATCCCTTTGACACTTCATGGTCATGCAGACCGTTGTACTTCTTTCATGTGGGCTTGCTACTTAGATAGATGGCCACTTATTCACCTTCATGTCTTTAAAACCACAGACGCACATCTTTTGATAGCTGGGCACCATCAGCTTTCTTCACCACATTTACTTATGCACATATTTGTCGTCAGCGATCATATCAGGAAAGTGAGCATATAATGTTATGATTATTAATTCTTGAAACCTGATAATTGATCCCTTTGGTATCACTTGGTCCCATAAGCTGGTGTACTTCTTCATGTGGGCTTTGTTTGCATTTGATTTCATATCTCATACAATTAAAAGGCTTAAAATATTTTAAATAGCTTTGAAATTATCACTATAATGAATTTTAGGAGATTTTCTTCATTCCTGTACTCATTATTATTACTTACCCAGTCTCCTCTGCCACAACCCTAAGAAACAATACATCTAGTCTTTCTCTATAGATTTGCCTATCTAGATTTCATATAAAACAAGACATAAATGAACACCCAACAACAATAACAAAATAAAACACAGAAGTCCCTCAATCCAAAAGAAAGCAGAAAATTATAAAAAGTGGACCAGTATAAATGGGTCAAGGGGAAGAACATATGTTAAGATACTAAGGTTTAACCTAATTACCATATATATAAGTTGGACATTGAATAAAAAAAGATCAAGGAGAATTGATGCCTTTGGCGCATGCTGCTGGTGTAGAATATTGAAAGTACCATTGACTCCCAAAAGAATAAACAGATTTGTTTTGGAAGAACTGCCATCAGAATGCTCCTTAGAAGCAAGGATAGAGATATTTAGTCTAACCCCCTTTAACATATTATTGAGAAAGACCAATCCCTGGAAAATTACATCATGTTTGCTGAAGTAGAGGGGCAGAGCAAAGGAGAAAGGCTTATGACAAGATGGATAGACACAGTGGCCGCACTAACGGGATCAAGCATAGGAACAATTTTGAGGACAGTACAGGACTGGGCAGAGTTCCATTCACTATGGGGCTCGACTGACTCGAGGGCACCTAATAGCATCAGCAACATGTGGGAGACTCAGGTCTTATTTCTGATCAAAACACCTTATGTGCAACCACCACCAGTCCATCAGCTTTATCTCTTTTTGAGCTGATTTCAAGCAAGTTTTCCAATTAAGACAGGCTAGGAAGAAAGGCCTAAAAATCTACCTCAAACAAATAGCTAATGAAAATCCTATGCATTGCCCAGAGCCCCGGAGTGAAAGCCAGTTCCTGTTCCATCTGAGCCTCATTCTCATCCAACATGACACATGCGGCTGTGTCCTTCACCAAGGACTTTTTGGCAGGTTGAGTAGCCATGGCCATCTCCAACCCAGTGGTAGCATCTATTGAGGGGGTCAAGCTGCTGCTGTAGGTGCAGCATGCCAGCAAGCAAATCACCACAGATAAGTAGTACAAAGGCATCATCAACTGCATGGTTCATATCCCCAAGGAGCAGGAAGTCCTGTCTTTTTGGCGTTGTAACCTGGCCAATGTCATCCAATACTTCCCCACCCAGACTCTCAACTTGGTCTTCAAAGATAAATACAAGAAGATCTTCCTGGGTGGTGTAGACAAGAGGGCCAAATTCTGACACTACTTTGCAAGGAACCTGGCATCAGGTGGTGCCACAGGGACTGCATCTTTGTGCTTTGTGTAACCTCTTGATATTGCCCTTACCCATCAAGAGTTCAAAGACCTCAGTGACTGTCTGGTTAAGATCTCCAAGTCTGATGGGATGAGGGGCCTGTACCAGGGCTTCAACGAGTCTATGCAGGGGATATTCATACATCGTGCTGCCTACTTCGACATCTAGGACCCACAAAGGGAGTCCAAAAGTACCCACATCTTTGTCAGCTGGATGATTGGACAGTCCATCACAGTTGTGGCTGGGTTGACTTCCTACCCATTTGACACCATTCGTTGCCAAATGATGATGCAGTCGGGGTGCAAAGGAACCACTATCATGTGCATTGGCACTCTAGACTGCTGAAGGAAGATCACCCAAGATGAGGTGAGCAAAGTGTTCTTCAAGGACTCCTGGTCCAATGTGCTCAGGGGCACATGTGGTGCCTTTGTGCTGGTCTTGTATGATGAAAAGAAGAAGTACACATAAGTTATTTCCTAGTGGGTTTCTTAAAACAACATGAATGGGCATGTGGTATTATATAACTTATCTCAAGCATTCTTGGCAGACAGTTGGCTGTCTAGATTAATGGCAACTCCCTACTGGTTGAAAATGGGAAACAATAATATTCATGTGACCAGTTTTCTCTTAAAGCTATATTCATGATGATAATGATGGGATTCAATTCTATTTTTTTATTTCACACAATCCTAATAAATAAATGAATTTGAAGAAATAAAAAATGTCTGAAAGGCACAAAGAAAAAAAGAAACCCCCATGGATCACAGTGGTCTGCTCAACAACTATTCCTGAGGGTTACTACAGAATGAGGCAGTGTTTCATCCCAGTGATTAATGTGAGTCAGAGCGGACTCTAGTAGCGAACAACAATATGGAGGCGGAAGATGAACAATATGGTATGGTTTCCTCCACACCACAGAATACTTTTTCCTAAAATTCTTTGTGAATACCATTATCTTGGAAATCTAGTCCAACTGACTCACCTAATAAGCTGGCAATGATACTAAAGGGTGAGATAAAGGGCTTTTTCAATTAAAAGGGGAGTTGAAAGAAACTATTCTGAACATGGAAATCAAAGGAAGGTGTCAATGGTTCAGCTTTAAGATTTTCACTAGCTGTTTCTTCTGCATTAGTGATGTTCTCCAGAGAGTGTTTTTTTAAGTGTTAAGGATGGACTTTATTTAAAAAAAAAGAAAGGAAAATCTTTTTGAGGACTACAAATTACAAAGTAAAAGCAATGACTATGTATAAGCCTAATGAATACACTTTGCCTGGGCAGAAAAATAGTATCAAAGCTATTCATTTAACAAATTCACCCCATTTACATTACCAGCTATAATGCTCTTATTACATGTCATTTCTTCAAGATGAACTTTGATTTCATATGCCATATTATTGGCTTATTAAGATGGCACCTTAGAGAGGGGCGACCTCCATTCTGTCTCTGGCTGCATTATTCCAGGTTAGTTTCTTTCAACCATTAAGAAAACCTTCAAAATGTCACATTTAACATGAAGTCTCACTCTCTCCCGAAAATGTGGTCACATTGTTTTCTAATGACTACATACATAAGTGAGTAGAAGCAAGAACAGAAGATGAAAATTAAAAAGCAGCCATTAAAATAAATGGATCAAACATACAGAATATTTGGCTCATGGCAATTTAAAAAATGGTAACTAGAGTTTGTCAATGGCCAAAGATGCTTGAGTCATTACGGAATGCATCCAGAAACTGAAGCCAGTGCAGTATGGCCAAGTGGAATATCGCATCATCATCAATGCACTTCATTTTTTACAACAAATTCTTAAAATACTCTATTCCAATAGTCAATTTATATTTAGAGTTTCAATTAAGAACATGCTGATCACTTAATGTCAGTAACTATTAATGAGTTCAAAACTAATCAGTTATTTCCCTTATTTGCACTCGTATTAATCTATGTGTATGACTTTGAACGACAACTCTTTGTAGGTACATTTGAAAATCCAGAGAGTTTTATAGCTCTTTCTCTCATTTTCATACTTTTCTGTGTTCACATTAGGCTTACTAAAAAAAAAAAACAACCTTTTCCTGGTCACCCCATCTAGCACATACACACTCACACACACACACACACATCATTATCATCCCTTAAATATGCTGTTACTTTCTTCACTCCTTAAGAGTGGAAGCTAATCTATCCTGTTCTTGCTCTACCTCCTTCCTGAGGTGATCATTGAGGACATGTGGGGGAGTTGAGCAAGAGTGGTGAAGAAAGCTGATAGTGACAAGCAATCAAAGGTAGAGCACCCAGGGACTTAAAAGCTGATGGTGCCAAGCAATCAAAGATATAGCACCCAGGGACTTAAAGGCTTGAGGGTAAACAAGCAACCATGTATCTTAGGAACAGCAAAACCCACCATAGAAGAAACACACAAGCTTGGGAGACCATGAGGTGTTGAAAGAATCAGGTATCAGCCATCAAAGAAAAAGAATCATATCATTATGTGTCCATCTTCCAGATGAGATCACTGAAGACAAATGGGTACAAAGGCAAAAAGAGTAAAAGAAGCTCATGGTGCCCAGTTACCAAATAATAAAGTGCCTGGGGTCATAAAAGCTTGAAAGTAAACAAGCAGCCATCTAGTGCAGAAACAGCAAAGCCCTCATAAAAGAAGCACACCAGTCTGTGTGATCATGAGGGGTCGAAAGGAGCAGGTATCAAGAATCAAAGAACAAGAATCATATCACCACAAATGTGGGAGAGAGTGGAGTGGGAACCCAAAGCCCATTTGTGAGCAATTGGACACCCCTAACAGAAGAGTGGCTTGGAGGAGATAGACCAGTTAGCGTGTACTGAAGTAGCGATGAAACATACAACTTTTTTCTAGCTTCTAAAGGTTTCCTCCCCACAACTATCATGACCCCAGTTCTACCTTACAAATCCAGCTTAACTAGAAGCAGTAAACTGGTACAGATGGCAACTGGAAATACGGGGAACCCAGGACTGATGAACCCCTCAGGACCAGCAGTGAAAGTAGAATTACTGGATGGATGGAGGGAAGGTGGGGAAGAAAGGGGGAGCCAATTACAAGGATCTACACATAACTTCCTGTGTGGAGGACGGATAGTGGAGGAGTGGGCAAGGGGAGACATCGGGCAGTGTAAGATATGACAAAATAATAATAATTTATAAAGTATTGAAGGTTGGGAGAGAGGGAGTAGGGAGGGAGAGGAAAGAATGAAAGGCTGACATCAAGGGCTCAAGTCGAAAAGCAGATGTTTGGAGAATGATGACAGCAGCAGGCATGCAAAGGCACTTGGCACAGTGTATGTATGTATGTATTAAGAAAAGCGATGTATGAGTCCCCAATAAAATGATTTTTACAAGAAAAAAATGGCTTTTCTTTCTACCCCATTCCTTTAATTTTTATGATTATTATAATAAATTTTAAAAGAAAACGCTCTTGAAAATCACACACAAGAAAGGTACAGTTGCTTTGCAAACTGGAAGTGCTTAAAACATATATATCGAAAGCTGTTAAATGGTTGGCTAATGCCACTTCACTATAATATCCTTTCTAGTGACTGGATAGTTGAGAATACTAGCATCTTAATTTGACCTCACCAGTATATATAATCTGCAAGACTAGAAATGACAAGATCTTGGTCTATGCTCAAGGAATGCATCATCTAGTTGGTGATGCAGGGATTACACACACGAAGCTAATTGATTTAGCATAACCTTGCTCAATCAATAATCCAGATCTTATAAAGAAATACCAGAGTCATAATTATGAGAAAGTTTCTACAAATGGAGAGTTCTGGGGCAATTTTAGAAGCAAAATAGACCACCATGGATAAAGAAAATATTGGCCGTGTGAACAAAGTCCTGAGAGAGAGAAAACACAAGTCAGTCACTTAGGTACCTCAGCCAAGTTAAGGGTCAGGGAAGGCAGGTATCAGCTTAAAGCAACCATTTATAAAAACCATTTATAAATTGTATTGGAATAACTTGGAACTTTGGTACTTTTGTGTTAGTTCAGGTTGACTAGAGAAACAAATTCATTGACAATCATATATGTTTAAGAGAGAATTTTATATCAAGAAGTAATTATACATCAATAAAACATCTCAGCCCAGTCCATAAGTTCAATGTTAGCTCTTAAATCCAACATTAGCCTGTGAATACCTTTTTAGACTCATGCAGCACATGCAATGATACTGGATGCAGGCAGATAAAAAACCAGTGGGTAGAAAGTCCTTTAGTGCCAATGGCAGTGGACACTTTTTCAGGCTTCTGGCTGCTATCAGCGTGGCTCCATATGGCTTGTCAACAGGGATGTGAAGCAGAGAGAGAGAGAGTGGCCTATCTCTTCTGAAGGCAGAAGCAAGAGAGAGAGAAAGAGTTCCCAGAATCCTCATGAGAAGGCCATGCCCAGAAGGAGAGATCATCAGGCTGCCAACTGATTGACAGGCTAGACTCAACCCCTTCATATTTTTTATCAAATTGACATGAAATTATGTAACATCACTGCTTGTATGGCCTTACATAAATGACAACAACATTGGTCTTTCAATGAAGAATAAAAACAAAAAGCAAAAACAAAGAGTTGTTATAGAGTCACTTTTGATTCATGATGATTCGATGTTTGGCAGAATAGATATGTGCCCTAGAGGGTTTTCAGTTGCTGATATTGCCGGAGATAAGTCATCAGGCCTTTCTTTCAAGGTGCTTCTAGGACATGAACTCAAACCCAAAACCTTTAATCTTAACATGTAGTAGCAAAAATAATTTGTTTATTGCCCCTCTACTTTCAAAGATACTTGGAGAAAAATGTGCTTTCTTGGTATGCCATTCAGTCAACAAATAAGTAATTATTAAGTGACTTTTCTGAATTTATTTCTTACTCATAGGTTCTAGAGTGTGTTAATTTGGGTAGACTAGAGAAATGAATTCAGAAACACTCATAGTTGTATAATAAAGAGTTTTACATACCAGAGCAATTGAATATTGAGAAAACAATCCAGCCCAGTTCAGAGCAAGTCCACATGTCAGACATTAGCCATATGTCTGATACCAGTCTATATATTCCTTTTCAGAGTCTTAAAATCCACACAATAACACCAAATGCAGGAAGACCACAGGCCAGTGGGTGGAAATCAGGCCCGTGGGTGGATCAAGTGGTGGTATATGTTTATCAGAACAGGGATGGGTCTCCACATGTCTCCTTCAGCTCCCAGGCTCTAGCATAGCTCCATGTGTCTTGTCCACAGAAATGACTCATAGGGAGTGAAAATGTGGCCCACCCCAAGCAAGCTATTTATCTCATTAGTGCCTCCAAATGAAGTCATCAATCTGTTCCCTCATTGACAGGCCAACATTTCACTCCTAAGTCTCAAATTGACAACAGATTATGTAACTTTCACATGGAGTAAACATAAGATATGATTCTTGCCTTCTGGTCTATAAGTCTGGTGTATATGATCCTAAGGAAGCAGGTACCTATTAATAGCTTTAGTGCCTATGTCTGGCAGCACATTCCCAGGGATCTAATCTATTCTTTGGGAGTCCTTAAAACCTTTAGACTTTGCTGTGTACATATCGAATGGTACATATGCTGTGTGCATATTTTAATGAAATATTTACATGTAAAATAGGTTATAAACAAAATTTTAATGGGCTCCTAAAGAAGAGTTTGGTGTAAGTATCCCAAGTTTGAGTCACCTGCTACTTGACAGTTGGTGAAAAGTTTAGGGGAACTCTTTGTATTACATTTACCTTTTTTTCTGTAAATATAAAATTACTCCAAGATAAAAATATTTTTGTTTTGTTTTTAAGATTTGCCATGTAATTCATAAAAGAGCTCAAAAAGTATAACACTGGATTATTAATCAAATGGTCGGCAATTAAAACTCTTCAAAGATGCCTTGGAAGATAGACCTAGCATTCTGCTTCTCAAGATGCCAGCCTGGGAAACCCTGTGGAGCAGCTCAATGCTGAATATGTGGGTCCATAGGAATCGTACTCCACTCAGTAAACACAGCAGTAGCATGCAACTCAGGAGGAAAGCACATTTGCAAGTGAATTGTTCCATCTACTTAAAATACATTATTTTTACGCTTTATAACCATTTATTTACTTACATTTTAAAGTAATCTATTTTTAATTTCATTCAAATATGGTCACATCATTAGAGCATGAGGGGGTGGGGAGGCAGTGGCAGTTGCCTAATCTGATGTCAATTTGAGAATTAAGAGTGTAGGGGTGGAGTGTAGCCTGTCAATCTGGAGATAGCCAATGAGACCTCTGTGTGGGCATAGCTGTCTCCTGAAAATTCTGGGAAATGGGATAATCCCTTCTTGGAGATGGAGACACTATCTCTTTCTGTTCACTTCCTTGGAGATACTCAACTGACAAGGTTGGTTCTTGTGAGACATCCTGGAGGAGAAGCCACATGGACCTACACTGAGTGAACCAGACCTCTGAAACCAGAAAGCCACATGGAGACTCCAGTCTACCCACTGGCCTGTAATTGCCCTGCATTTGACATCACCACGTGTGCTTCATGAGTCCAAGGAGGGCTTCGTAGATTGCTGTCGGACATATGGGCTAATATTGGACTTAAGACTCTGGACTGAACTGGGTTGGGTTTTTTTTTAAATATATAGTTGCTCTTGTTTATAAACTGCACATAAGCGTGTCTATGAATTTGTTTCTCTAGTCTACCCAGGCTAACACAGGGGATTTTATATGATTCATTCTTATACCACACAGTATTTCATTTGTGTGTATATTTCTTGTTGATCACTACTCTGAATGTAGTAAAGCACTATATGTATACATATACATAACATATATAATTTATATAAATGAATACTTACTGGGTGAAAAGGATTCATGCTCAAAATATTTTTACTGATAGAGAAGGAACACAATCAAAATAATTTGATAATCACTCATGTTGTGTTCTAAGAATTTGTCTGCATTTGTAGCATCCAGTTGCATTTGAGAAAAAGGATCTAGACTTTTCATAGAAATATGCATATGGTTAGTGTCTGATCACATTAATGAAATGTCTGGATGCTATTCTTCTGGCTACCTTGTTGTTGTGAGAGCAAACAAAGTATAATTACAGAAACATACTCATTCTAGGTATGTGGAAAGCATATCCCACCACCACCCCCTCTTTTATAATAGCTTCTGTTGTCTTTTTCCTTTTGAAAATTTCAATTGCTATGATTTGTATGTGTTTTATGCTTTCAGTTTCTTCAAATTCTTTTTAAGGGGAGCAGAACATAAATCATAAATAGTAATAATAACGATCTTGGGGAAAGCATTGGTTAAACAACTTGAAAGGATAAATGCAATTGCAAGGGGATTGCTTAACCTATTTAGGAGAAACCATCCTTTTAAGTACTTGATAAGCAAGGTCTACATTAAACCAATTAGTGGTTTAATTAGTAGCACTCTATTAAAATAAAGTTAATTTATTTTGGAAATGAAATGTGTAACTGTTTCTGCATGCACTGAATGTAATGGCAGAATTAAAAAATAGCAAAAAAATAAATCACAAAGGACAAATATTGCTTGAGACCACTGTAATAAAATCTCAAGAAAGGGTTTACACTCAGAAACAAATTTTGTTATGGTTACCAGAGATGAGAGGGGAAGGAAGGGTAAATCACCCACTAGAGAGTAGACATGTTTTAGTCCCAGTGAAAGAAAGACAATACACAATATGGGGAAGGAAACTACATGTCAATGGTAAAGGAAGTCACTGATAGGTAAAAGACAACAAAAGTAAATATTATGTACCTAACCCTGCAATAATGGTGATAGTATGCAATATCTATTAGTAGTTACAAAGGAAGGCATACTAGCTGAGCAGATGTGAAAAGACAAATGGAAGTACACCCATGAATGCTTATTAATTTTGTAGAAGTTTTTTCTTCATATGCATATGATGTGCTATAGATATATCCAAGGATATTATAGATCATACAGAGAGAAAAGTTCAGAAAACATCCTACTAATAGCCAAGTTCCAAGCCACTGAACTTGGGATGTAGGATCACAGATTGAGCGGACATGGAAGTCAATTGGCATAACATATATACAAAGATAACTTTGATAAGTAGGAACTGTTGTTGTAAAAGCTTGCAAGCAGTCTTCTAAGGTGCAACTATTGATCTCTACTCCTCTGGAGCAAAGAAGAATAAGGAAAACTAAAGACTCAAAGAAACAATAAGTCCAAAATGAACCAATGGGACGTGTGAGTCATAACCTTCTTGACCCAGAGGCCAGAAAAAGTAAATCAAGCCTTGTACAACTCTAAGCATCTCTGACTGTGGTCACAATAGAATACCTGGGACAGGTACAGCAAGAAAAAATTAAAGCAAAATGGCAAAAACAACCAGAATTGTTTATCTGATAGAGATTGCTTGAACCCCTAAGAGTGTGTGTGGACACTACTCTAATCTTGAACTGAACGTTTCTCGAGGGATAAACTTTCAATTAAACAATAGGCATGCTATAAAAGGAATAAACCACAGGGGAAAATGTACTTCCCAATGCAAGCAACCATATGGGACCAAAAAAGCAGCATTTGCCCAAAAACAAAGTTTAGAAGGCAGGAAGGGGAGGGAAGGAGGGATGAAAAGAAATGGGGGAATGGGAGAGGAAGTTGGAAGAATGCTGCTACATTGAAGGGACTGCAGCCCATGCCAAGAATAAAATTTGTGTAAATTGTTAATAAGAAAAATAGTATTTTCTGAAAATTTTCACACAAACTACAATAAATCATGAACATTAATTAAATAAGCAAAACAAACAGAAAATGATGGCATATATGATGGCATTTACATTAGTATTTTCCTTTGAAGCTATTAGTCACTCCTCTCTGAAACCCACAGAGGCGATGTTACCCCGTCCCACAGGGTCACCATGACTTAGAATCGACTCAGAGGCAATGCATGAGTTTGAGTGAGTATATTCCTTTGCTTCCCTGCAGAGCCCTGAATACTTCTGTATATAGGGCTGGTGCTTCACAAATACTCCAAAAGAGCAGTTATAAATATGAAGAGCTTTCTGTAGATAATTTATTCAAAACTTCATATATTTTAAGTGAGGAAACTTAGATAAAAAGAGAAGGCTCTCGCCTATGAGCATCCAGTGAGTTAATAACAAAGACTTTCAACTCCTTGTTTAGTATTCTGCTAACACATCAGACATTCATTTAGTTGTTGACCTCAATTTAATCTAATTTGATCTTTTCAGTAATTCTCACTGTCCTTGAAGGTTATTACCAAATTGCTAAGGCTTTGGAAAATTTATGATGATTTCATCTTTTTCCATTGTTTTGGACTTCCTGTCCACTTGTAGAAAATTTCCAGTCTCCTATTTTGTGCAGTTTCTAAAAGATCCCTAACATTTGGGATAAGAATTGACAAAAGTTGCCAGGTGTTATGAGTAACCAAACCAAGCATCATGTGAGGGATTTCCAATTTCTTCATTCAATTGTCTATGACAAGATCAATAAGCAACTATTGTTTTGCTTTGTTTTGTTTTTTTGGGGGGGTCATCACTGCTCTGGTGGTCGTGGGAGCTACCCAGTGCTGCTCCTGAAAGCCGCCGCTGGATTTGAACTGCCAAGCCCATGGGCTGCAGTCCCCCACTCAACCACTCACACCACCGGGGCTCAGCCCGCAACTATTGTTTTGTGAGATCCATCACACTATTGTTCCGCATGAGATATACATTATAATAGAAGAGTCCAGGTGAAAATTGGTAATAATGTAACCATGGGCCTTGACCTCATCTAGGGAAAGTCCAGAAAATATCATTAAAACAGGGGATGCTTTCCATAATCCACAGATGGCTCTACCAGCTCTTTCCCCATAGTTAGAGACAGACCTGACAAACACCACCAGTCTCAAAGATATCAAAACTGAAGAGAACAGAAGAATAAGAAAGAAGATGAAAACACCATTAAGAGGACCAAAAAGAACTAGTCGAGAAGTATAAGGGGACAGACCCAATCCCAACTTTGGAACAGCTGCCCCTCCCCCCAGAAGAATTTTCTTCACAGGACAGTACTGATGCTACAGCTCAGGGGGAGGGACATGTCTGATCAGAGCACACAGGAGCAAGTGAAGGGGAAGGAAGAGAGAGTGGAGCCCATTCTGGCTCACCAAACCCTGAGGATGATAGCTCTGCTCAGAGCAACTAATGCACAGAGAGGAACATATGGCTGCCAACACTATGAGACACGGCATCCTCCTTCACTGACCAAGAACCCTACAAGGGACAGCTCTGGAGACACTGTATGGGAATTGTGTCCAATCTGAACCCACCACACCTTGGCAAAACACGAAGGGAATGCAACAGAACATCACGAGGAACAGAACAAGGAAGTCCCTAGGGTGTACCAAAAATAGTTTTTGGGGCCAGGCTGTGGGACCAAATCAGACTCAACCGGAAAACACTTCTATTGGTCAACAAACAAACCTTGAACTATCTATAGGCTTTTCTTTTGGTGTGATTGCTTTGTTGTTGTTGTTTTCTGTTGTTTTGTTTTACTCTGCTATATTTTTGTACATATTATTATCCCCACAGGAGATAATAGCTAGATAATATAAGTGGGATACACAATCTGGAGGAGGAAACAATGGGCCTGATGGTTTCAGGGGGACATGGGGGAAAGGGAGATGAGAGAAAGTAAGTGGTGTTAACAAACTCATGGACAAGGGAACAACAAGTGATCCAAAATCAGTGGTAAGGAGGGTATAATAGGCCTGCTAGGACTTGATCAAGGGCAATGTAATCGAGAGCAATTACCGAAACCCAAATGAAGGCTGAGCATGATAGTGAGACAAGATGAAAGTAAAAGGAAATAGAAAAAGGAACTAGTAGGCAAAGGACATTTTTAGAGGTCTAAATACAGGCATACACATATGTAAATATATTTATATATGATGATTGGAAAATAGATATATGTGCAAATATTTATAGGTTTAGTATTAAGGTTGTAGATGGACATTGGGTCTCCACTTAAATATTCCCCCAATGCAAGAACACTTTGTTCTATTAAACTGGCATTCCATGTTGTTTATCTCCGCAACATGATCACTGAAGACAAAGTGCATGCATAAGCAAATGTGGTGAAGAAAGCTGATGATACATGGGTATAAAAAGATGTAGTGCCTGGGGTCATAAAGGCTTGACAATAAACAAAGAGCCATCTAGCTGAGAAGAAATAAAGACCACATGGAAGAAGCATATTTGCCTGTGTCACCATGAGGTGTTGACGAGATCATATTTGAGGCATCAAAGAACAAAAAATCATATTATTGAGAATGAGGGGAAGTGCAGACTGGATACCCAAAACCCATCTGTAGGCAACTGGACATCCCCTTACAGAAGAGTTGTGAGGAGGATACAAGCCATCCAGGTGCAGAATAGCAAGGATGAAACATACAACTTTCCTCTAGTTCTTTAATGCTTCTTCCACGCAACTATTATGAGTTCAATACTACCTTACAAATCTGGCTAGACTAGCATATGTACACTGTTACAGATAAGAACTGGAAACACAAGGATTCGGGACAGATGAACCCTTCAGAACCAGTGGTCAGGGTGGCAATTCCAGAGGGTGAAGCGAAGTTGGGATAGAAAGGGTGAACCAATTACAATGATCTACATATAGCCCCCTTCCTGGAGGATAGACAAGAGAAACATGGGTGAAAGGAGATGTTAGACAGCGTAAGACATCACAAAATAATAATAGTTTATAAATTATCAAGGGTTCATGAGAAGGGGGAAGATATGAGGAACTAGTACTAAGGGCTTAAGTAGAAAGCAAGTGTTTTGAGAATAATGATGGAAACAAATGTAGACATGTGCTTGACATTTCTTTTTTTTGAGCAAAAAGTCTGCATTTTTATACCCACTTAATATTTCACATGGCAGGACAGAATTAGAACAGATCATAATGACAATGTAAACATAAATACAAAGAAGAACTTAGCATATATGACTCACCCATCACTCCACACAACTAAAGGCCTTCTTTGGACCCACATATTTGGGAACTTGAGATAGTTAGGATGGGAACAAATATTTTTCTACTCTCTGGTTCTGCGAAACTCTGATCCTGAAAAGCTGTAGAATTTGGAGGGAAATAAGGTGGCAGCTTCTGTTTTGCTATGATTCTGAAAGCTATGCCACTGACATTAGAGATGCAAATGTCAACAGGGTAACCCATGAAGGACAGGTTCCAACTATTTCCAGATGTAGAAAATTAAGTTTGCAAATCTGCTCCTTCAAATCAGCTAATATAACCCTGTGGATTATAAGAGGTAATTTTCTGAGAGTATTTGTTGTTGTCATCAGTTGCTATCAAGTCAACTACAACTCACAGAAACCCTATGCACAACAGAATGAAACACTGCTCGATCTTGCAGCATGCTCACAATTGCTCATGTGCTTGAGCCCAATACTTCAGCCATACTATCAACCCATCCTCTTAAATCTGACCTCTTTCTCCATGCCCTTCTACTTCACCTAACATGATGTCTTCCTCCATGGATTGGCTTATCCTGACAACATGTCCAAAATATGTGACATGAAGTATCATCATCCTTTCCTCTAAGGCAGTGGTTCTCAACTTTCCTAATGCTGCAACCCTTTTATACAGTTCTTCATATAGTGGTGAATCCTCAACCATAAAATTATTTTTGTTGCAACTTCTTAACTATAATTTTGCTACTGTTATGGATCAGATGACCACTGTGAAAGAGTCATTCAATCCCCAAAGGGGTCACAACCCACAGGGTGAATACCACTGCTCTAAGGAGAACTCTAGTTGTACTTATTATACTGGAAGATCAGTCCCTGAGGCTTACCTGAACAATAAACTAGAGCACATGAACATTGTTTAATATGGTTCAAGACTACTCAACATAATTTTTGTGATAAGTTGATCTTCATGAATAAGAGTCAATTTTATAATAACTGTGTTAGTCCAGGTAGACTAGAGGAACAAATTCATTGACATACATATAGGTATAAGGAAAAGGGTTTATATACAAAAGGAAAGTGACACTGAGAAGGCATCCCAGCCCAGTCCAGTTCAAATTCATAAGTCCGATATTAACCCATATGCCATAAATCAGTCTATAAAGTCTCCTTCGGACTCATGAAGTCACAGGCCAGTGGGTGCAGAATCCCGGCGCTGGTGGGGGTCTCCCCATGGCTCCTCGCTTCCAGGGCTCAGGGTCCATCAACAGCATGCCACTCCAGCTTCAGAGGTCTGGATCTATCAGGGAAAAGCCGTGTGGTCTCTCTGCCGGCTCCTCCAGCTTCTCGGACGCTGCCAGCTTCTCTTGCCCATGATTAATCATCTTTGATACTAACTCCCAACCACTGAGGAAGATAGCTTCTCATCTTCATGAGAGAAATATCGTGAGACTTCCCAGGGGTCTCAAATGAAAGCCATGCCCACATACAGGCCTCATTGGCTACTCAATGGCTATCTCCAGATTAACAGGCTCGACTCCACCCCTACATTTCAATCATAAAATTAACATAAGCACATGACTGCCACAATAACCAACAATAATAAATACCACTGTGGTTTACGAGACGTGGTCATTGAAGAACCAATCAAGGAATAAAAATAACTGCTCTTGTCAAAAAGTAGAAATATTAGAGAGTATCATGAATGGCTTTCCTGCATTGTTCAATGTTCTGCCCATAGAATCTTTTAATATTCCAATATGAGGCTTTAAATTTTTCATCAGTTCTTTCTGTTTAAGATATGCTGAGCATGTTCTTCTTCTTTGGGTTTCTCAATCTACATGATATCACATTTCATTATAATAGTTTACCTTGCCTTCTCCAGATGCCCTTTTATATGTTCAGCTCATTGGCTTCTTAATCCTTACAATTTGACCAGTAGGAGAAAAGATTGAAATTATTACAGTTTGATTTGAGAAAATGGGCTTATATTTCTGAGTAGATAAGATTTCAAAATGATTACATAATGAAGTCCAAAACCTGTTTTCATATTTCCAGTGATTGGGCTGAGCCCCGGTGGTGTAGTGGTTGTGCACGGGACTGCGGCCCACTGGGATGGAGGTTCAATTCCAGCAGTGGGGCTGGGCCTCCTACTCCCACCACTGGAGAGCAGTGATGCCCCCCCCCAAAAAAAAAAACATATTTCCAGTGATGAATGTCATGAAGGAATGAGCAGAATTCAATGAAGAAAGAAGTTTGAGTAATAGGGGAGTACTTACCGTCTGATTTTGTCTCTCCCCATTCCATGGAATCACAAGGGGAAAAATACATTAGAAATTTGTTTTGTATAGAAAGGACATAAGTATCTCCAGAGCTCATTGCTCTGCTGGTACTGTGTAGTTAGTCTTTAAACTGATGAGTTTTCTTGAACACTGAAGATTGAATATGGTAAATTATCTCCAAATCTTCCATCAATATTTATGCCATACTTGTTTGGTCATGGTGGCCCTCTCAAAAACAGGTAGAGTTGATTTACTGTCCTTTTGAATCTAGGATAACTCAGTAATGCAAATGTGGTATATGTGACAGTACAGTAGATCCAGGTCTAGTTATTAAGAAGTTGCCAGTTTATCTCAGCAGTCAGTAGCTTGAGATTGATTCATGACTAATAATAAAAACCTTGAGTCTCCTTGGAGGAAAATTATGGTTTTGTTTTATCTGGCATAGCATATTCAATATTTTTTCAAGAATAGAACACATTTTTTAAAGGAAGAATCTGAAGATGGCGTACCGGTAGAAGCACTCACCTGGAATTCCCATGGGAAGGGGGCCAATATTGGGACACCAAGTGCTATAAATAGAATTTGTGGTTGAGACCTCCCCTTACAATTTTAACCCATAAAGAGATTTGAGGACTTTCTAAGACAACTCTAATTTCACTGCACTGTAGGGGACTTTCCACTACCATTGAAAGGTCCAGTTGGGCAGCATTTATCACCCTTTGCTGTGCCCAAGATCTGCTACCTGCCAGCAGGTTGTAATTTCCACAGACAGTTCTCTAAGGATGGTCATAATCCCAGGCATGTTAAAGCCTCTAAAAACTAACAAGGAGAGCTCACTCTGGTGTTCCTCTCTACTCCCCCTCTCATGCATTCATGGACTTTGCACCTCCCCTCCCCACTTAGGAAGAGAGCAACCACATCAGTCACCCCTCTCCCTGTTCTCCCCAGCTCTGCACACAGGCTGTTAGCCTGGGTAACAAAATATAATTACACCAATTTACTACAATCAGAGAGACCCACTGCAGATTGCATATCCTTGGAGCACAGCCTACAGAGCCATGTAGGAGTGAGCCAGTAGGACAGTCAGTAGAACTCAGACCCACTGAGCCTCAAATCCACTTATCCAATCTGGGCCATTCTAAGCTCCCTTTACTGGGGAATAGCACGGCACAGCCTCAGGATCATCCTGCAAGTCCCTTGAATATTTTTTTTAACATGGTCATTCTGAGGTTGTGTTCCTTTTCGCAACTTGGAATCTAAGCCACCATACCCCTGATTCATTAACAAAGCTTTAACATAACAAAGCAGGAAAATCATCAGGAGTTTAAAGTCTGCTGCTTTCACCAAAAACAGGTTTTACCAGATCGTGTTTTACAAAGAGTCTTTGAAAAACTGTTCAAAGACCATACAATAGTAAGTCAGAAAAACAAGGTTTCCACATAAGACATTGCATTGGCCTGCTGAGTACAACATTGTTACACGCCAGCCCTAGGTTACATAGGTAGGTGGCAGGAATAGATTCCATTCCTCACTTCCACCATCACCGTTCGCTCTGACCTGATTCACCAGAGATACATTCTCTCAGGAAAATTAACACAATCACAGCTCTTACAGCCATACCAGAGACCAAATCATCCCCCTAGCCTGAATCTCGCTCTATCTCTGATACCCTGCAAGACCACAGAACATCATCTCACCAAACACTGTCCCTAAATAATATGCAGGATGGACAAGGGACTCTGGTGGATTCACTACACTCCTCCTTTACCCCAATCACAATAACCTCTGAAACCTGTTCCTTTCACATCAGCAACACACAACCTCCTTTACTTCATCATGTAAAATTTCAGCCTTCTAGGAAAAAAGTCAGTCACCAGAGAATTGTGGACAAAATCAAACATACAGTATAGTCAACTTCAGATACTTGTTCAATCTATTCTCCTTAACTTCTAAGAATGAAAACACAGGGCTCTTTCCCAGCCACAGGAATTGGGACTCATCACATCAGGTTTATTCACGCCTTCTATTATAAGCACAAATAATTAAAGGTCTGCATTATCCTTTTCGCAATTTAATGGGTCAATAAGGGACTCTGGTGGATTTATTATGTCATTATACACCACAACCTCTAGAGTCTGCTTCCTATACCTCAATAATACCTATTGCCCACCAACGTACCAACTAAATATGCATTCTATATAGCCCTCTGTGTCCAGGTATCCTACATTGTTTCCTCCTCTGCTGAGGGCCAAGAACTACTATTTACCTGCATATTATCAACCTGCCCAGTGCTACCCTTACTTATCACAACAGAGCTTATACTGCTGCTAGTGATCTGAGCCTGTGACAGGTCTGAGCCCAGGTCCTCTGAGTAGCTCCACCTCCAGCTATGTCCCATGAGCACTGGATTCTGCTTGCAACCCACCTGGCTAGCACTACCCTTGCTACCTGCAATAGCTTTCCCCACCCTCCCATGTAGCCATCCAAATAGAGATAAAGAAAAAGTTAAATACAGTGAGATGGAAATGCAACTCAAGCCTACAGCAGAGATGACTCCAGGTATTTCTTAGAATTGTTCCTAATAATCTCAAAGAAAGAAAGCACATGCCTTCTAGAATCCCAGGAGAATGACGATAGACTACACCAAAACACCACACAGACAACACCCAATACCAGAAGTCACTGCAAGAAAGCAAGAGAAACAGAATGCAATATCTGAGGGGGACCTGAATTTAGGGACATAAATAGAAGAAGCATACATTGAACTGCCACAGAAAGAAATCTTTAGTACGCTGCTTAGAGTCATACAGGATATGAGACACTCAATAAGAAAATGGGTCAAAAATAGGGGGGATAAAATTCACTTATGGAAGGGAAGTATGAGAGATAAGGGAAAATGCAGCAGAAGCAAAAAAAAAAGGTAAATGATCTTACCAAAAGGCTGAAACAGATGATAATCATACAGGCAACCTCAAAGATAGCCAAGCAGAATTAAAAAATGTGAAAGACAATCAAACAAGTTATGGCAGTCACTGATCTGTGTCAATTTCAGCACATGGAGTGGAGGGGTGGTGTCTAGCATGTCAGTCTGGAGATAGCCAATAAGACCTCTGTGTGGGCATGGTTTTCTCTGAGAATTCTGTAAAATCTTGTGATATTTCCCCCATGGAGGTGAGAGAGTACAAAATCAGTTCATGGGAGATGCTTTACTGACAATACAAGATGGGAGCATTGACTCTGAGTCTTGGAGGAGCTGTAGGAGTAGCCATATGGACTTTCCCTGGTTGAACTAGACCTCTGGGGCCAGAGAAGCCATGTGGAGACTGCTGTCAGTGCTGAGATGCTTGGGAGGCCACGGGGAGACCCTTCCTAGTGCTGAGATGCTTCCACCACCACCGGATACACAAGACGCTGCACCTACTGGCCTATGATTGTCCTGGCATCATCGCATGTGCTTTGTGAGTCTGAAGAGGACATATGGGTTAATATCATACTTATGGACTTGGAGTGGACTGGGTTGGAATGCTTTCTCGATGTTCCATTCCACTTGTATATAAATCTCTCCGTTACACACACACACACATATATATATATATATATATATATGCATGTTTATGAATGTGTTTCTCCAGTCTACCTGGAATAACACACAAAGTAATTAAAGAAGCTGAATAAAAACTGAGAACAATGAGCAATGCTATGAAGAGAAACAATAATGGAAAAATTGAGTATGAGCAAGAGATAATGAAAATATCAACAGGCCAGATAGCAAGAGAATTCCTGGGGGTGGGGAAGTCCCCATTAATTAAGGAGAATCAGACAATCATCAAGGAATAAGAGAGGGCACCAATTAAACTGAACCCAAGAAGAACACACTAAGGCATATTATAGTCAAATTGTCCAAATTTGAGGAAAAGAAGAAAATCATAATATCATTTAGAGAGAACAATGCAGTCACCTATAAGGGTAATCATATAAGATTATGCTCAGACTTATCAGTAGAAACCATGAAGAAGAGAAAAAAAATGGTGTAGTATCTTCCAAAAGATGAAGGGGAATATCTGTAAAGCAAGAATCCTCCATCCCACCAAGTCTCCATCAAGTTAGATGGAGAGATAAAGGTTTTCCCAGATCACAAAACTTTTAGAGTGTATGCCAAACAAATGAACAAACCAAAAATAACACTACCAAAACTGCTTTCTAACTCACTTTGGTCAGAAGAGCAACATCCAGAGAGTACAAATATAAGATCATCAGATGGTGCAACACTATCCAGTGAAAGTAATGCTTTCAGTCAGAGTAATGAAAGTAGTGTCCACAACATTTTTGACCCAACAGTGAGGGCAAGAATGAATGCCCCCAACATTCATAACACACTGATGGGAGCGAAGAAATGTCAATCACAAAAGGTAGAATATGACAGCAAAATTATCCATGGATGGATGTGATAACTCTAAAAATTTATGATCTGAATGCCCACATCAAAAGACAAAGGCTAGTCAACTTGATAAGAAAACAAAATCCATCCACCTAATCTGTAAGAGACACATCTCAAGCTCAAAAAGGTAGGTTGAGGATTGAAGGTTAGCAGAGGGAATATCAAGTTATGGGCAACCTAAAATAAAGCAGGAGTTGCAATTCTAATCCCTCACAAAATTTATGTCAATATTCAGGACATAATAAGAGGTAAGTATGGGCATTATATAATTCTTATAAGATCAGTAGACCAAGAGCCAAAGAGTATAGTAAATATATATGTGTCCAAAGATAGGTATGTGAATTACATCAATAAAATCCTTCAAAAGATGAAAAAAGAAAGCATGGGATCAACAAGCATAGTAGGAGACTTCAATACATGGCTCTCTGAGAAAGATAATTCAAGAGGAAAGAAGAGCAACAAAAAGGCCTACAAAACTGAACTCTATAATTAGTCAATTCACCCTGATAGACATATTCAGAGCCACCTCCAACTGAAAAAAAAAATTATGAGAGTAGAGAAAACAGGAGGATCAGCTGCAAAAACTTGATAAAATTGAGCACACTTTTCGTGAGCACACTGAAAAATGGACACAGTTGGAAATGAACATAAAAGAATGACTCACACAGCACTGGAATATGGGGTTCTCAGGTTCTACAAAAATGATGATCAATGAAGCCAAATGCACTGCTGCAGAAAAAGACATTAAGGATTTTACTGGCTCACCATCATAATGCTACAGATTTATGAGAAGTGGCCTTGCTATTTGCACCCAAACTAGAATTGCACAAAAAATGCCACCAGAATATGAATCGAATAAGTAATTGTGAGCAACAGAGCTTAATAAATTCTGACACTAGTAATGCTGAGCTTTTAGTGTTGCCAGAAAGCTACAATCATTCTTGAACCTCTAAGTCTTTCCTCATTTGTTAATGAACGTGATGTTGGTTCTTAACACCACTGTTGAGTTTACTTTGCTAAATATTATCATATTTTGCTTTCTTTTAATAAATATTTTAGTACACTGGCAGTATTTGGTTCAGAATATTTTTTCTTGTTTTCCTGCTCTTAAACCACTGTGCATCTTATGATCTGAAAAATACAGTATACAATAATAGACTGCATCCTGAAATTTGAACAAATTCAGACTTCCTTATTGGACACTGCACCATAAAACTAGAAATCACAAAAATTAGATTAAAAAAAACAACAACAAAAAGGACAAATAATTGGGAAAAAATAAGATCCTTTCCAAAAGGAGTGAGCAATGACCCAAATTAGAGACGAAATTAGGAAGTTTTTAGAAACCAATGAGAGTGAGAATACAACACTCAAAAACTTATGTGGCACAGCAAAGGCAGTGATCAGAAGATATTTATTAAGGAACATATGAAGGAGGAAGAGAGATAGAGTTGGAGACACTATCACAAAACCTTAACCAGATGGAACTGAATCAACAAAACAATCCTCCTAATAGCAAAAGAAAAGAAGTTATTTAAAGGGCAGAGATAAATGAGTGGGGAAGCAAAAAACAATAGAGGGTATCAATTAAGATTTTTAAAAGCTGGTTCCTTGAAAAGATTAACAGAATCGATAAACTGTTGGCAGACCTTAAAAAATATAGAAAGGGGAAGACATCAATATCCATGTTGAAAGATAAAACAGGGAAAATCACATGAGACCCTAACGAAATTAAAAGACTGATTACACAGTACTACAAAGGACACTACTCCATGGAATACAACAACTTGGAAGAAATGGAAAACCAAGCAGAAAAACAAATCCTCTTCAGATTATCAGTATTTTGGAAGATGTAAAAATGACTGGAGAAAATCACTGCCCTCTCTATCACAGCAAATGTCTTTCAACATTAGAGGTGTGCTGGGAAACTTCCTGGGAGATGAGAGAAAACATCATCAAGAGTGATTTAAATTTTCACTTATTTCTGAGAAGGTACAATATTATCTATTTTAGATCATTGTGTTTTCTATTTTTAATAATTTTATTGGGAGCTTTTACAGTTATTATAACAATCCATAATTCAATTAGATCAAGCATAGTTGTGCAATTGCTGCCACCATTAGCTTCAAAACATTTTCTTTCTTCTTGAACTCTTTTATATCAGTTCCCCTTAATCCCTTTCTTCCTTCACCCTACCCCTCAAGAACCCTTATTATCATATATAAATGGTCAGGATGAAGTCATTCGACCTTCACATGATATTTTTGAGTTTTTTGTATACTGTTTCAACTCTCAGGGGTCCCTTTCTTAATATTGCTGAGTAGCATTCCACTATATGCCTGGGTGGTGCAAATGGTTATTGACCTTGGCTACTAACTAAGAAGTTGGAGGTTCATGTTTACCCAGAGATACCATGGAAGGAAGGCATGGTGATCTACTTCTGAAATGCCTCCTATGGAGCACAGCAGTACTACTCTGGCACACTGACATCTGTATGACATGAGGTCAACTGCACAGAAACTATTTCTCTTGTTTCATTGTATGGATTCATGAGAAATATGGGGCTTCCTATTCCTGTAAAGAGTTATAGTCCTGGACACCCAGGGACAGTTCTACCCTGTTCTAAAAGGTTGGTCTGAGTTGGCATTAACTTGATGGTAGTGAGCATTGTATGGATGCCATTGTTTGTTTATTATTTGACTCAGTAGCAGACATTTGTGCTTTCCCCTAAAATTGAAATACTGAAAGAAGTGTCTAAGAAAAGTTCAGCTCCTGGAAGGTTGGGTGCAGCAGGAAGTGGGTTAAGGGGAGCTGACCTTTCCTGAGCTTCAAAATCTGTTTGTGATTTTTGTGAGAGCAACCGAGCAGAGAAAAATCCTAAGTGAACTTTAGAGCTGTCTGGCTAACTGCTACTTTGAAATTGACCACTGAACTCTATGCTGATTCTTTCTTCAAGTCATGAGGAGAACACAAAGTTTCACACAGAGTAGGAAGAAAAGACCGTCTGAACCCTCCCTCTCTGTGCCCACCCACTTGTGGTAGGTTGGCATGCTGCACACACAAGAACTCACATGAATTCCCAGACAGTTGTGTAACAGCATCAGTGTAACAGATAGGCAGGTGTCACCAAGTACGGATGACTGAACCAAAGCAGCTTTATCACATTTCACAGTGTTTCAGGTCTCACTGTCTCAGCCTCTATTCCATGCAGGGCCCTGAAATCGATACATGTGCTGGAAAACCCTGGAGGGCCCCAGTCCAAAACTGCCTCTGCAGGACAGGCTATAGTCTCAAAGCCTGAAGTGGGCCTCCCTGCTCCCTAGAAACTCAGGAGACAATTGCAATTGTAGGGCATTCTTCTTCCCTTTTGGCGCCAGTAGTTTCACGGACATCTTTGCCTATTTGGCAGCCCCCAGGAAGCATAGATAACATAGCCTGTTAATTCCTCCTGAGGGATTGTGAAATATGCTCAGTCATTTCTAATAAAACAAGAAAAATTGAAACATCATCCCCCTACTTACTTGACTTAGCTGCCACTGCTGAGATGATCTGACCCCTTCTTAGTTTGACCCAAATAGGCCAACAGAGATTCACTGGGATTCCAGGAAAACACAAGGCCCTAGAAACTAAACTCTGTGGGTGTCTAGCTGTTTGGTTAATGTCCTTTCCTTGAAATCATCTTAACTGCATTACCCACAAGGATGTGAATGAGCCCTTGGTTCTTGATGTCCCTGAAAAGAGCCAGGTTCCTCTCTGAGCCTGTTGGAACTTGCAACTTTCACTGCCCAAGCTATTATGGGAGAAGGTGCCTGCCTCTTTCTTGAGTTAGTTCAATGTTAGTTATAGGAGAACAAGCCTCTGACTCACAGAAACATTGCCTGAACAAAAGTATCCCTTGAAGAAAATAAAAAGACAAAGCATGCACCTGGGATTCAGTGCAGCAGTGTAAATAAGAGCATCAACACAGTAAAGGTAAAATCTCTAGATTTAGATAACTCAGCTCTACTGGCTCCCAATTTTTTTTTTGATACCATGAGAACATATTCAACTTCCTTGAGGCTTAGTGTCCACAGGTATAAAATGGGGTAATATTAATATCTAGTTCGTTGGGATGCAATGAATAATAAATATGCAAAAAGTTATATTTCTTAGTGCCCAGTGCATAATTGCTCAGTATCACAAAGTTTTTCAGGTTCCACCTTCATATAATCCTTGCTATGGAAAGTCTTCTGGCAAAGGTCCCACTAATCATACCATCCCATTTATATAGTACTCCTTCATTTTTAGGGACCTGAGACTCAGAGTTTAGTATCAGAGAACGATTTACCTGAGGCCAGGAGTCCTGGTACCCTGAGAAACTCTAGTAAGGCAAAGTTAGATATTCATGCCAACAAGATTGTCTTACATTGATATTAATTCCAAAGATCATTCACGTACAAAATGGTCATCCAAGTACAAAATCCAGAAACTTAAACAACCACTTCGTGGTAGTCATGTACTCCTGTGAATTTCACGATTGGGAGGGGAGTCTAGCCTGTCAAGCTGTAGATAGCCAATGAGACCTCTGTGTGGGCACAGCTTTCTCCTGAGAATTCGGGGAAATCTCATGACATTTCCCCCATGAATGTGAGAGACTTATACAGCTGAGTTCTTGGGAGAGATTGCAGCTGACAAGACACAAGGCGGGCTCCCTTTGAGACATCCCAGAGAAGAATCCACATGGGCTTACACTGATGGAACCAGAGCTCTAAAGCCAGAAAAGCCACGTGGAGACTTCTGCCACTGCTGAGATGCATAAGAAGCCCCTGCCAGCGGCCATGCTTCTACCACCACTGGATACACAAGATTCTGCACCCACTGGCCTGTGATTGTCCTGGCGTCATTGCATATACTTGGTGATTCTGAAGAGGACTTGTGGATTAGTATCAGACTGATGGGCTGATATTGGACTTATGGACTTGGACTGGACTGGCTTGGAATGCTTTTTCAATGTTCCACTCCTCTTGTACATGAGCTTCTCCCTTATATACATATGCGTGTTTATGAATTTGTTTCTCTGGTCTACCCAGAATAACACACACTTCAAAAGGGAAATGAAGCAAGAGAGAGAAAAATAACTTAGCAACCCACCCCTCCCAGTGTTCACATGTGTCCTTTCCTTGTCCCCATGTCCCCTGCTGCACTCATCACTCAGTCTAGTTAAATAGCATTGCCTCCAAATAGCCTTCCTTAATGTTTCTACTTTTCTTTTGTCATTCCAAGTTTTTACTTTGATAGGGTTTATCACAATTTTTATTTATATCCTTAGCAGAAAGTACATTAAGGTGGTATATGTCTCACATGATTATGATAATCACAGTTCTAGATTTACCACTATACACTAAAAACCTGGGATAATAGTCACTAACTGGTAGACTAGCTGATGGAATGAATGAATGAATGAATTTTCCCAGTGTGCTATATTCAGTTAAAACATGTGAAATTTCTGATATTCAATAGTTTGGGACCTACACACAGTGGTTTCATATAGTTTGACATAATATATACCATATATGGGAATTTATCATCACTGACTTAATTACCAAAGGCATAGGAAGCCACCAGTTTTTGAGGATTCCCTTCACTGAGTGAGAAACATTCTGTGTACTGGGAACAGCACAGCACATGACGCATATACAGTAAAACCTGAGATGCTCAGAACCTGTGAGAGAAGTGAAAATCAAATAACTTTCACTAATCCCAAATCTCACTGCCTTTGAGTCAATTCAGACTCTTAGCAACCTCTGGAGCATGAGCATGGTAGAACTGCCCCTGTGAGTTGCTGAGACCATGGTCATTTCTCTTGTAGAGTGTTTGGTGGGTTTCAACAGGGAGCCTGTGGACTCCAGACCAATGTGTAAGCTACTACTAATGGAAACCAATAATAAAAGTGGTAAGATCGATCTCTGAAAAGCAGAAAACTTGAAGATCTGGAAAGATAAGTTTCTCCCATCATTGCCTTATAGCTCTGATTACAGCTTACAGCTTCCACAGTACCATAGCTTTGATCCATGAACTATGAGACTAAGTAGAGCAGTTCAACAGCTTTCCCAAGCCAGTTTTGTTCACTATTTAGAAGATTCTGTACATAGGTATTTCCAAAAAATCCTCATTCAGGACCACAAAGAAATTGCTTTGCAAATTGACCAACCTAAATTTATGGAGATGTAGAAGGAAGAGAGACAGCAAAGCATACATTGTTGAATTTGCAACAACACAGATAATAAAATGCTTTCATTGCTTTTTAACTTAATGGTAAGTGGAGCTTTTTATTGATTTAATTCTTTACCCTCACCATTAACTCAATAAAACTTGTTTTAAAATAACCTGATTGTTTTAGCTCACAACTTTGGACTCAATAAAAGTAATTTTGTAATTCATCTTATTGCTTCACACATTCTGAATTAAGCATGTCTCTGAATTAAGTAAGGTCCTCTGCAAACAGATTTTGTCTAAAATATGATTCCACATGCACTCATTGCTACCTTTAATAACTAAATATGAAATACTAGCCAATGGCACAATTTCCAGTCAATTTCCTTTTCAGTGGGAAATCCACAGCTGACACCAAACTGTGATAAGAAAAATTTTGGACATAGATAAGGGTGATGACTAAACAACATGATGGACATGTTTTTGAACATGATTTCATAATGAATATAATTATTGTCACTGAATTGTACATGAAAAATATGCTCAAATAACAAATATCTTGTTTCATATATATTTATCATTAAAAAGTTAAACTTAAGTTTTTTTAAAGCCTATTAAGAATAGAAGCTATAAAAAAGAGTACCAGTTATGTGATTTTAAATTCTGACAGATATCTTTCTGACATTTCTTTTGACCCTTAAATTGCTCTTTAAATCACACTGTGTTAGTCTGGGTAGACTAGAGAAATAAATTCATAGACACGCATATAGATATAAGGGTATGGTTTATATGCAAGAGGAATAGGACACCAAGAAAATATCTCAACCCAGTCCAGATCAAAGTCATAAGTATGATATTAGCCCATATGCTCAACACCAGTCTCTAATGTCTCCTTACAACTCATGAAGGCACAGACCAGTGGGTGCAGAATCCCAGCACTGGCAGGGATCTTCCCACAGCTCCTAGCTTCTAGGGCTCAGGGTCCATCAACAGCATGCAGTGGTGGTAGAGGCAACTCAGTGCTGGCAGGGATCTCCATGTGGTCTTGCCAGCTTCAGTGTTCTAGTTCTATCAGGGTAAGGCTGTGTGGCTACTCCTCTGGCTCCTTCAGCTTCTTGGACGCTGCCATCTTGTCTTGTCTGTGATTCATCATCTCTGAGACTAACTCCCAACAACTGGGGAGATAGCTTCTCATCTTCACCAGGGAAATATCGTGAGATTTCCCAGAAGTCTCAGAAGAAAGTCATGCCCACACAGAGGCCTCATTTGCTACTCAATGGCTATCTCCAGATTAACAGGCTAGACTCCACTCCTATATCTCAATCATGAAATTAACATAAGCACATGACCACCACAGACCACCCCTTCTCAATTTCACACTTTTCCATAACTCTGTAACCATATGTAACTTTCAAATAAACAATAAACTCATATCTATACCTAACAGGATAAAACTAAAATGCATACAATTCAACATGTGCCACCATCATTTAAAAATAACGTCCTGTTAGTGAACAAAGCAAACTATATCCTTTGCCTTACAATTGAAGTTACATAATATCTACACCTTGATCCTATAATCCTAGGAATATATATTCCCCCACCTATGAGAGTTTGTAAGCCAACCACCTCATGCCTTTACTCCCCCATTTTGGGTATCTAACTTCTATATTGCCCACTTAAATCAACCCAGTGCTCTGAGGAAACAGTCACATCTTTCAGCGTGAAGGATCTTCATTCCAGTTGAAACCTTGTGACATGCGCATCCATTAGCAAGTCAAATCATGACAGGCCATCCATAAAGTCAGCAATGATATGCACCAGTTCACAGACTCAAATCACTTCTCTTCCTCTGATCAGGTTCTGGTCAACTCAATCTGGACTGTCACACTTAGCCTCACCAGGGTATCCACAGATATCTTTCTGACTTTTGTTTTGACTCTTAAATTGCTCTTTAAATCATACAATTTTAATCAATAATGTTGAAAGCTTTAACTGACATATAACTTTGGCATGTGTAAGTATTAGCTAGCTATTGTTAACAATATCAGTCTTTTGGACTTCATTCATCAATGGGTTTCAAACTCATCACCCTAAACTCTCAAGCTAGCAGTAAGTCTGTAATGAGTTCGGACAAGTACTTGGATGTTAGCTTTAAGTATCTCCTTTAGCAACAATGAAACATACAACTTTCCTTTAGTTATTAAATGCTTCTCCTCCCCCCCCCAAGCCCCCCCCACCCAACTATCACAATCCCAATTCTGCCTTACAAACTAGGCTAGATCAAAGGATGTACACTGGTACAGGTAGGAACTGGAAATACATGGAATCCAGGACAGATGATCATTCAGGACCAGTGGTGAGAGTGGTGATACCAGAGTGTAGAAGGACAATGGATTAGAAAGGGGGAACAGATTATAAGAATCTACATATAACCTCCTTCCTGAGGGATGGGCAACAGAAAAGTGGATGAAAGGAGACAGTGTAAAATATGATAAATAAGGGTTCATTAGGAAGGAGGGAGCAGGAAGGGAGAGGAAAATTGAGGAGCTGATACCAAGGGCTCAAGTAGAAAGAAAATGTTTTGAGAATGATGATGACAACAAATGTACAAATGTGCTTGACATACAATGGGTGGGTTTATGGATTGCAATAAAAGTTGTATGAGCCCCCAATAAAATGATTTTTAAAAAACAACAAAGAAAGTGATGCCATCTAGTGATGGTTTGGACATGTTTTCATGAATGATTAGTTACTGGAGAAGAAAATCATGGTAGGTAAGCAGAGAATGAGCAAGAAAGAAAGTTTCTTAACAAGATGACATGACTGAGGCTGTAACAATGGGCATAAACCCAGGGATGGTTCTGAGGGTGGGAGAGGACTGCATTATATTTCATTATGTGGAGCATAATAATGTCATAAATCAAAAGTGACTCAACAGTACCCCAAAACAACAACTTCTAGGAAAAAATTCATATCCAGTACATGAATGAGTCTGTAAAATAAACTTCATATGACTCTATAATTTTTCCAGATGAAAATTAAATGTAAATTTCATTAAAATGTAGGTTTCCTTCTCTTTTATCCAGTTCATATTCAAATATTTAGTTGAATATTCCTAATCTCATTCGTACCTTTCATTAGAAGAATAGTGAAAACCAGATTAGAGAAATATAAGCAAATAAGTATAATTGAGGAACTGAAAAAAAAATGAGTTTCCTTTAGTCTTGGAGAGCTTAGAACTGAGGTTATAATACAAGTTCACAATGTTACATTGTATCACATAAAAACTTTATCAGCAACTTTACTATTGTTAAGTCCTTTCTAATATTGAAATTCCTCAGCATTCACATCCCTATGAACAAAGGCCAAAATGACCTCACTTCTTGTCTTTGAGAAGTGCAAACACAATGTCCACATGCTCCTCATCTCCCCAATCCTACTCTTGTTTGTAGGAGCCAGCGACTTGACTTTCTTCTTACAAGTTTTTTTTAAGAGATCATTTTATATTTTCTTGGGATATTGTATAACTAGCAGAGCATGATAATTTTCTGAAATTATAAAATAATGCATCCACTTTCTCTCCCCACAGTAAGTATGCTGGAATAGCATTTAGAGTGATACACAATGGTTTAATCATATAGAAATCTTTGTGATAGAAGTTTAAGATAATGATATTGTTCAGCTAGAGATCTTTGTGTGATAGAAGTGGAAGCTAATGATATTGTTCAGTATGTCTCACTCCAAATACTCCATCTCTTCCAAATCCAGCTCCAATGTGTCCCAGACACATGGACAGGGAAGAAGATAGGGGAGAAGAATACCGAAGTTGACAATAGGGCAAATGGTACCTCCCTGCCCTTCCTCTCAAACAGAAGAAGAACATGAAAATATAAAAGGTTTGTTGATAAAAGTAATAGACCAATAGATACACAAATCAGAAGATGATTTGGCAATAACTGAGCCTGCAGTCCAGCACATCTGTAAAATGTGAATAATAATGGAAATATGTGTCATGGGTCATTTTGAGGATTAATTAATTAATCTGTATTTTAAATCCTTAAAAATCATCAGAACATAATCTCTACTCAGTAAATATAAGCTAATGTTACCTATTGCTCTTATATTCATTCTCATTGTATAGGGATGGGGAGTACCCTGCCAATAGCATATCCAGCCAACTTTTAGTTATCATAAAAAGCAGAGCATTTTTTCTCTTTCTTGCTCTCATTTTTCCTTTTCCCCTTCCAATCTATTAAGTGTATTTTTGACTAGGCTATAATTTCCCTGAACTCCCGCTACTTTTCTGTAAATATTTCATTTAATAGCCTCATTGCCACATCAACACTTCCCATTGCCTCTATGCTCTGAACATTCACCACCGCCATCACCACCATCACCTCAACCCAACCCAACCATCTCTTCAATCTCCACCAGGCATCCATCACCACCAGCACCTCAACCCAACCCAACCATCTCTTCAATCTCCTCCAGGCATCCATCACCACCTTCACCAGCACCTGCACTCACATCGCCACCACCACTGCTACCAGCACAACAGCCATTTATTGAAAATTTGATGTCCTTAATTTCCATGTTTGTTTTCTGATAATTATTATGTTTTTGTCTCTATATTATTATTTACCTCAATTTTTGTGGGCCTTGGCTATTTCCTTTCACAATACTTATTGAATATTCTAACTCTGAGTGATTCTATAGTCTAGAGTAGAACTGACCCTTAAGGTTTCTGAGACTGCAAATCTTTACAAAACATGACGACAGTACTTGAACCACCAACCTTTCAGTGAGCAGAACAATGCACATGCTACAATGTCCCTCATTCTTACAGTTACTCTTAAGTCACTATATTTAGCCTTGGTCCTTCAGACCAGATTCTGAGCAGTTTCTTTTGGGCCTTACATTGCCTGAGCACACCCACCCTAACCACATCCCCTTAAGACAGAAACTCTTATGTTACTTCTTTCTTTTTTCTTTCATTTTATTATTTTAAAAAATCATTTTATTGTGGGCTCTTACAGTTCTTATAAGAGTCCTTACATGAACTGTATCAAGCACATTTGTACATATGCTGCCATCATTATTTTCTAAACATTTACTTTCTATTTGAGCCCTTGGTATCATCTTATGTTTCTTTTTCAAGTCATTTAGATTTGCTTTAGGCAACAACTCAGGTTCAATCCAGTTCTGAGCCACATCAAATGTCACAGCCTTGTTCCAGATAGCATCTCTCTTAGGTTCACCAGAGTTACTTGAAATTTCCCCAACCACTCACTAATTACTGAAACTTCTTGAAAATGGAATGTGTTCATGAGAAGTTTGTTCTCAATTACTCAACTGAAAACACACACCCCAATACTTAGAAAATGCTTAGCACAGAGTAGGTAGTCACACTTCTGTTGTACTCAGCAAAACGAACAAGCTGTATGGATGCATGCCATTGTCCACTTTTTTAAAGGTCTATACACATTAAGAACCCTGACAGTTTTGTGATAAAGCATTCAGGTGCTAACCAAATAGTTGGAAGGCTGAATTCACCATGCTCTTCCACCAGGTTAAGACATGGAAGCTGACTTCTGTAAAATAAAAGTGTAGGAAACCTTTTGTGGCAGTTCTACTCCGCTCTATACAATTATGAGTGAGAATCAACTCAGTGACAGTTCATTTGAGTTCATTATACACACAAATCACTTAATATAACAACTTCATCTTTTTAAATCTTTTTTTTGGGGGGAGGGGGCATCACTGAACTCTGGTGGTCATGGGAGCTACCCAGACGTGCTCCTGAGAGCCGCCGCTGGATGTGAACCGCCAAGCCTGCAGGCCGCAGTCCCACACTCAACCACTATGCCACCAGGGTACAGCCCCTTTTATCTTTGTTTTTAATAATAAAAATGCTGTTTTTTTCTCTCTTGAATGATAAGCGAAAATGTAGACTTCCTAGTGGATTAGTATGGTGGGAAACCATACATACCTGACCAGTAAGGTTAGGTTGGAGTACAAAGTGTGGGAAGAAATATGTGTGGCCAGTCAAATTCTCTCATTCTCAGGGCTTTCAGATTTGGCCTCAACTTTAATATACCTAATTGGTTTTTAGGTACAGGGAGAGAGCCAGGAGATCTCAGATAAAACAGCATAGGATGCTTGGTTGAGGACGAGTTAAACCTAATCCCAGCATCAGAGATCACATAGATAAACAGCAGTGAAGATAAGGAGCTATCAGTCTCATAATTAAAAAACAGGCATCTAGAATTGGCAAATTTATATTCAAATGTACCTTAAGTTGTTGACAGATAGTTAAAAAAGAGTTAAACTACAGAGCAATTGCCAAAAAAAAAAGAAACAGGAGAGATGTTTTAAAAAAGTTCATCTTTCAATCAACTCGAACTCATGGCAACCCCATGTGTATCAAAGTTATAACTATGTTTTTTAGGGATTTAAATGGCTGGTTTTTTTTTTTGAAATAGATCTCTAGGGTTTTATTCTAATGCATCTTTGTCAACCTGAAACAGTTCCATTAGTAATTAAAAACACTAAAAGCAGCCTTTTATATCATCCATAGACTACAGAAGCTGTGTTAGTCATACCTTTATGGACTTATGAGAGTCTGACTTACAAGGTCAAGACTTGTGTTGTGCAGCCATAAGAGTAATGGCTAATGTGATGAGTTGCTAACAAAAAGTTTGGCAATTTGAACTCACCAGGCATTCTGCAGGAGGAAGAAGATACATTAATCAGTTTTTGTGAAGATTTATAACCTTGGAAATCATTCTACACTATCATACATGGTCACCATAAATTGAAATCGACTTGGAAGGGTGGTTTGGTTTTAGATTCTTAAAAAATATTACTAGACACTTTTGTTGGGGGATCTTACATCTGTGATCACTAACCATACGTTCATCCATTGTGTCAAGCACATTTGCACATATGTTGTCATCTTCATTTTCAAAGCATTTCCTTTCTTCTTGAGCCCTTCATATCAGTTTCACATGCTTCTCCTTCCCCTGCCCAACCTCCCTCATTAACCCTTGATAAGTTATAGATCATTTTCATATCTTATATTGTCCTCTGTCACCCTTCACCCACTTTCTCCTTGTTCATGCCCATAGGAGTGGGTTATATGTTGATCCTTGTTATTGGTTCCCTATCCCCCCTGATCCTCCCAACCACCTTCTCCTAACCCTCCTGGTATCTCTATTCTCATTGTTGGCCCTGAAGGGTTAATCTACCCTGGATTTCTTGTGTTGTGGGATCTTATCTGTAGCAGTGTGAATGTTCTGGTCTAATCCAATTTGTAAGTAGAATTGAGGTATGATAGTGTGGGGAAGAAAGCATTAACAAACTTGAGGAAAAATGTACGTTTCATTGGTTCTTTAGTGTACCCTTGCTGGCTCATCTCTTCTTTGTGACCCTTCTGTGAGGGGATATCCAATTGTTTACAGATGGACAATGGGTTTCCATGTCCCACCCACCCCATCCTTAATTCACTTTGGGTAGTATTTTGTTCTGGGTATTAGATGTCTGATACCTGATCCCATTGATACCACATGATCACAGAGGCTGGTGTACTTCTTCCATTTGGGCTTTGTTGTTTCTCAGCTAGATGACCACTTGCTTTTCTTGAGGCCTTTAAGACCCCAGAGGCTATATCTTTTGATAGTGAGCTTTCTTCACCACATTTGGTTATGCATCCATTGTGTCTTCAGCAATTGTGTCAAGAAGGTGAGCATTACAGAATGCCAGATTATTAGAACAAAGTGTTCTTATGTTGAGAGTATACTTTGAGTCAAGGCCCAAATGTCCATCTGCAGACTTAATTCTTTACATACAGCTATAAGTACATAAATCTATTCCTTCTCATTATATGCATATATTTATTTATATATATGCATGCTTGTACTCCTGGTTCTTTCCACTATTTCCTTTTATTTCCTCTGGTCCCACCATCATGTTTAACCTTCATTCTTTGCTGCTTGACTGCCTTTGATTGAGCCCCACTCAGCCTCTTCTCCATTGATTTCTGTTCACTTGCTCCCTTATCCCTGGGTTGGTTTTCCCCAACCTCCCTTCTTTTCTCTCACCTCCCTTTCTCCTATATCCCCATGGAAACAATAGTCCTGTTCTTTTCATCTCTAAATAGTTTATCCCACCTATCTTATCTAAATAGACATGCAGAGACATTAATAAGCACAAAAAAACATGCAAAGCCAAACAAAACAACAGAGAAATTTAAAACCAACCAAACAATAACAAAACAAACAAAAAAACACCCCCAAAACAAAAAGAAAGCCGATGACAAAAATGGAAAATTCTATAAATAGTTCAAGTCTGTTTGTTGACCTTTCCGAGTGTCTTCCAGTCGAAGCTGATGACATGCCATACTGTCTCCAAAGTCTATTTTTGTTATTCCCTGGGGAATTCATCACTTTAATACCCTTGCTTCTTTGTTGTATGCCCTTCATGTTTTGCCCCAATATGATGGGGTCAGATTATACACAAGTCCCCTATAGCACTATGGTTCAGTGAGGGGCGACCTATCTTCCGGTGGGTCTGGACGTATGGGCCTTTCTGTGTATTATCTGCTCTTAGAAGAAAGATCATGGACTAGGATATGTTCCCCTTCTTCTTCATCTTATTTTTTCTTCTGTGTGCTCTAATCAGACGTGCTCCTCTCCCCAAGCTGGTGTGGAGGTGGGTCATGTCCACATAGTCGGGATTGGCCTGACAGAACTCTCTATTGGTTCCCTGGTATGTGTATGTGTGTTGTATTCTCATCTTAGTGCATCAGTTTGAAGCCCAGTCGCTCTCTCCCTCTCCCCTTGGGTAAGTGAATGCCCTGCTCACCCCCTACAAATGTCTTTTTTTTCTCTTTATTTCTCCCTCTATTTAAGTGACTGCCAAATATATCCCTGGATTTGGTCTGGTCTCTGCCATAATACTCGAAGCTCACACAGGAATGTACGTATAGAGTAGCTTTTCCTCTATGCCCCCTTTTTATAAAAAACTTACCTCAGTGAACTCATGTTTACTTTCCTTACTTAGCTTAGCATAATTTCCTCCAGTTCTTCCCATGCGGCAATGTGCTTCAGGGGTTCATCACTGCTTTTTAGAAATGTATAGTACTCCATTGCATATATGTACCATAGTTTTTTGATCCATTCATCTGTTGATGGAAATGTGGGTTGTTTCCAACTATTTGCAATTGTGAACTGTGCCACAATGAATAGTAGAGCACAGATATCTGGTGTTGGATTGTTTCTTGCCTTTTTGGTATATTTACCCTGTAGGGGGTGTTGCTGGGTTCTGTGGTAGTCAGATATATAGGTAGTTACATATCACCAAATCAATTTCCATAATGGCTGCACAAACCTACAGGCACACCAGAAATGGACAAGTGTTCCTATGATCCCACAGCCCCTCCAATACTTGCTACTTTCTGATTTTTTTAATTGGAATATCTTTGAGGGAGTTAGTTTGTATTTCATGTTATTTTGGTCTGCATTTCTGTTATATCTTATGAGCACAATATTTTCTCATATGTTTATTAGCCATTCTGATTTATGGCTTTGTGAAACTTCTAGTTAGGTGCTTTGCGTCTCTCTTCGAGGTGCAATTAACTTTTTGTTTCCTTTTCAAAAGCTAGCAGATTATTGCAGATTTTAGTAATAAGACTTGACTGATGTCTCAATGCTCAATCTGTTTTCTCACTCCGTGGACTCTCTTCTTAATCTCTTGCTGAATTCTCTTACACAAGTGTTTTATCTTCAGTTTATCCCACTGTCAATTTGTGACTCCTCTATATTTATATCATTCCCTATTTCTGATAGCCTAAATACTCCCTGCTCCAAAGTTCTCAGGTTTTTCCCAATTCCCTAATTAATGGTCATAATTGTTTGGGGTTTTACCTCAAGTTCTGTGATCTACCTTGAGTTTATTCCTGTGCATGGAGTGAGATAAGTGTCTTTCTTCATTTTCTGTAGGTAGATAACCATTTTTCCAGCACCTCTTATTGAAGAAGGCATCCACTTCCAATTTGATATCTTTTGTGTACTTATCAAAAATCAGTTGTCTGTATTCTGATGCTTTTATTTCTAGGTTTTCAATTCTTTTCTATTGGTCTGAATGTCATTATACCAGTGCCACACTCCTTTGACAACTGTGTCCATTTAAGAGGCACTAAAGTCAAATAGAGCAAGCCCTCCCAACTTGTCCTTCTTCTTGAGTTCTCTGATAATTCTATGCTCTTCTCTCTCCTTGTGAAGTTCGTAACCAGTTTTTCCAATTCTTTGAAGAAGGATGATAATATTAAATTTATATTGTGCCTTGGGCAGAACTGACATCTTTGCTATATTGAATCTTACAATCCATGAGCTTGGGATATTCTTCCATTTATGGAGGTCACTCTAGGATTTTTGTAATAGTGTTCTGTATTTTTCCTCATACAAATGCCTGTTTTTTTCAGTTAGGAATATTCCTAGATATTTCAATTTGTGCTTGACTATTGTAAAGGGTACTACCTTTTTAAGTGTCTCTTCTGTGATCTTGTCTGATGTGTACAGTGATCCAAACTACCATATCCCTCTATCACTTCCAACACTCCACTCATGGAGTTGTGGAGATTATCAATACATAAAATCAAATCATCTGCAAATAACAATAGTTTCCTTCCACAGATGACTACCTTTTATGTCTTTTCTTTGCCTTATGTTATTAGCTGGGACCTCCAGTACAACGTTAAAAAGGACTGGGGATAATGGAAATCCTTGTCTGGTCCCCTTTTCAGTGGGATTGTTTTCATCTCTTCTCCATTGACTACCATGTTGGTTGTTGGTCTTTCATATATAGTTTGTACAATATTAAGGAATTTTCTTTCCATTTCTATCTTCTTGAGCCTCTTAAACTGGAATGAGTATTGCATTTTGTCAAATGCTTTTTCCTCATCTATTGATATCATATACTTTGGGAATAATACTAATGGGTATTTGATATGTTGAATAACCCCTGCATCCCCAGTATGAATCCCACTTAAACATGGTGAATTATTTTATATGCTTTTGTATTCTATTGGGCAATATTTTGTTAAGGATTTTTGCATTGATGTTTATTAGGGATATGGGTTTGTAAATTCTCAATTCTTCTAGGATCCTTGTCCACTTTAGTTATATTAGCTTCATAGAAAGTGTTTTATCTTCATAGAAAAACTTTGGGAGTTTTTAGGTTTTTTTTCTATATTCTGGATGAGTTTGTGTAGAATTGGTGTCAGTTCTTCCCTGAATGCTTGGTAGAGGTCTTCTATGAAACCATCTGGTCCAAGTGATTTTTGTTGTTGTTGATAATCCCTTAATAACCTTGTTTATTTCTTCTATTGCTCTGGGTCTGTTGAGATTGTTGATGTCCATCTGGGATAGTCTTAGAAGGGGTTTGTTTCCAAGTATTTGTCCATATCTTCCAAGTTGTTGAATTCATTAGAATAAAGGCCTACATAGTACTGTGTAATTATCTTTTTGATTTCATTAGGGTTTGCTATCCTGTTTCATTTCGTATCCTTGCTATTGGAATTTGTTCCTTCCTTTCTTTGGTTAGATTTTTCAGTGGTCTATCAATTCTGTTAATCCTTTCAAAGACTCAATTTTCAGTTGCATTATTTTTTTCCATAATTTTCTTGTTATCCCTCTTTGGTAGCTCAGCTCTTCTTTTTATTATTTATTTCCTTTTGCAGCTTGTAAGATTGTTCTGTTGACTGTGCTCTAATTCATGTAAGTTTCATGCTAGTATAACAACCATAAGTCTCTCTTGCTCTTTCATGTGTGCATATATTGCTATCAAATTTCCTCTAATAAATGCCTTCTGTGTTCCAAAGGTTTTGGTGTGTTGCATTTTTCTTTTGTTGGTTTCTAGAAATTTCTTTATTTCATCTTTGATCTGGGCCAATTTCCACTCCTTTTGAATCCTCCAATAGTTTGCCTTTGTTCTTCAACATCCTTTTGTTCATTTCTAGTCTTATCACACAGTGTCAAAGAGAGAAGTCTATATAATCTCTATGCTTGAATTTACTCAGGTTAATCTTATGTCAAAGCATATGGTTGATCTTCAGTGTACGTGTGATATGGGCTTGAAAAATGTGAATTTATTTGCGTTTGGGTGGGAAGCTCTGGAAATATATATAAGGTCAAGTTGTCCAATTGTGCAATTTAGATCTAGCTGTACAATTTTGCTTGTTAATTTTCTTTCCCTGTGCTCTGCCTTTTTTCAGAGTGGTGTATTAAATTTGCCTATTATAATTGTTGAACCTGTGATGTCTTTTTTCATCTTTTGGAGTGTTTACAAATTTCATGGACTTCTCCTTGGGCATATATATATTTATAAAGTTCACTGGTTCTTGGTCTACTGTTTCCTTGAGAATTATATAGTGCCCTCCCTGTCTCTTTTTATGGCTGTACCTTGAGATCAATTTTGTCAGAGAGTAAGATTGTTATCCCTGCTTTTTTGAATTGCTATATGCTTGCTACATTTTTCTCCAGCGTTTACTGCTTAGGTTGTTTTTTTCTATAAGCTTGAAATAAGTGTCCTGTATACAGCAAATCAATGGATTATGTTTTCTAAGTCAATCTGCTAGCCTCTGCCCATTAATGCTCCAGTTCAGTCCATTGATTTTAGTGTTATTACATCCATCTGTGGACTCTGTAATGTCATCTCTTTTTCCACAAATTTTGAAAATTTAACTATTATGTGTCTTGGTGACTTCTTCTTGGGATGTAGTTTGGCTGGTGTTCTTGCAGCATCCTGATTGCCTGATTTTCATTTATTAAGCCGGGGAAGTTTTTTTCTCAGAATTCCCTTGCAATTTTGGCTGTTGACTTCTTTGTTGTGTCTTGTTCTGGTAATACAATTATTTTAATATTGTTCCACTTCACAGGGTCAGACTTGGCTCTCGGGTTTTCTTCAGCTTCTCTGATTGTCTTATTTGAATGTCTTTAACATTTGTTGAAGTCTGTCTGTTTATTCATTCTTGCGATTCTGTGTCTCCTTAAGTCAGTTGACAAAGCCTTATAATTTGCTACTGAATTTTGCTATTTCATCCCTTAGGTCTTCTATTTCCCTTTGGTCTGTGACCTTTATCTCTTCTATCATTTATCCTTTTTCCTTTTTGCTTCCCACATATCTTGTATGACTCCAAGCAGCATTCTGAAGATTTCTTTCAGTGGCAGGTCAATGTCTGCTTCATCAGTGCACATCTCTATGTTCATAACTTCATGTGACATTATCTTCTGTTTTTCATGTTTTTTGTTGAGACTTTTGGGGTTGGTTGCTGTTTACATGTTGTTTTAGAGGAACTGGCACCTCTCATCTTGAAGAGTTGAACACCATCACTATGCTGTCTCATGGGGCTCTCATATGAGTGCCTCTTCCAACTACCTGAAGATAATTGCACTGTGGTGTCAGGCAACTGCCATAACTTCCTATGGTTTCACTCTTACCCTGGCAAAACAGTATTCTGTCATTTTGAATGTGAGTTGGATAGTCCTCTCACAGGATTCTAGTTGGGTGGTTGTGGGCCCACAAGGATAGTGTTTCACTGGCTGATCTCCCAAGAAGCCATGGTGGTGTGTCTCATGGGACTTGAGCTCCTCAGAGGACATTTCATCCTTCCCTTTGCAACTGGATTCTGGATGAGTATACCCTCCTTGGTGTAGAGCACTGTAGATGGCAGGAGGAATTACCCTAGTTGGAGAGATGGCCATGGAGGATCCTTCAGCAGTCTGGAGCACCACAAACTGTCAGAAGAAGTTCCTCTAGTTACTTGTAGGGCTTTGGGGTATAGGCAGGAGTTCTCCCAGTCATTTAAGGTGGCATTCTGCCAACCATTTGGGCTGCATGTGATAGCAGGCATGATTTCTAGAGCTGTATGTAAAGCAAACAAGGGCAGACAGGAACTCCCCCAACTGAACAGTCACGGTTGCCTTACGTGGAGGGTAGTGACCTGGATGTTGGTAGTGTCTTGTGAAAGGGAAGAAAGAAAGAAGAGAAGTAAAACAGAAACAGAAAACAAAGAAAAAAGCAGAATTAAAATCAAACTAACACAAAAAATGAAAAAGGAAAGCAAGCAACTAAAAAGTAAAACTGAGTCTCCTGAGTCTGTGATGGGAAAGAGAGACGAGATAGAAGAAGAGGTAAAAAGAAGAAAAAACAAAAGAAAAAGAAAAGAGAAAGAAGCAAAAGCAAATAAATAGAGAGGTAGTTGAGCCCTGTGCCTTGCCATGTACAGCATTTTTATATGAAGCACTGTCATAGGGTACAGACTGGTGCTCTCCCAACTGGGTGGGTGGAGTTGCCCTAGGCAGAGGGCAGTGGGCTAGAAGTCAGCAGTTGCATAAGGAAGGAAAGAGAGGGAGAGGAGAGATATTAAAAGAAGAGAGAGAGGAAGAAATAAAAAAGGAAATAAGGAAGAAAAAAACCCACAGCTCTGCTCATTGAGACCAACTATAGTGGGAAGGTGAGAAGAGAGAAGAAAAAAAACAGACTAAAGAGATAGATAATCCCTGATCATCTGAACCTTGGCCTGGAGGCAGTTAAACCCTGCCTCAAGGTGGCGGGTGGATGTTCCTTTTTGGTTTGTGGTCCCAGGGGTCCTAAGCAGACATGCCCTAGTTGGCAAGATTAACAAGGAGGTCAGGCAGAGGTTTCCTCAGCAGCATAGAGCACTAAAGAGGGCCATCATACTTGCCTAGTGTGGTGTGCATAACTTCCACAGAGTGCAGGCTGGAGATCTCTCTGCATTTGGGTAGAGTTACTCTCTGCAGAGGATAGTGCCCTGGAAGTCAGCGGTGGTGTGTGAAAAGAAAGAGAGGGAGAAAAGAAAAAGAAAAGAAAGAGAAAGAAGAAAAAGGAAACTGAACCCACTGAGACTTGAGTGGTGGGAAAGAGAGAAGGGAGAGAGAAGAAAAGGAATAAAAAGTAAGGAGATAGCTGAGCCTTGATCACCTGATCGAGGGCCTGGAGGAGCTCCAATCTTGCCTCAAAGTTGAAGGATAGTGTGCTTGCTTGGTGTAGGGTACCACAAATGCTGGGCAGAATTATCCTCATAGGGCAGATTAAAGTGGAGGCCAGGCAGTGGTTCCTGCAGTGGTGTGGAGCACTGGAGATGACTGGTATAGCTGCCTTGTGCTGTATGCAGCCACATATAGGGCTCCAGGAAAGGCAGGGGATCCCCAGCCATGTAGACAGGCAGTACTTCCCCAGTTTTGTGTATGTCCACTGAGAGTCGACAGAAGCTCCCCATGTTGGGCTTGCCGAGTTACCCCAGCTTGTTCCAAGACTACTGATGCTCCAATAGCTCAGAGAAGTTTTTTTGTTTTTTTTTTCTTGGTCAATCAGAATTGAGTTAAATTAATTATATGCTCTGCATTTATGCTCAGTGAAATTATTCTGAGACTGACGCTTGCTTCAGAGGCCCTTTGTTATTGGGCTCTGGAGCTAACCTCTGGCATTCCTTAGCTCTGGCTCACTTTTTATGTTAATGTATATGAAAGGACCTTGTGATAGTTAAGGTTTATTGTTCCAACCTATCTGATAAACATATGTGGAATTAATTGAAGGGTAGAGAGATAAATGGCTTGGTGTCATCTTGCCTTTCTTTCTGGTTCTCTTGTCTCTAGCTCTCTGATGGTCAGACCAGTGTGCGGTTGCCTTAACTAGCTATCTCCCTCAGCTGAAAGGATCACTTCCTGTGACACATCCCTAAGGAGAAACCACATGGACTTACCCTGATGCAGCCCTGGATGCTAGAGAAGCTGAGTGGAAACCCCTGCCAGTGCTGAGATGCTTATACCGCCACTGGATTTAAAGACTTTCTACACACTGGCCTGTGATCCTTCTACATTCAATGACATTGTGTGTGTTTTGTAGATTGGCATCAGACATAGGGGGCATGCCAGACTTATGGGCTTGGACTGGATGGGATTGGGATGCTTTCTGAATGTATACGTATTCTGTATATAAAATCCTATCTTTTACATTTATGAATTTTTGTGGATTTGTTTTCCTAGTTTATCCAGACTAACACAGACCTGTTTTGCAAGTTTGTCTTAGAATTAAACAATAAGCCTGGGATTTATATTTTTTAACCAAGAAAATATTTTTTCTGTTTTTTTATATTGGGCTTGTGGGGTGCCCTGATTTGGGGGCTGTCATGATGACCTCTATGGAAGGAGATCTAGCTTATCAGAAAGATTGTTTTTTTCTTGGCCAACTGGAACTGAATCAATCCCCTGGGCTATGGCTACGCGCTTATGCTCTACTACACTGCAATCTGACTCAGGTGAACTTTCTGGAGTCTTTTCAATTGTTGCAAGCCTATGTAGTATGAGCTCTGGTGTGAGGTCTTGTGACTAGCTTTCAAAGGTTTCCTTCAAATCTGGGATTATGATCACTTTTAGACAGCAGCCTGGGATAATTCTTGCTCACTGTGGGGAAAAGGGTGCTGACAGGAGCTCAATCTGGAACTCTAGATCCCAGTACGATTAACCTGGAGTGTTTCAATGCATCCTCCCTTTGCTTTGTGAGTGAAAAGAAAGAAAAAACAGGAGTCTGGGTCAGACCCTAGTACTGTGATTCTAATTTTAGGGCTCAGCCTTCCAGTCTCATTCACCTTACCTCTTAATATTCTAGTCTGGCATCAGGAGCTCAGGATGAGTTAATCTACCTGAACACCATCTTCCCTCCATCTGTTCCTGGTTTTATATTTTTAATAGGTAGGTCTATTGGGTTATTTTATACCTTTTCATTTATTCAAATGTTAGATACCAACTTTCTTCAGAAAGTCTTCAAAGTGATTGGTATGATCAATTGTCTCACAGAATATCTAGATTTTATTTTATATTTCTACTTCCAAATCATTATTTTCATCTCATCTAACAAATTATGATCAATGTAAAAGGAAGGCCAGTCTAATTATAATCTGATATAAACTTTTGAAGAATTCGTATTTTTCTGATGAGCTTTTTATAGTGCTTGAAGTCATTGGGAGATAAATGTTGGACAGGACACGAAAACATTTTAGGCATTAGTTTGGACTAATGGAAAGAAAGGGAGATATAAAAAATAATTGACCCTTATTTATGTCCATAAGTAACCAGAAGAATGATTTGATTTGTTTTGTGTGGTTCACAGTTAAGAATAAGGAGAACCAATTATTTTTTCCATAGAGGTAGCTCTTCTACTTGGAGCTCCACATGTAGACTAGATTGCCTACTAAGTTAATGAATTTCAATCAGTTGAGTATCCAGGACATAATCTTACTGGATACTCTGCAGATGGATTTTTGGGTTCCTATGATCCTCCTTATACTTTTACAAATTGAGTGTTCACAATTTAAGTTCTCATACTTTTCCCTTCATCATATTTAGATTTTATTATCATCACCTTTGGATCGCACAGGCTCCCATGTGTGTCTCCCATGTGGTCTTCATTTATGCTTCACTTACGCTGCTGCTTATTTGAATATAAGCCTTTAAGACCCCAGACAGTATTCCAATTAAGAGATAGGCACCACCTGCTTTCTTCACCACTCTCTGTTGTAGCAAATCTGCGCCCAAATCTGCAGTAATCTCTTCAGGAAGGTGAGTATCAAGAAAGGCCATGTTTTTAGAATTAACTATTCTTGGATTGATGCTGGAATTAAGTGGAGCCCAGAATCCATTTGCTTGCCCTCATGTTACCAACAACTCAGTTTTACTTTAGCAGCCAAACTATCATTTTATGACCAAAATACATCCCAAACCATGATGAAAGCAAAAAGACAAACATTATAAAAAACATTTGCTTAGTAATTTCATATATATATATACACATATACATACATAGAGAAATTTATACTTCATCAAATTTAATATTTCTTCAGAATTAACAATCAAATTCATGATGATTTTCTTGTATAATCAAAAAATCTAAAAGACCAAAATATCTTGGAGATACTAGGCAACTCAATATAAATGAGCAATCAAGGTGACTTAGACAAGTCCCTGAATTACAATCAGAAAATATTTCTGAGAAACAAATGGTATTGAAATTACATAATAAGGGACTCAAAAGAATTGTATTTCACACTTCAACAATTTCAAAAAGATAGATAAAACTATGGTAGTTACATAATCTGGTGTCAATTTGGGAATTGAGAGAATTAAGAGTGAAGGGGTGGAGTCTAGTCTGTCAATCGGATCATAGCCAATAAGGCCTCTGTGTTGACATGGATTTCTCCTGAGAATTCTGGGAAATCTGTTTTTTCCTACTTGGATGTGGGAGACTCTCTGTTCACTCCCTTGAAAACACATGGGACATGTTCTACTGACTAGACACATGGCCCTCTGGTGATGGATCCCATGTCCTGGGAACTGGACAAGCCATGTGGAGACCCCTGCCAGCGCCAAGATGCTACAATGCCACAGAGACTTTCTAGACACTTGTCTGTGATCATCTTGCATTTGGCATCATTGCATGCATTTCATGAGTCTAAAGAGGACTTTAAAGATTGGTATCAGACATAGGGAGTAATATTGGATTTATGGATTTGATCTGGGCTGGGCAGGAATGATTTCTTAATGAACACCTAACCTTTATATAAACTCTCTCTTATACACATATGAGTTTCCATGGATTTGTTTCTCTAGGCTACCTAGAGATTTGTTTCTACCTAGGCTACCATAAAAACACATACAAAAATCAAAGCAAACTAGAACTCTAGAATAATCAGAAACAAAATGAAAAATTAAGTGGAACATTAGGAATCATCCAAGAGCAAATAGCAATCCATACTAAAATTAATACTGAAATTTCCAAAATAGATAATGCACTGGAAAGAAAAATGAGTAGATTGAATCAAATAGAAGTTATATGTAGTGCAAGTGAACATAAATATTTTAATACTAAACTATTAGAAAAATAATCAGAAAAAAATAAAGAAAGCCTAAGACTTATATGGGACTTCACTAAGTGGAATAAAATATTTGCATGAGGCATTCCAGAATAGTAAGAGACCAGAAAAAAGCACAGAGAAACATTGAAGAAAAATGTCTGTAGTATTATGAAAGATGACAATATATGCATTTAAGACTTCAACAAAGCCAAGTAGGAATAATTCCCCAAAGAGGATCATGTACACATACCATAGTCAAATATTCTAAAGAAAAAAGAGACTCCAAAAGCAACTCAGGAAAATGAAAAGTTAAAGAGAAAGTTGAACCAATAAGGTTAAGCTCAGTTTTCTCAGCAGAAACTATGCAGGCAAAAAGGCAATGTGACCTTATACATAAAAATCTTAACAACAACAACAAAATGCCAAACAAATATGTACTCAGCAAAGTTGTCCTTCAAAAAAAGTGAAATTAAGACAATTCTAGAACCAGAAACAAGAGATTTTGCAAGAACCAGACAAAACTTTAACTAAATGTTAGTAATCTTTTATTAATAATTTTAAATAATTATTTATTGTGTTAGTCCAGGTAGACTAAAGGAACAAATTTCATAGACATGCATTTGGATGTAAGGGAATGGTTTATATACAAAAGGAATGGAACACTGAGAAACCATCCCAACCCAGTCCAGTTTAAAGTCATAAGTCCGATATTAGCCCATATGCCCAATACCAGTCTATAATGTCTCCTTCAGACTCACAAAGTCACAGGTCAGTAGGTGCAGAATCCCAATGCTGGCAGGGATCTCCCATGGCTCCTCGCTTCCAGAGCTCAGGGTCCATCAACAGCATCCAGTGGTGGCAGAAGCAACTCATCATTGGCAGGGGTCCTCACATGGCCTCTCCAGGTTCAGAGGTCTGGCTCCTTCAGGGCAAAGCCATGTGGCTTCTACTCTGACTCCTTCAGCTTTTCGGATGCTGCCATCTCATCTTGCCTGTGATTAATCATCTCTGAGACTAACTCCCAACAACTGGGGAGATAGCTTCTCATCTTCACCAGGGAAATATCGTGAGATTTCCCAGATGTATCAGGAGAAAGCCATGCCCATACAGAGGCCTCATTTGCTACTCAATGGCCATCTCCAGATTAACAGGCTAGACTCCACCCCTACATTTCAATCATGAAATTAACATAAGCACATGACTGCCACATTTATTAATAATCACCGTCCCATGAACAGCAAGGTAACAACCTAAGATTAAGATATGTGACAACATAACCCAGGAATCAACTCAGATATAGATGTGTCAAAAACAAAATAAACCTATGAAATCGAATGTGGAGAACCAGAGATGTCAATTTGAAAATGATGAATACTATTAGTCAAGAAGAGGAATTATTTTTATAAATACAGATTTCCAAACTGAGAGGAATCTAGGAAAGCATCTGTTTAAACTGGTAAATGATTGTTTTAAACTTGGGAAGATGATAAAAAATTAGAGTAACAACAAAGAAAAAGAACAAACCTTATTACCATAATAAAAAAGAGAAAACCATAAAGACACAATAAACTCTTGACCAATAGCAATGGAAAAATAACAAGAAAATTTGCACATAAAATGAACTCTGTGCAGAAAAAATTATGGAACAAAGAGACTAGCAGAACCACAAAAAAATTTTAAGTGCAAAATGACATCAGTAACTTATTACCAATTTACAATTACAGTGAGTGAAAATGGGTTAGTTACACCAGTCAAAATGCAAAAAGTAGCATAATGGACAACAAAACATAATCCATCACTATGAAGTCCATTATAGAAATTACTTAGACAAAAGTAAGCTAAAAATCAAATGATGAAAATACATCTTATAAAGCAGATGGCAAACAAAAAGTATAGAAACATTGATATTCATTTGATAAAATAGAATTTAGGAAGGGGTATCAGCAAGATGGTACCCAGGTAAGTAGCTCACTTTGGGAGTTCCATGGCATTCAGTACACTTGGTGCCCAGGAGGAAGAGTGTGGGATTCATTTTAGTGAAAAGACTTGTGTGACTGTGGCAGTCACCTAATCTGGTGCCAGTTTGAGGATGAAGAGTGTAGGGGTAGAGTCTAGCCTGTCAATCTGGAGATAGGCAATAAGACCTCTGTGTGGGCTTGAATTTGTCTTGGAAATGCTGGGAAATTTGGCCATATTTCCCCCTTGGAGGTGAGAGACTCACTACTCAGTCCCTTGGAGATGCTCTACTGACAAGTCACAAGACTGACTCCCTGTGAGACACCCCTGAGGAAAAGCCACATAGAGAGTCCTGTCAATGCTCAGATGCTTGAGAAGACACAGAGGGGCCCCTGCCAACCCTGAGATGCTTCTACCTCCACTGGATACACACGACTCTGCACCCACTGGCCTATGATTGTCCTGGTGTTATTGCATGTGCTTCAGGGGTCTGAAGAGGACTTATGGATTGGTATTGGACATATGGGCTATTATTGGACTTATGACGTTGGACTGAACTAGGCTGGGATGTGTTATCAATATTCAATTGCTCAAGTATATAAATCTCTTTCTTATACTCATAAGAGTGTCGATGGATTTGATTCTCTAGTCTACCTGGACTAACACAGTGACAGCCCAGAATATATCCTTGGTCTGTAAGGCAACCTTCCCCTACATCTACCCTGGTACGGGAATCCTGAGGTCAATGACCTGTTCCCTGGAACTCCCCAGCTCATGCCAGCCACACACTTCAGACTCCACTGTGGGCACCAGCTGTCTATTGACGCCTTCAGCCTTATCACCACACCTGCACTAGTCAGGAGCAATATTGAGTCCCCCACTTCCGCAGCTGAATCTCACATCAGGAAAGTATGCAAGTGACACTCTATACTGTGAGCTACTCCCTCCTCCTGAGGCCATTTTTCCCCTGGTAGTGACAGTTCCCACCACTACCTGGAGCTCAGGTCACTCCCTCCACACACCAGTGACCCGAGCGACCATGGATAAATTCTGTCTGCAGTCTGTCTGCAATGATTTTAATGAACTGCCCCTCAAGCAGCTCTTCCCACCATTGTCTAACACCATGCCCCTGCCCTGAAGCAGCAGTGACTACTGTTTTCCCTTCCTTCCCACAGCAGCAGCAGCCTATGCCTGTGTGGCACCACCTGCTTGTGAAAGCAGCAGCAGCCTCCACTGGTGCCTGGCACCCCTACCCTGTGGGGCCTACCCTACAGTTACCATGCTCCCCATCTCTCAGTAACAGTCCCTTGTCCCAACATCTCCACCCTCAGCAGGGAGGGAAGCTTTCTCTGGGTACTGGCACTAGTGGTAGCTGGGCTGTCCCCTCCTTTGCTCAGCTACCCCTCCCATGACTATGTGACCTCCCTATCTTTGTCTTCTACTTGATGTCTTAAAAAAATCCAGGAAATCATGGCCTGATATCCCAGACCAGACTCATGGTTAAGCTGCAGGCCTGCTACAACTTGGCCCAGGGTCATAACTAACTGTCCCCAGTCTCACTCCAGTCTCTGAGACCCCTTCACTGTCATTGGCTACATATGAGTCAAACACATCACAATAGCAGACTACAGGCAGCTCTTGAAAACACTCTTACCAGTGACACATAGTTCAGAGCCTCATGGAAAATATACCAGACAAATGGCAGCTTAAAAAAAAAAGCTAGGAGGTGGTGTTGACCAACTCAGGGATAAAGTAACAAGTGATTCAAAAATCAGTGGCAAGGTGGGTAAAAGAGGCCTGATAGGGATTGATCAAGAGTAATGTAACAGAGAGAAATTACTGAAACCCAAATGAAGGATGAAAATGATAGTAGGACAAGAGGAAAGTAAAAGGAAATAGAGGAAAAGAGTGGGAAGCAAAGGACATTTACAGAGGTCTAAATAGAGGTAGGAACATAGGTGATATATTTATATATGATAATGGGGAAATATATTTATGTATGTATACTTATAGGGTTAGTATTAAGGCAGCAGATGGATATTGAACCTCCACTCAAGTAATTTCCCAACACAAAAACACTGTTTGATGTAATTGGCATTCCTTGGTGCTTATCTTCTTGACACAATCACTAAAGACAAATGTGTGCACAAGCAAAAGTGGTGAAGAAAGCTGATGGTGACAGGCTATCAAAAGATATAGCATCTGGGGTCTTAGAGCCTTAAAAGTAAACAAGCAGCCAAGTAGCTCAGAAGCAACAAAGCCCACATGAAAGGAGCACACAAGTCTGTGTGAACACAAGGTATCAAAGGGAACAGGCATCAGGCATCAAATAACTAAAAATTATGTCACTGTAAATGAGGGGGAGTATAGATTGGGGACCCAAAGCCCATCTTCAGGGGAAGTGTCACCCCCTTACAAAAGGATTGTGGGGAGGAAATGATTCGGTCAGGGTAGTGTAGCAACAATGAAATATGCAACATTCCCCTAGTTCTCAAATGATTTCTTCCTCCCACTATCATGTTCTGAATTCTACCTTACAAATTCACTTAGACCAGAGGATGTACACTGGTACAGATATGAACTGGAAACATGGGGAATCCAGGACAGAAGGTCCCTTTAGGACCAGTGAAGAAAGTGGCAGTCCTGGAAGGATAGAGGGAAGGTGGATTAGAAACGGGGGACCAATTATTAGGATCTACATATAATCTCCTCCCTGGGGTACTGGCAACAGAGTACTGGGCAAAGGGAGACATCAAACAGCTTTCAATATGACAAAATAATAATAATTTATAAACTATCAAGGGTTCATGAGGGAGGAAATGGAAAAAGGAGGAGCTAATACCAATGGCTTAAATAGAAAGAAAATGTTTTGAGAATGATGATGGCAACAAATGTAAAAATGTGCATTGCATATAATTAATGTATGTATGGATTGTGATAAGAATTGTTTGAGCTCCCAATAAAATGATTTTAAAAACTATTTAAAAAAATCTAGGGTTGCAATTCTAATCTACAAAAGGTGCAAACCATAACAAGAGAGAACGAGGGGCACTACATAATGCACAAAGAATCAGGAAACCAGGAATCAATGGGCATAGTAAATGCATATATGGCTAATGAGAGACCCTTGTAATTCATCAAACTATTCAAAAGATGCAAAAAGCAATTACAGATTCAACAGTTGTAGTAGGTGACTTTAATACTACACTGTCAGAGAAAGATCACTGGGAAAGAAACTCAACAAGGAAGCTACAGAGCTAAACACTAAAATTAGGCAACTGGACATGGTAGACATATATAGAGATTTCCATCCAAATGCAAAACATTTCACATTCTTTTCAAGTGCTCATGGCTCATTTTTGAAAATACACCACATGTTGGGGACAAGTTGAATTTGAATAAATTCAAACATGTAGAGATTATTCAGACATCCTCAGATCACCACAACATAAAGCAGGAGAGCAACAAAAGTTTTACCAGCAAAACAATGGCAAACAATTTGAGGATGTCTGCAGATTATAAAAGAGTTTAGAAAGTTCCAAGAAACTAATGAGAATGAGATTACAATGTACTATAATCTATGGTATGCTGAAAAAGCATTTAAAGATAGCCTGACAAAAATAAATGTATATATGCAAAAGGAAAAGAGACTTATGATTAATATGTTATAACAAAACCTCCAGTAATTACAACAGAGCCAACAGAATCACTCCTCCAATAACAAAAGGAAAAAATAATAAAAATCAGGACAGAGTTAATCAGTGGGAGAACAAAGGAACAATTAAAAAAAAAGTAAAGCAAAAGCTGGTTCTTTGAAAGGATCAACAGAATTGACAGACTGCTGGCAAGTCTAATCAAGGAAAGGAAGGAGCAAAGATCAATGGATAGGACTAGGGATGAAGCAGGAAATTAAAATGGACCCCAATGAGATTTAAAGGATAATCACAAAGTACTCTGAAAGTCTGTATTCCAATAACTTCAACAATGTGGAAATAAGGACAAATACTTGGAAAAACAACCCCTTTCTAGATTATGCTAGTGGTCAAGAATCCCAACAGATACATCGCAAAGGAAGAATTAGATACAAACATCAAGAAATTACCAACAAAAATGCTCACAGACCAGCTTAACAGGAGAATTCTATCAAGCATTCAGGGAAGAGCTGAAACCAATCCTTCACAAATGACTCCGTAGTATAGAAAAAGATGTTGTACTCCCAAACTCATTTTATGAAGACAGTGTAACTTTAATATCCACACTGGGCAAAGATCCCACAGGAATAGAGAACAACGGACTGATATCATATCATAGATGCAAAAATACCTAGCAAAATATTGGCCAATAGAATACAAAAATATATAAAACATGTAATACACCATGATCAGGTGGAATCTATCAGGTATGTAGGGATGGTTTAACATCTGAAAATCCATCAATACACCACAATGATAAGAAAAAGAATAAAAATCCCATGACAATATTGATAGATGTAAAAAAAACATTTGACATCAAACACCCATTCCTAATTAAGACATGCAAGATAGGAATGGAAGGAAAATTCTTCAAGTTAATTCAAGGTAACTATGAAAAGCCAACAACCAACATCAAAGTCAATGGAGAAAAGATTAAAACGATCCCACTGTAAAATGGGACTTGACAAGGATGCCGCATGTCCCTACTTTTATTCAACAGCATACTGGATGTCCTAGTGTGTTATTCACATAATCTGGAGTCACTTTGGGATTTAAGAGGTTTGAGAGTGAAGGAGAAGAATTGAGTCTTTCATAGCCAATGAGGTCTCTATGTGCCTATAGCCTTATCTTGAGAATTCTGGAAACTCCTGTGTTTCCTTCTTGGATGTAGGAGTCTCTCTCTCTCTCTCTCTCTCTCTCTCTCTCTCTCTCTCTCTCTCTCTTTCTCTGTCTCTCTCCTCACTCCCTGAGAAATGTTCTACTGATGAGACTCATGGCACTATGCTGATAGACCCTATGCCCTGGGAACTGAAGACGCCTGCCAGTGCTGAGATACTTACAACTCCACTGGATCTATAAGATGTCCCACATACTGGCCAGTGATTTTCCTGCATTTGGTATCATAGTATGTGTTTCATGAGTCTGAAGAGGTCTTTTTCGATTGGTATCAGACATGTGAACTAACATTGGACTTATGGACTTGATTTGCACTAGACTGGGATGTTTTCTCAATATTCAACAGTTTTGTATATAAATATTTTTCTTATATACATATGCCTTGTGTTAGTCTTGGTAGACTAGAGAAAAAAATCCATAGACACTCATATGAGTATAAGAAAGAGTTTTATATACAAGAGCAACTGTACTTTAAAAATATCCCAACTCCATCCAATCCAAGGTCATAAATCTGATATTAGCCCATATGTTGACACCAATCTATAAAGTCCTCTTCACATTCATGAAACACATGCAATGATGCCAAATGCAGAATTATCACAAGCAGTGAGTAGAAAGTTTTTGCATCCAGTGGCATAGCAGGCATCTCAGCACTGGCAGGGATCTCTGTGTGGCTTTTCCAGCTTCAGAGATCTGGTTGTATCCACGTGACTTGTGGGTCTCAGGGCACTAGTGTATCTCCATGTGACTTCTCCTCAAGTATTGCAGAAAGTAAGCCTTGTCAGTAGCGAGTCTCCATGTGAATGAACCAAGAGATATAGTATCAGCCGCCTTCAAGAAGGAAGTACCACATTTCCCAGAATTCTCAGGAGAAGAATATCCTCACACAGAGGTTGCATGGACTATCTCCAGATTGACAGGCTAGACTCCACCCTTACACTCTTACTCCTCAATCAATACCATATTAGGTGACTGACACAGTATACATTGGACAAGACAATGGAAGATGAGATCAAGAATGCAGCACCCTTCACAATAGCCAAGAACAAATTGAAATATCTCAAGATATATTTAACCAAAAAAATCAATCAGCTTATACAAGGCAAACTATAGAACCCTACTACAGGAAACCAAAATCGACCACCAAATATGTAAGAATACCCCATGCTTGTGGATTAGCTAACTCAATATTGCGAAGATGTCAATCTTACCCAAGGCACTATATAAGTTTACACAATCCTGATTCAAATACCAACAACTGTTTTTAAAGATTTGTAAAAACTGATGATCAATTTCATATGGAGAGGGAAGAAGCACAGAACTAGCAAAGAGCTCATCAAGAAGAAGGACAAAGTTGGAGGACTTGCTTTACCTGACCTTAGCACCTACTACATAATCCCAGTGGTCAAAACAGTGTGATACTGGTGTAATGACAGACACTCAAACCAATGGAAAAGAACAGAATATCCAGAAATAAAACCATCAGCATATAGGCAACTGATTTTCCACAGGACCCAAAAAACAGCTAGTGGGAGACAGATGCCCTCTTTAACAAATGGTACCTGAAACAACTGCTATCCAACTGTAGAAAAATAAGACAAGATATGTACCTCGCCTCACGCACAAGAACAAACTCAAGGTGGATAACAGACCTAGAAGTAAACCCCAAACTTTCAGGAATTGGCACAATACTAAGAACTTTGGCCCAGGGAATACATAGGTTAATTGCAATAGAGGAGGGTACACACAGGTGAACCTGAAATCAACAATTGGAATTTACTAAGGATAAAACATCTGTGTGCGTCAAAAGACTTCACCAAGAGCGTAAGCGAGACCCCACAGACTGGGGTAGGATTTTTATCAATGACACAGCAGATGAAGGGTTTATTTTTGAAATCTATAATACCATCCTATCCTGCAAAAAGAGGAAAACAGTTGACCCCTGAGGAAGTGGACAAATGACCTGAAATGAAGTTTTACTAGGAGGAGACCTGAATTGCCAACAAACATGAGAAAATTCTCCTGATCATTAGCTATCAGAGAATTGCAAACTAAAATAATCATGAGATACTATATAACAGTCTTGAGATTAGCTTAAATCAGAAAATCAGAGAGCAACAAATGTTGGAGGGGATTTAGCAAGATAGGAACTCTTGTCCATTGTTGATGGTCATGTAGATCCACCACACAACCTCTGTGGAAAGCAATGTGGCAATATTTAAAGCGAATGCAAATTGGTGTGCTTACACCCCAGCTATCACTCTACTGGGCCTATACCCACAAAAGGTAAAAAATAAACCATGAACAGTCATTTTTGCTCCAATGCTTACTGTGGTGCAATTCACAATGACAAAGAATAAAAAACAACCTAACTTTACATCAAAAGATGAGTGGATTAGTACAGCATCACACATACACATGATGGAACACTACTATGAAACAACATGCATCACTAAAAAGCACTAATGATCACATGAATTATGTTGTTTTATGACACCTAATCTGGTGTCAGTATGAGGATTAAGAGTGTGGGGGTGGAGTATAGCCTATCAATCTGGAGATAGCCAATGAGACCTCTGTGTGGACATGATCTCCTGAGAATTCTGGGAAATCTAGGACTTGGAGGCAGCAGACACTATTTCTTTGGGTTCAGTTCCTTGGAGACTTTCTCCTGACAAGACTTCCTTTCTGCAAGTCATCCCTGAGAAGAAGTCATGGGGAGCTACCCTAGTGCCCTGAGGCAGGCAAGTAATGTGGATACAACAGACCTCTGAAGCCAGAGGAGCCACTTTGAGACTCCTGCCAGCACTGAGATGTTTACAACACCACTAGATCCAAAGACATATGTTTTGTGAGTCTGAAGAAGACTTTATAGACTGATATTGGACATATGCATTAATATCGAACTTATGACCTTGAACTGGACTAGGTTGGGATGTTCTATTAATGTACAGTTGCTCTTGTATATAAAAGTCTTTCTTGTGTACATAATATGAGTGTCTATGAATTTGTTTCTCTAGTTTACCCAGACTAACACAGAAGTTTTGGAAGAAATTATGCTAAGCAAAGTCAGCCAGTCACAAAAGGACAAGTTCAACCTTAGTCCACTGAGGTAAGTATAGTCATAATAGTAGGTAAAGAAGAAAAGCCTCTTATTTCACAATATATGGGTGAATATCAGAAAAAAACCAAGGAGGTACTTGTTAATCCACCCCAAAGAAGTAGAAATGGGAGGGAGAAAATGGGGGTGGGAGATGATGGCATAAGGGGAGCGTGGCACTAAGTCACACAGGGGGAGAGTTTTGGTTCTGTCTTTCCAGAATTTGGAGTGTGCATACAGACTTCACCAAGGTACCCCAAACTATGAGGACAATATAACCACATGGAGAAATGCATGAAAAGATCGGGCTACTGGGCTGGCCTCAATCAGAGCCAAACTGACCCCCTTGCTAAAAAGGAACCACCTAGACTCCATATGAGCACACCAAACCCAGAGGATGATGTCCCTGCATGGAGTTGCTAAGGCACAGAGAGGCCTGTAGGGCCTACAACAGCTCAAACCATGTCATGTTCCTAATTGCAGCATATCATGCCAAAGAACAATACCGGGGACACATGGTGGGAGTATGTTCAGTTGAAACCCCTGCAGCAGGGTAAACCAAGAAAGGAGCATAATAGATCAGCAATGGGAGCAAAACAAAGTCACAAAGCCCCTAAATAGGCCCCCAAATAAACTTTACTCTAGGAAGGACAACTCTGAGAATTCCCCCAGGACCCAGACAGACCTGGAATTACATATATTTTTTTTAATCTTTTCTTTTCTTTTCTTTTTTTTTTTTTGGTCTATGTTACTATGTTAGTTCAGGTCGACCAGAGAAACAAATCTTGGGAGATGCATATGTATATAAGAAACATCTTTATATAAAGAGTAATTGAATATTAAGAAAACATCCCAGCCATGAGTACAGATCAAGTCCATAAGTCTAAAATTAGCCCATATGTCTGATGCCACTCTATAAAGTCCTCTTCAGACTCAAGAAATATATTGGATGATGCATAATGCAGGAAGATCACAGGAGAGTAGGTGGAGAGTCTTGTGGATCCAATGGCATTATAAGCATCTCAGCATTGGCAGGGGTTTCCATGTGGTTTCCCTGGCCTCAGAGTTCTAGCATAGGTCTATGTGTCTTGTCAACAGAGACATCTTGCATAGAATGAGCAGAAAGAGTCAGTATCCTGCCTCCAACAGGAATACAGGAGCTCCCAGGTTCCTCAGAAGAAGTCCCTTGGCCACACAGAGGCCTCAATATCTATGACCTGATTGAAAGGCTAGACTCCACCTCCTTCAGTCATAGGTCTCAATAGGTTATGCAACTATCACATCTACTTATATAAGATAGGCATGGGAAATAAGCTCCATACGAAAGCAATGGGGAAAATGGTCCTAGAGGGACATGGGGGAAGAAAGAGAGGGGTAAGGGAGCAGTGATCAAACAATGTCATGGATAGGGGAACAACTAGGGAATTAAAATCAACAACAAGGAGGACATAGAGATACCAGATGTGTTGGAGCAACAGGAAACTAGTCAAGAGGAATTATTTAGAGGCAGGAGTGAGTGTAATGGTGGGGCAGGAGAAAGGTAAAAGGAAACAGAGAAGATTTAGGAAGCAAAATTATGGATGGAGGTATAAACATAGGTTTGCACATATGTAAAAAGATTAATTCATAAAAATAAAAGTATTAGTCTTTGAACATATATTTATATGGCAATATAAATTCAGGGCTCTGCTTATACAATACAAGAAAAATTATTTTGACAAACTGGCATTCTGTGATGTTAACCCTTCTGGCATAATCACTCAAGACAAAATGGATGCATAAGCAAATTAGATGAAGAAAGTGGATGGTGCCTGTTTATTAAAAGATAAAGCGTTGGGCTTTAGCGCCATCTTGTTCGAAACCTCTGAGCCATGAGAGCCAAGCGGAGAAGAAGAGAAAGCGCAGAGCGAAGCGCAAGAGAAGAAAGATGAGGCAGAGGTCCAAGTAAAGCCCCCAAGTGCCCCCACAGAAGCCACAGCTGCAGGGATACCGAGCACCTGCAGTCAGGATGCTGGGAGGAGCCGTTGACTGCATGCTTGCCCACTCGCTGTCTGGGTCTGGAACATTCAATTTCTGTGAGCGCCCAAGAGACCCGCCTTGCTCACATCTCAGCAGTCCGGCTTTGAGCTGTTGCCCCGGACCTCAGACCCCCTGGACTAATAATGCCCTCAGTTGTGGCTCGACGTAATGTGCACAATAAAGCATCTCTTCGGCTGTCTTAGCTGAAGAATCCAGAAAAAAAAAAAAGATATAGCATCTGTGGTCTTAGAGTATTCAAGTTAAACAACAGGGAAGCAACAAGCCTACATGGGAGAAGCACACCAGCCTGTGCAATCATGAGGTGAGGACAGGACTGGGTAACAGGCATCAGAAGACCCTTAGCAAAAAAAAATACACACAAGCAAACCAAATTATATTGCTGAGAATGAGAGGGAGTGTCAAAATGGAAACCCAATGTCCCTCTGTAGACAATGGGACATCTCCCAAGGAGTCACAGTGAAGGGATGAGTCAAGCAGGGTACAGTATAGCACTGGTGAAACACACAATATTCCTCTGGTTCCTTGAGGCTTCCTTGCCCCTTACTATCATGCTGCCTGGCACTGCTAGACCAAAACATATGCGCAAGTACAGATTGGAGAAAAGTGCTCACAACACATGGGATCCCAGAACAGGAATAGGAATAGTAAAACCAAAGTAGTGGAAGGAAAGGGGAACCAATTGCTGTGATTGACACATAACTACATAGTCCCCTCCGGGGGATGAACACCAGAAACCATGGGGGAAGGGAGACAGGGATTAGTGTAAGATTTGAAAATAGTAATAAATTATGATTATTCAAAGTCGCGAGGTTGGGGTGGGGAGAGGAGCTGATACCAAGGTCTCAATAGAAAGTAAATGTCTAGGAAAAACAATGGCAACATGTGTACAAATATGCCTGATACAATTGATGTATGAATTGTTATGAGTTGTAAGAGCTCCCCAATAAAATGATTTTTAAATTAAAATTTTAAAAATTAAAATTTAGGGCTAAACCTCAAAGAAACATGGAAGAACATTAAAATATTAAGTAATAAAAGACTAATCTAATGAATGTACATTGCCATTATGAGTCTCTACACACTCAGTGAAGGGGAACCAAACTGTGTAAATTTAACTTTAACAGGATTGAAAAAGATAAGTAAACCATCACTTATGGTAGGAGATATTAATATTCCACCTTCCATCAAAAACACAACAACTAAAAAGAAGCTCAACCAAGATACATAAAATCACAACACAACCAATTTTTACATCCTAGAATATAAATAGCACTGTACCCAACAGAGACCCAATAAACATTCCTTTAGTGTACATGAAATGTTCTCCAGATATGATCATAAGTGGCACCATAAAAATATTAAAAAGCCTCTTCTCAGGTCACACTATGAAATTAAAAGTCAACAATAGAAAGAACAAAGAAAGTAAATCAAATCCTTGACAACTAAATAACATAATGTTAACACTCTGGATAATAGAAGAAATTAAGAATAAAATTAACACATTCTTTGAGACAAATGAGAGTGAAAGCATATGAAAATCTTTAGGAGAAAGCAAAAGCAATAATTGGAAGACAAATCTATCAATAAATACACACACAAAAAGAAAGAATCAGCATGCACTTCAACATGTTCAACAATTCAAAAGAGAACAACAAAAAAATGCTTACAGACAATGAAAAATTAAACAATGATTTGAAGAAAAGAAATTAATGAAACAGAAAAAGATAATAAGATCAACAAGATTAGAAGTTGGTCCTTGGAAAGGATTATTATATATACATAAGTATAAAAGTATAAGTATATACCCATTCATTGCAAGGAGCATATGTGGGATAACTATTGGGCTGCTAAACTGCAAGGTCAGCCGTTCAAAATCACCAGCCACACCATGGGCGAAGGAAAAGATTACATGCTCCTATTAAGTACTTACCATTTCAGAGAGCTTATATATGTTCTCATGAGTCAATCCACTAAGCGGCAGCAGATTTGGGGAGTCTATGGTCTGTATTGTAATAGCCACAATAGGAAAATATAGAAAACACTAAAATTCATAGCAAATTATGGATAAGCTATGGCACATACCAACAATAGAATGCTATGTAGAATTAAAGAATACCTATCAATCTCTGAAACACATTCTAACATAGGTAATCCTAAAGGAAATTTTTATTGTTAGTTGCCCTTGAGCTGATTCTGATTCATAGGGTCCCCATATTTAAGAAAAAGAACAATGCCTGGTCTGTGATATTCTAACAATTTGTGTGATATTTGAGAGCAGCCATGGTGTCAATCTAGTTCATGGAGGAATTTTCTCTTTTTTGCTGATGCTTTGTTTTACCACATGTTGTCCTTCTCCAAGGAATGATAACATTTCTAAAGTATATGACACAAAGTCTCACCAGGCTAGCTTCCAATGACTCACAGCCATACTTCTTCCAAGACAGATTTGCTGATATTTCTGGCAGTCCATGATATATTCAATATTTTTCACCAACACAACTCAAATATATCATTTCTCATTTTGTTATTTGTAACTTAGGTTTACATTTCAGATGATGAATTTTGTATCCTTTAAAAAACAAAGAATTGTGTGTTCTATAGTCTAGACTACTAATAAACATCTCTATCAATTCACCACTCCCCATTTACCATCTTCTACTTTACGAAAGTCAACACCTATAAACTGTCAAACCCATTGCTTTGTTCTCCCTCCTGTACCCTGCCCACCTTGGCAAACCCCAGTCTATTTCCTTTGGTATGCAGATCTTTATCTTATTTTATTTTATTTTTTATACTAGTAGTTTCATAGGTATTTGATTTTTTATGATTGCTAATTGCACTCAGCAAAATGTCCTCCAGGCTCATTCATATCACAGGGTTCTTTATGGTTTCATCACTGCTGTGTTAGTCCAGGCTGACCAGAGAACCAAATTCAGAGACACTCATATGTGAATAAGAGAGAGCTTTATATCAAAGAGTAATTGTATGAAGAAACAACCCCAGTCCAGTGCAGATAGTCCAGAAATCCAATATTAACCCATACATCCAATACCAGTCTATAATTTCCTCTTCATACACATGCAACACATATGCAATGATGCTGATTTCAGGAAGATCACAGGTCAGTGGGTGGAAAGTGTTGTCGATCCAGTGGTTGTGGAAGCATCTCAGCTAAGAAGTGAGTTTCCATGTGGCTCCTCCAGGTCCAGAGCTCTAGCTTCATCAGCATAGCTCCATGTGGCTACTTAGCAGGGACACGAAGCCAAGAGTGTGTGTCTTGCCTCCAGTGAGCTATTTATCATCAATGTAGCACCTCCAAATGAGGTAATCAAGCTCTGACATGATTTACAGGCTAAACTCCAAATCCTTCACGCTTCATAATATTAAGTGGACACCAGACTATGTAACTACCACAGTGTTTTTATTGATTGATGCATATTATTCCACTGTGTGTATGTCCCAAAGATTCTTTATCAATTCTTAAGCTGATGACATTTAGGTTTTTTCTATCAGTTTGCTGCTGAGAACAGTGTTGTCACCAACATGAGTGGTGTGCAAATCTGGTCACCTCATGACAGTCATGATACTTGAGTATCCCCAGCAACAAAGACTCGGCAGAGGGGTTGCTAACTTATTTTTGTTTTTGTTTTTGTTTTGTTTTGGGGGCATCACTGCCTTTGGTGGTGGGAGTAGGAGGCGCAGCCTTTGCTCCTGTGGAAACGCTGCTGGAATTGAACCTCCATCCCAATGGGCCGCAGTCCCGTGCACAACCACTATGCCACTGGGGCTCAGCCCAGGGTTGCTAATTTGTATGGAATTTGTATTCCTATTTGCCTGAGCTAGCATTGTACTGCTTTCTACATTGGTCATACCTTTTTACGGTTCCATTGTAATATATGATGGTTACAATCTCTGCAGTTTCCATTGTAATATATGATGGTTACAATCTCTGCAGTCTCTCCAACATTTGTGACTTTGGGGTTTTTTTTTTCTCTTAACATAGCTGTCATTTTTGGTATAAGGTGGTATCTTATTGTTGTTTTGATTTTTAGCTCCTAGATTGCTAGTGATTATGAACATTTCTTCATGTTTGTGGGCATTTGTATATGTCATCTTTGATGAATTATATTTATATCCTTTACCTAATTTTTAATTGGGTTACTTTTCTTTTTCTTATATAGGCATTGGAGCTTTCTACAGATTTTAGAGCTTAGTCTCTTGTTACAATCTGTGATATGCAGATGACACAACATTGCTTGATGAGAGCGAGGAGGTCTTGAAGCATTTGCTGATGAAGATCAACGATCAGGCATAGGAAGAATTATGAGAATGGCGGGCAGCATTTTGCTCTATTGTCATATGAGTCAGAATTGACTCAGTAACACCTAACAACAACATTCCTCTGTTGGCTGTGTCATTGTCAATGTTTTATCCTCAGTCTTTTTATTCTTTTGATAATTCTTTTGATACATGCAGCTGTCTTATTGTTATTATGCCCTTGTAATCTATTTGGTCACTTATTATATGCATTTCCTTTGTTATATTTGATAGTGTTTCCATGCCCTAAAATAGGACCCTTAGGTTAGTCCCTATTTTCTTATTGATGGTCTTTACAGTTCTGGGTTGTGAGATTGTTTTTGTACCTGAGGTGAGGTAAAGGTCCTGTTTCATTCTTCTTCAAATGGAAGTCCAATTTTACCAGCACAGTTTGTTGGAGAGGTTATGTCTATCTCATTTAAAGTGGTAGATTGGTTGTCTATAGGTAGATGAATTTATTTCTGTGTTCCGTAATCTGTTCCATTGGTTTATGGAACCAGTGTCAGGCTGGTAATGAAACCAGTGTCAGGCTGTTTTTCATGACTGTAACTGTGTAAAAAGGTTTGAGGTAAGAAAGTGAGAGACTTCTTACTTTTCTTTTTAAGAAGTTCTTTTCTTAGCCTGGGTCTTTTCTCTCTTCATATAAAGATAGTATTTAGCTGTTCCATGTCTTTAGAGAATGAAGTTTGGATCTAGGTGGGACCTGTATTGTATTTATAGATTGCTTTGCATTATATTGATATTTTCAAAATATTCTTCCTTCCTGTCCATGAACATAGAATGTTTTTCTATTTATTTTGGTCTCTTCTGGTTTCTTGCAGTAGTGCTCTGTAGCTTCTTATGGGGCTTTTGTTTTCCTTGTTATATTTTTACCTATGTATTTCTCTTTCTGTTTGCAATTGTTCTCATCACTTTTCAGAGTTCTCTTTCTTAGTATACAGGATTTAGTTGATTTATGTATGTTGATTTGTATCTTGGCACATTGACAATTTTCTTATTATTTCCAACAAATTTTTTATTTCATCTGTGTGCTTTCCTATATAATATCACATCTTTTGTGAATAATGAGAATTTTCCTTCTTTACCAGTCAGGATTCCTTTGATTTCCTTTAGACTTTAAACACTATGTTGAGTAAGAGTGGTACTGAGTGGTATCTTTGTCTGGTTCCCATTTTCAAGGGAAAGCTTCCAATTTTTCCCCACTGAGAGATGTGGCCTTTGGTTTTGCATACATGGCCTTTATTGTAATAAGAGATTTTATTTCCATTCCTTTTTTTCCAGCTGTTTTTATCAGGTAAGATTGTTGGATTTTGCCAAATGTCTTTTATGTGGTAAATGATATGATCATATGGTTCTTATCTTTTGTTTTGTTTGTGTAGTGCATTTCTAATGTTGAACTATGTTTATGTGCCTAGTATGAATCCCACTTGATTATGGTACATTCTTTTTTGATATATTGTTGGATATGTTTTATTGAGAATTTTTATGTGTATGTTCAGGAACAATACTGGTCTGTAGTTTTTATCTTGATAATGTCTTACACTGGTTTTTCTATCAGATCTATGCTTTATTTATAAAATATGTTTGGGCAATCATATCAAGACGGTGGGCAGACAATGTTATGATATTTTGTTCTTTGATATCTGATAAATGATCCCTCGATTCCTCATGGTCATACAGGCTGTGTGCTCCTTCCACGAGGGTTTTGCTGCTTCTCAGCTAGATGGCCACTCATTGACCTTCAAGTTTTTAAGACCTCAGACACTATATGTTTTGATAGCTGGGCACCATCAGCTTTCCTCACCACAATTGCATATCCACACCATGTCTTCAGTGATTACATCAGGAAAGTGGGTAGTGATATGATTTTTGTTCTTTGAAGCCTGTTAACTGATTCCATTGTCACCTCATGGTCACACAGGCAGGTGTGCTTCTTCCATATGGGCTTTGTTGCTTCTGAGGTATATGGGCCGTTTGTGTACTTTCAAAACTTTAAGACCCTAGATACTATATTTTTGATAGCCAAGCACCATCATCTTTCTTTACCACTTTTGCCTGTGTACCCATTTGTCTTCAGTGATTATGTCAGGAAGGTAAGCATCATGGAATGCCAATTTAATAGAACAAAATATTCTGACATTGAGAAAATACTTGAGTGGAGGCCCAATGTTCATCTGATCTCTTAATACTAACCCTATAAATATATGCTTGTAGAGCTACTTCCCCATCATATATAAATATAAAGCTGGGAGGAGACAAGCCAGTCAGCGTGCAGCGTAGCAATGATGAAACATATAACTTTCTTCTAGTTCTTCAATCCAGTATCATGGCCAATTCTACCTTACAAATCTGGCTAGGCCAGAGGATGTACACTTGTACAGATAGAAACCAGAGACATAGGAAATCCAGAACAGATTGCCCTTCAGGACCAGCACTGAGAGTGGGGATACTGGGAGGGTGGAGAGAAGGTTGGGTAGAAAGGGGGACCCAATTATAAGGATCAACATATAACCACCTCCCTGGGGCTAAGACTACAGGAAAGTGGATGAAGGGAGACATCAGACAGTGTAAGATATGACAAAATAATAATAATTCACAAATTATCAAGGGTTCATGAGGGAGGGGACAATGGGGAGGGAGGTGGAAATGAAGAGTTGATACCAAGGGCTTAAGGAGAAAGCAAATGTTTTGAGAATGATGAGGGCATCAAATGTACAAATGTCCTTGACATACAATGGATTGATTTGTGGATTGTGATAAGGGTTGCATGAACCCCCATTAAAATGGTTAAAAAATAAAATAAAATGATTTGGGGAGTTTGCTATCCTTTTCTATATTCTGGAATAATTTCTGTAAAATTGATGTCAAATCTTCTCTGGAACACCTGGTAGAATTTTCCAGTGAAACCATCTGACCCTAAACTATTTTGCTGTTTTGCTGGACACTCTAAAGTGATCTCATTTGTTTTATATTTTGTGATTGATTTTATGAGGTTTTCTACATCAGTCTGTGTGAATAATTTGGGCAGATAGTGCATTTCTGGAAATGTGTCTTTTTTCTCTAAGTTTTCAAATGTCTCAGAGTACAATCTTCCATGAAAATGTGTTGCTATTTTTATGAATTTAATTTGGATTTGTTGTGATGTCAGCCCTCTCATCTCTTATTCTTAATACTTGCATCTTCATTACCTTCCTTTGTTAAATTTACCAGTGGTTTGTCAATTTTGTTCATTCTTTCAAAGAACCAACATTTTTTCTTGTTACATTTTCTATTATTTTCTCTTTTTCATTCGTTTTTTCCCCTTATCTTTGTGATTTCTGTAATTCTGGTGACTGAAGATTGTTTTGTTGCTGTTGTTCTAGTTGCTTAACATACTGTGTTAAAGGGATGGTTTGGGTTCGTGTTTCTTTTTTCATATATATATATATTTTTTATATATGTTTATTGCAATAAATTGCCTTCTGAGGACTGCTGTTGCTGTGTCCCAAATGTTTTGGCCTGCTTTGTTTTAATTCTCATTGGCTCCAAGGAATTTTAAAATTCCATTCTCTGTTTTATCAATTGCCCATAATTTTTAAGGAGCATATTGTTCAGTTTCATATGTTTGAATTTTTGCCCTTTCTCTTCATATTTTGATTTCTAATTTTATAGCATTTTGGTGTGAGAAAATGCATCTAAATTTTCAATATTTTTATGTTTATAAAGACATGCTTTGTGCTATAACATATGGTTTAGTGTGGAGAATGGTCCGTGTACACTATAAAAGAAGGTACACTGTATTGCTCTTGCATGCAATGTTCTGTTTATGTCTAGGAGGTTAAGTTTGGTTCTTTTTTGTCTTTATTGAGTGTTTTTTCCCCAATGATTTATCCTTTTTCAATAGTATTTATTGAAGTATCCTACTATTTTTACTATATTGTCTATTTTTCTTCTCTTCAGTTCTATAAGTTTCATTAACATATTTCAATGGTTGTTATTCTTATTCTAAAGTCCCTTTAAGCATTATGTAGTGCCTTTCTTTGTCTCTCGTGATGGATTCTACCTCGAAATATTTTTTAATGAAAATTAACATTACCACTCTATTTGTGTGTGTGGGGGGGGAGTGTCATTAACTTTCTATAATTTATTTTCAACTCTTCATTTTTAGTCTATTTTGTCTTTGTGACAAAGTATGGCTTTCTAAACAATATATTGATAGATTCTGTTGTATTATTCAGTCCGCTAATCTCTGAATTTTCATTGGTATACTTATCCAATTAGCATTCAGTGTCATTGATATGTAAGGGCTTGTTTGGCCTGATTATCTAGAGAAACAAAACTAGTGACATTAATAGATGCATAAGAAACAATTTCAGGGCTGAGCCCTGGTGGCGCAGTGGTTGTGTGCAGGACTGCAGCCTACAGGGTTGGTGACTCAAAGTCAGCAGCAGCAGCTCTCCTGGAGCAAAGCTGGGCTTCCTACTCTCATGAGGGCAGTGATGCCACCAAAAAAAAAAAAGAAAGAAAAATTTCATAAGTGGACTGAATGTTCCTTCCTATCCTGTCTTAATCTAGAAGCTTTTCCACTTTGGATGATCATACTTATATATGAAATACCAGTGACAAAGCTTCAGCATCTCAGCAACATGCAAGGGATCACAACAGTGGATCGATGAGAAGTGGTAGTGGGAATTCTACTGAAAAAAATGTGAAATTAGTCAATCACAAAAGGCAAACATTGTATTAAATGATTGCCATTCAAAGTATAGAAGAAGGATGAGCATGAAATGTGGCAGGAGGAAGTTAAAAGGAAACCGAGGAAAGATCTAGGAAGCAAATTCATTGATAGAGCTAGAAGCACAGTTGGGTACAAATGTAGGTATATTCATAAAATGGAGATATTCTGGCTGCCCTTGCTGACCCAAGGCCTTTGGGGGTCACCAATGGAGAAACAGGGTCAGGATTATACCCTGTCTGACCCAAGCACACCATGGCAAAACACTAAGGGTGTGCAACAGAGCATGGAGTTCCACATGGAGTGTCAAGGATAAACTTTGAGGCCAGCATGTGGCACCCCATCCGACTCAACCAGAGGACACTCCTGGTGGTCAACAAACAGACCTTGAGCTATTTACAGGTTTTTATCATGCTATTATTTCTATTTTTTACATATATATTGGACATTGGGTTTTTTTTGTTGCTCTTATTGTTGTTTTATTTTCTTTGTTTGCTTCATTTTAAGATGCTATTTTTTTGGTACATATTGTTACCTCTGCAGGTCTATCTAGATAAGTTAGTCTGGATGAACAGTCTGGAGGCAAAAGCGATGGGACTGATGGTTTCCATGGGGGGCATGGGAGAAAGGGGAGGAGGGGGAAAAGAGGTAGTGTTGAGCAGCCCAGGAATAAGAGAATAAGAATTGATTCAAAATGAGTGACAAGGTGGGTGTGAGAAGTCAGATAAGAATTGATCAAAACTAATGCAACAGAGAAAAAATACTGAAACCCAAATGGAGGCTGAACATGATAGTGGGACAAGAGGAAAGTAAAAGGAAATGGAGGAAAGAAATGGGGAGGGGGGATAAAGGGCACTTATAGAGGTTTAAATACAGGCATATACATAGGTGCACATATTTATATATGAGGTGCACATATTTATATATGATGATGAGGAAATAGATCAATAAGTATATATTATAGGGTTAGTAGTTGGACAGCAGATGGGCATTGGACCTCTACTCAAATACTTGCTCAGTGCAAGAACATTTTCCTCTATTAAATAGACATTTCATGATGCTCACATTCCCGACATGATCACTGAAGACAAATGTGTGCATAAGCAAAAGTGGTGAAGAAAGCTGATGGTGCCTGGCTATCAAAAGACATAGTATATCTGGGGTCTTAAAGACTTGAGTAAACAAACAGCCATTCAGCTCAGAAGCAGTAAATCCCATATGGAAGAAGTTCATCAGCCTATGTGATCACAAAGTGTCCAAGGAATTCGGTATCAGGCATCAAAGAACTAAAAATTTTATCATTATAAATGAGGAGGAGTACAGATTGGGTAGCCAAAGCCCATCAATAGGTGAAGCGACATCCTGTTGCAGAGGCGTTGAAGGGAGGAGATGAGCCAGTTAAATTGCAGTGTAGTAACAATGAAATATGCAACCAAACAAATCCAGCTAGACCAGATGATGTGCACTGGAGTTGGAAACATGGGGAATTTAGAATAGAAGATGCCTCAGGAGTCGTGGTGGGAGTGGTGATGCTGGAAGGGTGGAGGGGTGGTGGAATAGGAAGGGGGAACCAATTTCAAGGATCTACATATAACCTCCTCCCTGGGGCATGAACAACAGGGAAGTGAGTGAAGGGATACCTTGGACAGTGTATTATATGAAAAGTAATAACCATGTACAAATTATTAAGGGTTCATGGGGAAGGAAGGAAATATGGGGTGCTGGTACTGGAGGCCTAGGTGGAGGGAGGATGTTTTGAGAGTGATGTTGGCAACAAGGATACAAATGTGGCCTGCATGCAATTGATGTATGGACGGATCATGATGGGAGTTGTATGAGCCCCCAATAAAATGATTTATACAAAAGGGGAGTAGGGGAAGAGAGGAGCCTATACCAAGGATTCAAGTAGAAAATACTTGGAAATGAAGATGACAACATGTGTACAAATATGCTTGATACAAATGATGTATTGAATGTCATAAGAGCTTTAAGAGTCCCCAATAAAATCATGTCAATATATTGAGGAAGTGAATGGATTTTAAACCTCCCTCAATGTAAAAACACTTTGTTCTATTAACCTAGCATTCTGTGTTGCTCGCGCTCCTGATACGATAGCTGAAGAGAAAATGGGTGCATAAGCAAAATATGGTAAAGAAAGCTGATGGTGCCCAGCTATTAAAAATATAGTGTCTGGAGTCTTAATGGCTTGACTTTAAACAAGTGGTCATCTAACAGAGAAACAACAAGCACACATGGAAGAAGCACACTAGCTTTTGCAATCATGAGGTGACACTGGGACCAAAAAGCAGACATCAGAAGACCCCAAACAAACAAAATAACAAAATATGTTGCTTAGAACAAGGGAGGTTGTAACAGAGACACAAAACCCATCTGTAGACGATGGGAGAGCCCATGACACAGAGAATACAGGGAAGGAATGGGTCAATGAGGGTGCAAAAAAGCATCCATAAAACATACAATACTATTCTGGTTCCTGGAGGCTTCCTAATCTCCCACTATCATGATGAGGAAGTAATGCCTTTCACTGCACAGCATGTTCACAGTAACAGAAAAGAGATAAGAACTCAAGACACGAAATCCAGGGACAAGAATGGGAATAGCAATACCGTAGTGCATAGGGAAGGAGGGAGAAGAGGGGAGGAAGGGAGATCCAGTCACCGTGACCGACAGGCACATAATCACACACCACACCCATGCCCAGGGCCATGGACAACAGAAACCATAGGAGAAGGAAAACAGCAATTTGTGTAACAATCATAATTTACAATTCAACTAGAGGCCAAGAGAGTGGGGGAGATGGGGGAGGACCTGATACCAAGAGCTAAATAGAAAGCAAATGTCTAGGAAATAATGATTTAAACATATGTATACCTGTGCTTGATACAATTGTTACAAAAGCTGTAAGAGGCCTCAATAAAATGTTTTTTTTTTTAAAAAAGTTACAGCAAAAACAAGGACCATGACCTTTTATCCCTGAATTGCCAGGCTGTTCTTCAAAGGTATCCCTGCATTGAGCCATACAACCAGTCTTACACTTAAAACTTAGCCAAATAGTTATCTTTTATCCCACTCATAGACTATAAAACCCCCACCATACCAAATAAGTGAGAGAGGAATGTTTCAGATACACTGAATGTGTAACTATTCAAGACTGTGTCTTTCAGAGAAGATGTCTATTTAAAAAAGGCTGGAATGAGCCCAAGAATTCCAGACATGTTGATTAAGATGTTTATTTTTACCTCTGTCCTAAGTTGATTGCTACACTGATTCATTTTTCAGGGTCTTTCTCATTTGTCTAGATTAATGCTACCTTTTGAAGGCTCAGATGTTTCTTGTTTCTAACACATACTTTTCTAGGAAGCTGCCTGTCTTATCCTCTCTTTTCCCCATGTTGTAGAATCTGTTTCTAAAGACATGTCTATTCCCTTCTTTCTCTTGACACTTGTAGAATCACAAAATCTAGCATCCTGGTTTGTGAAGAAAAAGCACAGTAAGCAGTGTGTTCAAATAGGTTAACCTTTATGATACAAAACGCTACTCTTTTATACTTGAGTGTGCAGAATAATTTCTCTCATTATCACTTTGTCTCTCCCTACTCTAAAAGCTCAGAAACTAACAGTACTTCACCCAACAGTCCTAACTCTTTTTGGAAAGGATGGACCTCCAGAACATGCTACCACAGCTCTCTCTTTAGTCTATTACACAAATGGCGCTAAATACTTTAAATAGCCAGTTAATTTTCTGTTGCTGATACAACTTTTATCTCTGCACTTTTTTTTGTTGTTTTTTTGGGGGGGCATCACTGCCCTCTGGTAGTGGGAGTAGGAGACCCAACCTTTGCCCCTGTGGAGCCGCTGCTGGAATTGAACCTCCATCCCAGTGGGCCGCAGTCCCGCGCACAACCACTACGCCACCGGGGCTCAGCCTATCTCTGCACTTTTATCATGGAACCTGCAAAGTAGAAGATCCACACCCCACAAGGAAAAAATAATTCCTTAGTATCATCTGCCACAATATGCAGAAAATCTCAGTTCAACAGCTTGAAAAGGAGTCCCTGAGGGACGTATCATAGAGCCTGAACTTTCATACAAAGCAACAGACTTCTTTCCCATTCCTAATGGTTCCTCCCAAGAGTCCTTAATTTCACCTCCTCCCTCTTGCTAAGGAAAATTCCTCTCACTATGTTCTAAATCACTTCTTCTGTTCCCAGAGGACAGAAAACTAGTTAACAAATCATCTCCTAATTACTGTTCCTTAATTAAAAGATTAGGGAAGAGCTAGTCTAGTGATATAAACACAGATTCCAACTTCAGGGAGCTCAAACTAAGACACAAGATAATGATTCTTGTACTTAGGAACTCCAATTCTTTTTTTTTTAATCATTTTATTAGGGGCTTTTGCAGCTCTTACAACAGCTCACACATTCATTGTGTCAAGCACTTTTGTACCTATGTTGTCACCATACATTTCAAAATAGTTTCTTTCAATTTGATTGCTTGATATCTGGTCCTCAGTGTTTTTCCTCTCTCTCCCACCCTCCCACCCTCATGAACCATTGATATATTATAAATTATTATTATTTTCATATCTTATACCATCCACTGTCTTCCTTCACTGATATTTCTGTTGTTTTTCATCTTGGGTGGGGTTGGGGGAGGTATACCTCAATCAATATGATCACCCCCCCCTTCTCTCCCATTTTCCCCCTACATTCATGATATCACTACTCCCATTATTGTTCCTTGGAGATTATCTGTCTGGATTCCAAGTGTTGAGAGCTCTTATCTTTGTCAGTATACATGTTCTGGTCTAGCTGAATTTGTAAGGTAGTACTGGGGGTCATCATATTGAGGGTGGAGGTGGGTATGGTACACTAAAGATGTAGAAGACTGTTGCATAGTTCCTCAGTGCTATACTGCACCTTGAATGGCTTTTACTTTCTTTATGAGCCTTCTGTAAGTGGATGTCTGCCAATGGGTTTTGGGTATCAACTCACCCCCCATTATTTGCATCAATATTATTGTTTGTCTTGGGGGCTATTCTGATGTATGATACTTGATTTTCTTGATATCTCATGATCAAACCGGCAGGTGTGCTTCTATCTTGTGGGCTTTCTTGCTTTCCAGCTAAATGACCACTTGTTTACCATGAAAACCCTAGACATTATATCCTTCAATAGCCAGGTACCATCAACTTTCTTCACCAAAATTACTTATGCACCCATTTTGTCTTCAGCAATCATGTCAGGGAAGATAACATGATTGGTGATGTCAGAATGCCAGGCTATTAGAACAAAGTATTCTTGCATTGAGGGAGAATTTGAGTAAAGACCCAATGTCCATCTGCTATCTTAATCCTTAACATATAGCATTCATAAAAGTCAACAGACAGCCCTGAAAATATTCATAGGCTTTCCCTCCCTTCTATATAAGATAGGCAGGATAAACAACTCCAAGGAGAAAACAAAAGAGACTGATGGTTTCTGGGGGCACATGGGATAGAGCGAGGTGGGTAATGAGAAGTGAGGAGCCAACAAACCCAGGCACAGGGGAGCAACAAGTGATCCAAAATTGATGGCAAGGGAAAAAAAAGAAAAAAATTGATGGCAAGGAGGGTGTAGAATGCTTGGTGGGGTTTGATCAAGTGCAATGTAACTAAGAGAAATTACTACAAACAGAATGAAGGTAGAGCATCATAGTGGGACAAATGGAAATTAAAAGAAAATAGAAGGAAGAACTAGAAGGCAAAGGACATTTATATAGGTATAAATATGGGCACATACATATTTAATATATTTTTATATAACAGTAGGGACATAGACCTTTGACATATATTTATATGTTAAGTATTAGGGTTGGTATTAAGGAACACATGCTAATGAGAGATAATTACAACAGGGCCTGTGCATATGAAAAGAAAGACATTAAAAATTGTAGGGAAAATGTGTAAACAACCTTAATGCTCATCAATGGGCAAGTGATAAGAAAACTATGTACATACATACAATGAAACATTATATAATGCATGTTAAAGGATAATGATGAATGTGTGAAACATAACATGGATATATTTGAAAGCCATTGTCCTGAGTGAAATGAGTCAATCACAAAATACAAATGCTGTATAAGACCACTATTGCAAAAAGTAAAAAAAATTTAAAGTTTATATACAGAAAGAAATATTCTTGATGAATATGAGTACCAGGACTGGAATGATAAGGAAAAATCACAAACTGAAGATTGGGTTTGCATGAAATTGGATGAAAAAAATAGGGCACTACACAATTAAGGGTCATCAGCAAAAGTATTAATGTTATTTTAGCTGAACAACAGAAAGACCTGCAAAGTGCACATATAAGCTCAAAGGGGTATTATTTGACAAAAAAACAAAGTTCAGAAAACAGATTGGCAGAAAAGAAAGCTAAATGGAACAAGAATCCAGGAAAGTAGGAAGAGCACTCTTACTTTGAGAGAACTAAAATTATTTTCCCCAACCCTTCCCTGAGAGAACTAAAATTATTATCGCAGCACAAAAAGTGTATAAATTGTTCGATGGAAAAGGAATGTTCTCTGTAAACTTTCACCCAAATCATAATATCCAAGATGAAAAGAAATCTAGATTTCATTTCCATGGTGTGCATGTATAGTTCTTAAAATCCAGACCTGCATATAATATCAATAATAGTTTACAATTGCATATGGTTCCGGTGGTTGTGACATAATCTGGTGTCAACTTGTGAAGGGGTGGAGTCTAACCTGTCAATCAGGTCACAAATTGATGACTTCATTTGGAGGCACCACAGAAACAAATAGCTCCCAGGAAACCAGGTACAGTCACTCCCTGTGATACATTACTGACAACAAGCTTGATGAAGCTATGCTGATGCAGCCAAGGTCCTCTACCATCACTGGATCCACAAGACTTTTCACCCACTGGCATGTAATAATCTTGCATTCAGCATCATTGCATGTGTTTCACAAGTCTAAAGAGAAATTTATAGATTGTTCTCAGACATATAAGCTAATATCGAACTTATGGACTATATCTGGACTAACTCATGTTTTCTCAATATTCAACTGCTCTTGTACATAGCAATGATGAAACACAAAATGTTCCTCTAGTTCTTGAATATTTTCTCCCCCAATCCCACTATCATGATCCCAGTCCTACCTTACACATCCGCTGAACCACAGAGTTTACACTGGTACAAATAGGAACTGGAAACACAGGGAATCCAGGACAGAAGAAACCCTCAGAACTGCTGGTGGGAGGGGCGATAATGGGAGGGTGGAGGGAAGGTGGAGTAGAAAGAGAGAGCAGAATGCAAGGATCTACATTCCTAGGGGGGTGGACAGCAGAGAAGTGGGTGAGGGGAGACATCAGATAGTGTAAGATATGGCAAAATAATAATAATTAATAAATTATCAGGAGGACGGGGATCAGGGAGGAAGGGGAAAAATGAGGAGGGGATATCAGAGGCTCAAGTGGAAACCAAGTGTTTTAAGAATGATGAGATAAACAAATGTACAAAAGTACTTGACACAATGGATGTATGTGTGGGTTTTCATAAGAGTTGTGTGAGGCCCCAATAAATTGATATTTTAAAAAGTTCTTTCTTATAGACATATGAATTTCTTTAGATTTGTTTCTCTAGTCAACCCAAACTAACACACTTCCCATGAACCAGGCATTTTTCTCTGTTTGCAGATAATTGCCTATAGCATAATTGGCATTGTTAATCTTGTTTTCCAGCTAGAAAGACTGTGACATCAAAGAAGTCATGACTTGTATATGGTTGGCTAAGTTCAGATAACTATCCTCTCTCCCAAAGCACATGTGAGTGGATCCTTTTTAGCAGTCAGTGTTTTCTTTCACTAGAGATTGACATCAGGAGAATAAATACATCTAACTGATTATAAAAACCCATCGTCTATGGCTCTATGGACGACAACACTGGAGACACAGTGTCAGGATTGGCCCAGTCTGACCCTGCCACACTGAGACAAAACACTAAGAGCGTGTGACAGAGCAAGCAGAGTAGGTCCCAGGGGAGTGCCAACGATAGACTTTGGGGCCAGGACATAGCACCCCATTGGACTCAACAATGAAAGACATTCCTAGAGGTCAACCAACAGACCTTGAACTATTTACAAGTTTATCTTTTTAAATTTTTCATTATTTTTACAATTTATTCTTCTTATTATTATTTTCTTTTTGTCAATGATTTCTTAGTTGTCATTTCGTCTTCCTGTGTAACGTTGTTTTGCTATATCTTGGGGCTTTGTGCATATTATTATCTCTATAAGTCTATCTAGATAATCTAGGCTGGATGAATATTCTGGAAGAGAAAACAATTGGACTGATGGGGGACATTGGAGAAAGGTAGGTTGGGGAAAGGAGGTAGTGTTGACCAACCCAGGGACAAGGGAACAAGTGAGCATGTGAGAGACCTGGTAAGGATTGATCAAAGGAAATGTAACTGAGAGAAATTACTGGAACCCATATGAAAGGTGAACATGATAGTCAAACAAGAGAAAAGTAAAAGGAAACATAGAACAGAACTAGGAGGCAAAGGACATCTATAGAGGTCTAAATGCAGGAATGTACATATATAATTATATTGATATATGAAGATGGGGAAATAGATTTATGTGCATATATTTATAGGTTTAGTATTAAGGTAGCCAATGGACATTGGGTCTCCACTCAAGTACTTCCTCAATGCAAGAACACTTTGTTCTATCAAACTGGCACTCTACGATGCATACCTCCCCAACATGATCACTGAAGACAAATGTATGCATAGACAAAGGCGGTGAAGAAAACTGATAGCCCAGCTATCAAAAAACATAGCATCTGGTATCTTAAAGGATTGAAGATAAACAAGCGGTCATCTAGCTCAGAAGCAACAAAGCCCACATGGAAGATGCACACCAGCTTGTGAGACCATGAAGTGTCGAAGGGATCAGGTATCAGGCATCAAAGAACAAAAACCGTACCAATGTGAATGAAGGGGGAGTGCGGATTGGGGATTCAAAGCCTATCTGTAGGTAACTGGACATTTACTTACAGAGGGGTCACAGGGAAGAAATGAGTCAGTCAGGGTGCAGTGTAGCAATGATGAAACATACAACTTTTCTCTATTTCTTAAATGCTCCCTTCCCTCTCCCCCCACTTCATGATCCCAGTTCTACCATACAAATCCAACTAGACTGGACAATGTACACTGATACAGATAGGAACTGGAAACACAGGGAATCCAGGACCAGTGCTGAGACTGGTGGTACCTGAGGGTGAAGGAAAAGTGAGGTAGAAAGAGAGAACAGATTATAAGAATTTACATATAACTTCCTTCTTGTGGGATGGACAACAGGAAAGTGGGTGAAGGAAGAAATAAGACAGTGTTAGATATGGCAAAATAAAAATACTTTATAATTTATAAAGGGTTCATGAGGGAGAGGGGAACAGGAATAAAGGGGGGAAATGAGAAGCTGATACCAAGGGTTTAAGTAGAAAGCAAATGTTTTGAGAATGATGAGGGCAATAAATGTACAAATATGATTGACATGCAATTGGTGTATGTTTGGTTTGTGATAATAGTTGTATGAATCTCTAATAAAATTATGTTAAAAAACTCATCTGCTTCAGTAGGTCCTTTTAACTGGGGTACTCTCCAAAAATCAAAATAAAAAAAAAGACTCCCTTAACCAGATTCATTCAATTCTTGAGAATTTGATACCATATGTATTTCTATTCTTGCTAGCTATCAATCAACCCCAATTCATGGTAAATATATGTAAAATGGAACAAAATGGTATACTGTTGACCCCATAATCATTTGTGGATGAAACTGCTGTGTTGCATCAGGTTTATACTGACTGATTTTCAGAAGTAGATCACCAGAACTCTCTGGCCAATCCATCTTGATCTGGACATTCTATTAAAACCCGTTCTGTCACAGGAACACTCACAACTCCCCAGTGTAAGTGTATTGTCCAGGAATCAAACATTGATATACCACCCAAAAAGTGAGAAATTTACCACCAAACCACCACTACCTTTTTTTTTCTGAAATATCATCAAATAAGCTTTTATTGGAGGTAAGTTTAATGTGAAAGTAAAAATAGATCAAAGAGCTTTTCAATGCCTCACATTTTAAATAAAAATAAGAGGTAAAAAAATTCTAGCTACCCTTCTATGTTATCTCAATTATCTCTAGGCCAAGTAATCAGAAAAAATTAATATGTTAAATATACATATTAATGTGAACAACTGCATAACTGCAATTGTAGCACTTTTCAAGAGATATTTAGATTATTTGTCCAGTTCTTTGTCCCAATGTACTTGAACTGACCAGGAATTTCCTAAAATATATATATAAACTATAAACTAAATATATATATATATATAAACTATATATATTTATATATAAACTATATATATAAACTAATATATATATTAGTTTTCCAGTGTTCAAAGTCCTCAATTGCTAAATGTTTTTTTAATTAGTGAATGACTTGATCAACCCATCAACAAATTAATAAGTGAAAGAAGAAATAAACTGATGAATGTAGCTATTCCCTCAAACATCCACATATACATCACATGCAAACTATATACTAAGTAGATCTCTAAATATTCATTATATAATTACTAATGAGTAGTCTGTCTTTTGTTTACTTCTTTTCTATGTTTCATTTTCCTGCAGCACGAAGGCTTCAGAGATAGGGACCTGGTGTTTCCAAGTGATTGATTGTCTCTAGGACCAATCGGTGCTCTCGCTTCCTCCAGAATTGATGGTCCCAGCCCCACTGTGGTAGTGTAGTTTTTCATTACATGAAAAGGAAAAGTGATTTAATAATTCTTTATGTCTTATATTGCTTTAAAGAATTTCAGACAGTTAAAAATTGCATGGATTTTTTCATTGTCTGTGTCAGTGTAGGAAAAAATTATTTGTTTTGTTTTTCCTATTTTTAATATGAGCCAGATGAAACAAAAAGATTGTTTCTCTGCAAACTATAGGTCAAGCATCTTTAGGGGTTCTGGGACACTCTGTAAGCTATCATATTATCTTTCTTCCTTGACAGACTACTATTAGGTCATATATTGTTTCAACATTTATTATTTTTCATATCCGTTTATGTTTATACTAGAATATATTTTAAAATTCCAATCTGTTCATTTGGCTTCATTACACAGCACTTCTTACCCAACCAATTTTGAATGGCTTTCAATATTTTCCAGTTTCATATTTGTCATATCAGCTTGAAACAATACCCTAATTATGTCTGTTTTAATTTGTTAATGAAGTTCACTACCCAGAGAATAAAGTGTTGGAAGATCACACCTGTAAAGGTAAGCACAAAGAGTCTAGAAGAATGGAAAGCATATGCTGAGAAAAGTCAGTCATCACAGAAAATAAAATAATAATGTTAGAACCAAATGTAGTCACTGGTATTTGTTTTCAGAAGGTCATCACTAATTTTAACATTTGGAAACACTCTTGTAGACGGCAGCAGTTGTCTCCACAGCCCATGTGAGTGTATCTTCTGATTCACAACAGAGGTTGCAAGATTTAATTGCAAACTGGTCCAAAATTTCCCTCTTGTTTTCAGAGTCAGTAACATATGGGCCTTTGGGATGCATATAGAAAAGAGAAGTTTTCGACTTGCTCTAGTAACATGAAAACAGGATGACAATTTTTCCATTACTATTAGTACCCTACTGAGGGATTTTGACACCATCTTAGAAAGTTATGAGGACTTCATAATTAATTTGAGTGTCTTTATTTCTGCTATTGATTTACCAATCTAAAGGTATTTATGTACTACCTTAAGTAAATTTCACCTGGATCAAGAGACCATCTCAAGAATAGATTTAGCATATTTGACACTAATCGCCAAAGAAAAGACAAGGATGACATCAAGAGTTCAAGGCAAAAAACTTTAAGGGGATGTAGATTCTGGGACGTTAAAGGCTTGAAAATAAACAAGCGGCCATCTAGCAAAGAAGCAAAAAAGTCTACATGGAAGAAGTACAGCAGTCTTGGTGATCACGTGGTTTTGAGTGGATCAGCTATCAGGCATCAAAGAACAAAAAATCATATCATTGTGAATGAGGAGGAGTGCAGAGTGGGGAGCCCAAGCTCATCTGTGGGCAAATGGATATTCCTTCACAGAAGGCCTGGAGAGGGGAGGAGGCTGTCAGGGTGCAATATAGCAATGAACATACAATGTTTCTCTAGTTCTTGAATACTTCCTCCCCAGCCCTCCCCCACTATCATGATCCCAGTTCTACTTTACACACCAGCTGGACCTGAGAATGTACACTGGTACAGATAGGAACTAGAAACACAGGGAATTCAGGACAGCACAACCCATTAGGACCAGCGGTGAGAGAGGCGATAATGGAGGGTGGAGAAAAATTGGGATAGAAAGGGATACCAGAATGCAAAGATTTACATATGGCCTTTCCTAGGGTATGGACAGTGGAGAAATGTGGGTGAGGAGAAGTGTCAGATTGTGTAATATGTGTCAAAATAATAATAATAATTTATAAATTATTAGGGGTTCATGGGGGAGGGGGAATGGGGAGGGAGGAGGAAAATGAGGAGTGAATACCAGGGGCTCAATGGGAAAGCAAGTGTCTTGAGAGTGATGAGGTAAACAAATGTATAAAAGTGCTTGACATAATGGATGTATATGTGGATTGTGATAAGGGTTGCATGAGCCGCCAATAAAATTAATTTTTAAAAAACAAAAAGCATAATCATTAGAGAAAAATATTTTCTGTCTTGAAACATCAAAACCCACAGTCTTTTAAAGAGAAAAAATGCTAAGAATAAACTTAATGTCAATTTAAAAAAAAAGGTAAACACTGTTATATAGAGATTACTACAATATCAATGATCCATGAGTAGATGCATGGATTAACACACAGGCTGAATGGCTGTGGGAGTGAGAGTAGGAGTACACTCTCAAACACAGGATTGGCTATGAAAACATGTATGCATAGGTATCTACTTTTGCTGCAAATATATCCGTGAATGTAGCAGAGCACTCAGGAAGCAAAGTTATGAAAACAGACATAACCAAACACGGTTAGAGAGTATGTCACTTAGACCTAGAGGCACAGGGCCAAAGTGTTGGACATTAATGTCATAGGGGGGAAACCAAGGTACAACATATTCAAAGACAATGTTCTACATCTTGCTAGGTGAATAGTGACTTGAGTCTTAAAAACTTGTGAAAAGTCATCTACAGTACAAGTATTGGTCTCTCACTATCTAGAGCAAAGAAAAGAAAAGAAAATCAAAAGTAAAAAGAAATATTTATTCCAATGGAATAATTTTTGTGGTTGTTAGGTGCCATTGCTTCCAACTCCTAGGGACCCTATGCACAAAAGAATGAAGCAGTGTTCTGTCTTGCACCATCCTCACAATGACTCCTCCTCTGCTTGAACCGAATATTGCTGCCACAGCATAGACACATCTCATCAAGGGTCTTCTTTTCCTCTGATCCTCTACCAAGTTGATGTCCTTCTCCAGGACTGCTCTTTCCTGACAACAAGTCTAAAGTATATAAGAAGAAGTCTTACCCTACTTGTCTCCCAGAAACTCTCTGACATTACTTCTTCAAAGACGAATTTGTCTGTCTTTTGGCAGCCTATGGAAATTACAATATTCATTTCCAGCACCACAATTCAAATGCATCAATTCTTCTTAAGTCTTTCTTACTCAATGTCCAACTTGCACATGTGTATTAGGTGACTAAAAATACCATGGCTTGAGTCAGACAGACCTTAGTCCTCAAAGTAACATCCTTGTCTTTCAGAGGGGATCCAGGTGTAGACCCTGCAAATGGATTTTGGGTTTCCACTGCTATCCATAGCCTTTTCCAAACCAAGTCTTCACAATTTACTCACTGATACCATTCCCTCATTTGGATATAGATTTTATTATTTACAATCATTGGATCACACAGTCTGGTTCTTCCATGTGGACTTAGTTGATGTTTCACTTAGATAGCTACTTGTTTTAAGGCAAGGCTTTAAGATCCTCTATGCTATTCTTTCTAATGACTGGCCACCATGTAGTTCCTTTGCCCCACTTTCTGTGGTGCTTCTGCAGTTATATTTGATGAATATCAATTTACCACTAGAGTGGTCTGCAAGTTTTTATTTGGCTCCCCAATTAGATCCAGTGGAGGTCAAGGGTATTCACTTCCCAGTGTTTCCCTGCTCAATGTTGTGCTGAGAAGAGGCTCCTGCACAAGTCTTATTTATAGAACTATCAATTCACTGTGTACATTGCTTAAGTCTCTGTGATCCAGTTTAGTGAATTCAAAGTTGAGAGACAAAACAAAAAGGCAGATTTATGGTCCCTTTCCTATCTTGGTTGTTATGACACTAGTAAACAATTATTACTAGAATGAACCAGCAGCAGGGAGTCATCTAATTTTCAATCATAAGCCTTTGCCAACTTTCTCCTTTCCAGAATTTTCTAGAAAGGGAGAAACTAAAAAGTAATCTTTAAATTTCCATCAGTTTCTATGAGTCCTATATATCTGTAATTAAGTCCTATTTTCCCATTGTCATCACAGCACACACACATACACACGCACATAGATGGAATGACACATGGAATGAACAATGAAGCACAGCTGTTGTTCAATAAGGTACCAATAACTGGCTTTTATATGTACATACTGGTAATGTCAAGGAAGGAAAAAGATGAAGCAAAAGATTCAAAGAAGAAAAAAATAGAAAATATTATGCCACTATATGTATTCCAGAGGTGTAAAAATTAGAATATTTGAGACAGTCTAGAGGTATGTCGCTAGGGGCAATGACCTGAAAGCCAGTTGAATAAATGTAGAACTAAGCAGGAAATTTCCCAGTTGGTCTGTCATACTAGACTTGACAGCCCCAAGGAGTCCGTGGAAGCTTATGTCATTAAAAATCTTTCATATTTATATCCTGCTAATAAGAATGACTCCACTTTTCTGGGATTAGAGTATGTTTGGGGGTCTTACATCTCAACCCTCTCATTTTCCTAGATGAGAAGACAGGGGTTCAGAAAAAGAAAATTACCTTTGCAGAATCACAGAGAAAAACCTTAACCTGATTGAATGCTCTAATTTCCCTTCTCACTTTCCCACCCACTAGGAAAACCACACACTCCCCCAAGATTCTGAGCAATGATTCTGAGCAATGATATCTAGGCTATATTCAGGGACAATTTGAAGTTCAAGTTGATCTACTGTCTAGGAAGCATTTAGCACATGTTTCCTTCTCTGGTTCCCATAATTCAACACTCTGATTTTTTTAATGTTTCACTAGAATCTTCTTGTTAGTCATCTTTGGATGACAATTTTCAAGGCTTAGTCCTTGCCTTTCTGTTAGTGTTGACCAACCTCTAGCATCCAAGGGGGTCCAAAGAAGCAATTTTACAGTTAAAATATAGAAAGATCACAGTAAAGTCATGAAAGATAGAAGAAAGAGTGAAATAAAGGGGTCAGACACATCATGAGCTCAGCATCTAGGTTCACACAGAAAGTGGGATTTGGGGAAGAAAGATAGAGTGTCCTCTTTATTTCTGACCAAGCTATATGGGCATGATTACACATGTCACAAGAAGGGACTATACAATAGGCATATGCGTAACAGGAAGGGGATTTGCAAGGGGTATTTATGCAATAGGATGGGAGGCATTAGGGGTAAACATCTGTCAAGGTGGGCACACCCTAGACAAAATACGGCAGTCTAACCTTGGTCACCCTTGGGTGGACTTGTCTTCCTTCAGGAAACATTCTACTATCCAAATTAGAAGGAAGTGGGCCCTACTTAGGTTGGGACAGACTATACAGTCTGATTGCTTTAGGTGGCTGATAAACCTTAAGGAAACTAACCTCTGACCTACTTGCAATGACCTCCAAGCATAGTCCTTTACAATGTGTAGCAAGCCACATTTTAGATTTGGCTTATATTTGGGGGAGATAACCTGGGGAAGAACCCTTTTATATCCCACATCTTTCTATGCTTTCCACTCATTTCCACCTTTGTACTTCTATTGAAATACTGTCAAATTGCAATTCCATTGTAGGTGTCTTACCTCACCTCAAAACTCAAGACTCATGCAATCTGCTACCCATTGGTTCTCTCCACTTGATATCTCATTTAAAACTAAATATGGACTAACTTGAACATAACACTTATACCACTCTGCCTCCATTGTTCCTAAGTCAGAAATGTCAAAATCTTCCCTGATTCCTCAACCCTGGACTCACCACAATACCAGCATCTTCTGCTTCTTGACCTGTATAGCTCTTAAACATCTCTTTTATCTGTCTCCATCTCTACAGTCAACACACCTACATATCTTCATCATCTCTCACATGAACTACTGCTTTTTATTAGTATCATTGCTTCCACCTCTGCCTCCATATTCTATTGTCACAAATTAACCTCTATGGAATATACAGAAACATCTTTTTAAAATGAAACATAAGCATGTTAATTGTTGCTAATATCTGTGAAGTCAATTTCAATTTACAACAAACCAATGTACAATAGGATAAAATATTGCAGAGATCTGCACCATCTTCATCATTTTGGTACATTTGAGTCTTTGCTATGGTCACTTTATATTTTCAGTTCCTTTCAACATAAAGTGCTTATGTTCTATCACTATCTTATTGAGAAATATTTTACTGTGTCACATAGGATATTCACTGACTAAATTTTAGCATTAGATTGATATGGCTTTCTTCTTACTTTGTCTTGGTGTAGAAGTTCTATTGAAAACTGTCTTCAATTTGTACTTAAATTGAATAGTAGCTAGAATATTCATAATGGGCTGAGCCCCGGTGGCATAGTTGTTGTGTGCGGGACTGTGGCCCACTGGGTTGGTGGTTCAAATCCAGCAGCAGCTCTCCAGGAGCAAGGCTGGGCCTCCTATTCCCACCAGAGGGCAGTGATGATCCCTCCCAAAATATTAATAATATAGTTTCCAACATCACAGCAACACAAAGGCCACCATAGTACAACCTGAGAGACTGATGGTGAAAAGAAAGCTACTTTGCCTACATTTAAATCCTTCAGTGTATTTTATCCGGTTGCCCTGAGAGTCAAACTGGGACCTGCCAGCCTCTTCATATTCATCTTTTAACCCTCTTACACATGCTATTGCTTCAGACATTCAATTCTTTGATTTTAAACAAATCTTCCCTGGCTTTCATATGTTTGCACAATCTATTCCTTCATTAATCCATCAATTCCAGTCTACTGATAGACCCATATGTTAGGCAGGGTTCTCTAGAGAAACAAAATCAGGGCACTAGATGATGATAGATAGATGATAGATAGCCCTATCTTTCATGGAACAGTTCATATATTGAAAGTTCTTTAACTCACACAGGCTGCCGATCCAAGGTAAAGGAAACAGTCAATGGAGTCTTCCCTCAGGCAAGACAGGCAGAGTCTGCCAGCAGGCAGCAGACTGCAGTGTTGGTCAGCAACTGTTAGTATCACGGGAGTTTAGTGAAGCATACCCTGATGGGATCCTGAACTAAAGTGGTCACAGCAAGCACAGTCCCCACCAGCTTCCAGTTCAAATGATGTATGTGCCAGCATGGCAAAGCAGGTCTCAAAGCAGTTTCAAGTTCTAGTGACAGGATCCACAGATTGGCTTGGCCCACAGGTAGTGCAGCACACAGTTGAGGCAAGAACTAGCTCAAACATCACCAGGAAGGAAGAAGGGGGCAGGCATTGGAATGTAATTTATCTCATTGCCCTCCAATCAAGCTGTGCTTCATTAAACTCGGTCTATTTGTTCCAATTGATGTAGTTGGCACAATAAACCTAACTATCATACTCGATTGCTAAAATTGCTACCTTATAATGGTCTTTCTTACTCTCAAATGAGCTCAGATTTTCATGTTATTTTGTCACACAATGTTCTCCTTTTATTTTATCATTATGTCACCACTGAGATACAATATAGTTTTTGTCTGCTTCAACTCTATAAACTAAGATTTCTAGTTTAGTTGTTTCTTTGCCCCGAAGCTGAGCACAGACAGGGTATGCATCAGATTCTAAATAAATATTTTGGAAGAATGAGTGATACAATTGCTAAACTCAGGACCACCAGCAAGGTGCTTTCCCCCTTACTTCTTTGTCTTCCTTAAATAGAAGGTTCAAATGCTTAAAAGAGCACAAAGATGATGGGACCCAAGACATCTCACATACTTTTTAAAATTTATTAAAATCATTTTATTGGGGGCTCATACATCGTTTTCCACAATACATAAATACATATACTGTGCCAAGCACCTTCATATGTCTGCTGCCATTATCATTCTCCAAATATCCACTCTTCCACTTGAACCCTTAAAATCAGCTTCCCATCCTTTCCCCTCTTTCCCTGCTCTCCCTCCCCCACTAAACCTCAATACTTTATAAATTATTAGTGTTCAGTCATATCTTACACTGCCCGAAATCACATGCATTTAAGAAATATAGGATTAAAGTCTGTTAGGAGAGCTTCTGGACTCTGGGAAAGTGGGCATTCAGTTACTGGCACACATTCATACAGCCACAGAGTTGATGCACACATTAGGCATTATGAACATGAAGGTTTTGTGTCAATTTGACTGACCAGTCTTCTCAATGATTTGGCAAGTAAGATCTAACAATTGAAAATAATGAGATGTTCTAAAGAGTATGACCCTCTTAAAAATATAAGTGGACACCATAGAAAAACTTATTTTCTTTTCTCGGGGTCTGGATTCTACAGCTAGCCTGAGTCAGTGACCTGTTGTATTGACTGCTGACCAGTCATAAGCAGCCTGTCGTCTTATCTGCTGATCTTGAATACTCAAGCATGCAGATGTTTTACTATTAAGTAGAGTCATTGATGTATCTTCTTTACTAGAACAACCAACATAATGTCATCAATGTAATGTACCAGTGTGATGCCTCATGGAAAGAAAGGTGATCAAGTTACCTGCAGACTAAATTATGAGACAGTGTTGGAGAGTTGATATACTCTTGGGTAGGACAGTGCAAGTGTTGGCCTTGTTAACTGAAGACAAACTACTTCTGGTGTCCTTTCAAAACCAGAATTGAGAAAAAAAACATTGGACAGATATGTAGCTGTGTACCAGATTCTAAAATACACATTCACTTTTCTCAAACAATGAAGCATGTCTAGAACAGGAGCTGTCATTGGAGTCACCACCTGCTTAAGCTTATGATAATACACCTTCATTCTTGAAGATCCACTGCTTTGATGCCTAGGACAAATAGTCAAGTCAAAAAGTGTTGTGATAATAATCATCACTTCTGCATCCTTTAATTCTTTAATGTTGGCACTAATCTCTTTAATTCCAAAAAAAAACCAGTATTGCATTTGGTTTATTCTTTCTTTCTTTCTTTTTTAAACCAGAAAAGAAATTTATTTCCTGAAACAAGTGAGAAATATTTGAGCATATAGAAAATTTAGACTGAGTCAAGAAAGAGGTCAACTGACCAAGTATCATGCTATACTATGGTTTTCTTAAGTAGAGGCAGTTCTAATATCTTCCCCACAGCTTATTTTACCACTACTATTTTTTATTTTATCAGGGATCTAATATAGGGGTTCTGCTAGTTGCTGAGTATGCTTATTACAATTACTCATGCTGGAATGAGAAAATAACTACAGCATAGTTATGAGGAACCATTGGATCCTATGTGAGATGAAACCAAGCTAAGACTCCATTAATAACTATAGTTCTATACCCCTATAGTGAAACTGGTGGACTGCAATGTGTTTTGGGTCTTCTAAATAAGTGTTAATTCAAGGATAATGTCTAGTAATCACTCGATATTCTGTTCACTTCTTTTTCCGCCATTGAACTGTCACTCTTGTAAAAAGCTGCATGTTACATTAGGGAAGGTTAGGAGAAAAACTAACAGTGTAACTTTTTAGTCATCGAGTAGAACTATTCCTCAAGAAGACCTGGATTCTCATCCATCTTAACCATCCATGTTGGTTCATAACATGACTCTAATCTTTACTGATTCACCATGACACTCTATTCTGGTAAAGTTAAATTAGATTTCCATTCAATTGACCTAGAACTTTTCTGTTTATACAGAACAAGTAGATATTTAGTAGGTTGTCCATTTATTTCACTCCTAGGGTTATGTAGCCTATATGTTAAGTTTATACAAGTCAAACTATTTAGATTACTTTTATTTGACTCTGTTGTTCATTACAGTAACAACATTTGCCTGTTTCCTTTAAGTGCTGGCATTTGACCTCTAAGCTAAGGTAGACTTGACTGGCTACCACTATTGAGTATCCAATGTGCCAGGAGCATATACCAACACTGAATCCCTGTTATGGGAGGTTTTCCTAACTGTTGCTCTTAGGTGTCATCCTGTCAGTCCTGGACCAAAGTGATGCTATGCCCAGCAGAATGACACTATCTGGTCATGTGTCATCTTTGCAATTGGTCCTGTGTTAAAGCCAATTACTGTTGCCACTGTGTCAATCCATTTTGCAGTAGGTTTTCCTTTTTTTCACTGCAGTTCGATTTTACCAAGCATGATGTCTTTCTGCAGCAACTGGTCTCTCCTAGTAAACTGTCCAAGGGCTGTGAGTTGAAGTCTCATCATAACTTTCTCCAGGGACCACTCTGGCCATACGTCTTCCAAGACAGATTTGTTTCTCTTTTGGCAGTCCATGGAAAGTTCAACATAATTTCCAACACCATAATTCAAAGCCACAAATTAATCTTCATTCTTCTTTACTTAGTGCCCGTCTTGCATATCCATATGAAGAAATTGAAAATAGCAGGGCTTGGTTTAGGTGCACCTTACTCCTAAATGTAACCGTCTTTCATTTCAACTTTCTAAAAAGACCTTGTGCAACAGATTCACTCAATAAAATGTATTGTTTGATTTCTATGCTGTTTCCATGAACCCTGATTGCAGATCTAAGCAAGCAAAATCATTGACAAATTCAATTTTTTCTGCATTTGTCATGATGAAACATATTGGACCAGTTGTGAGGGTTTGGTTCCTTTACATTGTATTGTAAGCATTAAGTGTTTCCAGCCCTCCTTACTTTCAGCAAGTAAACTTGTGCCATCTGTATATTGCAGTCTGTTAATAAGTCTGCTTCCAATACTGATGTTGCATTCTTCTTTATATAATCTAACTTCTCTGATGATGCACTCACAGATTGAGTAGGAATAGTGAGAAGATCCTTCACTGTTGCATACTTTTCCTGATTTTGTTTATTTATTTACTTTATTTTATTTACCTTTCCTAATTTTCAGCCAGACAGTATTCTCTTTAAATAGTTATACAATTCTCTCTTATTCAACATCTAAATTCCATATGAGAAAAAAATGTAGTGCTTTGGAGTTTCCATCTTTTTCAAGGATAGCCATAACTTTTTATGATTTACACAGTCAAAGGCCTTTCCATAGTCAATAAAACACAAGTAGCCATCTTTCTGGTATTCTCTGCTTTCAGCCAAGATCCATGTAACACCAGTAACGATATGCTTTATTATATGTTCTTTTCTGAATCTGTACTGAATCTCTGGCAACTCCCTGTTAAGGCAACCACTTTTGGATGATCATCAGCAATATTTTACTTGTATATGATATTAATATATCATTCTACAATTTGAACATTCAGTTGTGTTACCTTTCTTGACAGTTAGTAAAAGTATGAATCACTTTCAGTTAGTTGGTCCTATAGCTGTCTTCCAAATTTCTTAGCATAGAAGAGTAAGTGTTTCAAGTGCTTCATACCTGGTTGAAAAAATTCAATTAATATTTCATCAATCCCTGAAGCCTTGGCTTAAACTAATGCTTTTCAGAACAGTATTTCCTTTGGGGCCCTTGGTTCTTGTTCATTATCCCCTGAAATATTTTAATATAAACTGGTTCTTTATCATGCAGTGATTCTGTGTATTTTTTCTATCTTTTGATGCTTCCTGAATTATTCAATATTTGGAATACAGTATTTTAATATTGAAGCTCAAGGCTTCACTGTTTTCTTGAGTTATTTCAGTTTCAGATAAGCTAGGCATCTTCTTCCTTTTTTTAGTTTTCACACTCTAGTTCTTTGCACATTCTATTTTATCTTATTTATCTTCTCAAGCTGCCCTTTGAAATTTTCTATTCATCTCTTTGACTTCATCATTTCTTCCATTTGTCTTAATTACTCTCTGATTAAGAGCAAGCTTCAGTCCTAAAGGAGTGCAACAGAACAGCAAGGGAAACAATGCAAGAAAGTCCTAAGGGAGTACCAAAATTAGATTATGGGACCAGGGCATGACACCCTATCAGACTCCACTGGAAAACACCCCTAAAGGTCAACAAACAGTCCTTTAACTATTTATAGGCTTTTCTTTTTTGTCATTGGTTTTTTTTGTTGTTGTTTGCTTTTCTTTTCTTGCTTTGTTTTGTTCTGTCTTGTTTCTGTTATTATTTCTGCAGGTCTACCTAGATAAGGTAGGCTGGATAAACAATCTGGAGGAGAAAACAACAAGACCAACAGTTCCAGTGGGATGTGAGAGAGGGGGAGAGAGGGAAAAGAATGTGGTGTTAATCAACCCAGGGACAAGGGAATAACAAGTGATCCAAAATCAGTGTGAGGAGGCTGTGGGAGGTCTGGTAGGGTTTGATCAAGGGTAACGTTACAGAGAGAAATTACTGAAACCCAAATGAAGGCTGAGAATGATAGTGGGATAAGAGGAAAGTAAAAGGAAATAGAGGAAAGAATTAGGAAGCAAATGCCATTTATAGAAGTCTAAATACAGGCATGTACATATGTAAATGCATGTATATATCATGATGGGGAAATAGATTTTTGTGCATATATTTATAAGTTTAGCATTAAGGTATTAGATGGACATTGGACCTCCACTCAAGTACTCCCTCAATGCAAGAATACTTTGATCCCTTAAACTGGCATTCCGTGATACTCACCTTCCCGACATGATCGCTGAAGACAAAGAGGGTGCATAAGCAAATGTGGTGAAGGAAGCTGAAGGTGCCTGGCTATAAAAAGTTATAACATCTGGGGTCTTAAAAGTTTGAAGGTAAACAAGTGGCCATCTAGCTCAGAAGCAGCAAAGCCCACATAGATGAAACACACCAGTCTGTGTGATCACAAGGTGTCAATAAGATCAGGTAAAAGGCATCAAAGAACAAAAAAATCATATCACTGTGAATCAGGGAGTGTGTGGAGACCCATAGCCCATCTGTCGTCAACTAGCCATCCCTTTACAGAAGGGTTGTGGGGAGAAGACAAGCTAGTCAGGGTGCAGTACAGCAACAATGAACATACAATTTTCCTCTAGTTCCTAAATGCTTCCTCCTCAACTCCATTATCATACTCCCAATTCTACCTTACAAATCCAGCTAGGACAGAGGATGTACACAGGTACAGATAAGAACTGGAAGCACAGGGAATCCAGGACAGATGTTCCCTTCAGGACCAGTGCTGAGAGTGGCAATATCAGGAGGGTGGAGGGAGAGTGGGGGCACAAAATGTCAAATGATCTACGTAACCTAACCAGGAGATGGACAACAAAATAGTGGGTGCAGAAAGATATTGGACAGTGTAAGATATGACAAAACAATAATTTATAAATTATCAAGTGTTTTGAGGGAGGGGGAGGGGAAGGAAGGAGAAAATGACAAGCTGACAACAAGGGCTCAAGTAGAAAGCAAAGAACGATGATGGCGACAGATGTACAAATGTGCTTGAGACAATGTATGTATGTATGTATTGTGATAAGACTTGTAGGAACCCCCAATAAAAAAAAGAGCAAACTTCAGAGTCTCTTCTGACATCAATTTTGGTCTTTACTTCCTTGCCTTTTAAATGATTTTTTTGTTCTCTTCATGAATGATTTCCTCAGCAGGTCTGCGTTTATTGTTCAGTGCAAAAATGATCTATTTTTAAATATTTTCAAAATTAAAGTGAGGTAGACTCAAGTTTTTATTTTGACTTTTGTGGACTTATTTCATTTTTTTTCTTATCTTCAACCCAAACTTGAATATGAATAGTTAATGGTCTTTTCCCCCAGGCAGCCCTTGGCCTAGTTTTAGACACAAGCTTGATTTTATAGTTGTCTTTATTTAGAGATATTATAGAGCTTAAAGAGATGTGTCCATATGCAAGGGTAACAAAATGTCAACTATGATGAAGTATTATGTCAATTTGATCAAGTTGGGATTCTCAGTGGTTTCACAGTTAAGACCTAGTAATTCCAATGAAGAGATTTCCTCAGGGTTGTGGTCTGCAGGCAGTATAGGACACTTGGAATTTTTTTTTCTTTCTGTACGTCAGGATCCAACATCTGGCTTGTCGATCTCCAATTCCTTGGACGTGAACCATTAACCTGCCATATTGCTTTCCAACCCTGGGTGCTATCAGCAAGCAAAGAATCCTGTTGACCTTCAAATTATTGCTTATGCAGGCAGATATCGATTGTCTGGTCTGCTGATCTTGAGGATACTGGGATCCTGCAACTACTAAAGTAAGAGAAACCTCCAGTCTGACTGTGACACATAGACTTGGAACTTACTCATCTATGCAACTGTGTGAAAAGTCTCATTGATATAAACCACACCATACATACATATATTGAATTGTGGTGCTGGTGAAAAGTACCATGAACTGCCAAAAGACTGGATAGTATTTCATTCTGTTGCACAATCATTATGCATGAAAACAAGCTCAATAGCAATAAGCGTTTATGTCTTTTTATGCTCTAGAAAGCCTTAAATTTCTCTAACAAGAATTTGCCTGTGACTCAGAAATTATGCAGACTATAAATAATAACTTTCAACATGACAGACATATATATATATATGCAAGCTCTAGTATTCTACATCTGTGTGTTGTCAAATTATTTCACCTCTTTGAGCCTTGGTTTCTCCATCTTTAAGGTGAAAACAATTATAGTTGTTCAGTCTGTGTGCAAGGACTCTTCTGAGAATAAAATTAATTGATATTTGTGAAAAGGTTTCATAAATTATAATCCACTGTCCCAAAGAGGTTTACAACAGATGAACTGGCTATTCCTGCAGAAGAAGAAAAGAAGAGTACAATAACAGAAGAATTCACCGAAATCACCATCTTGTTAAATCTGGTAGGAGTTTATTTGTCTATTCTGAAAACTCAAGTGCTCTTGACACGACAAATTGCCCAGGTTCTGCACAAAATGTAATGTCAGGACTTCAAATCCTACAAGGACTCCAGGACTAAGAGGTACATGGTAATTGGGATGGCATTCTCCACAGGGCAGGGCAAGAGCCTACTGACTTGTCTCTAAAAGCAGCAGGCACACATGGAGCTCTGGAACTTCTAGTAACCTCACATGAATCTGCTCATGTTGAACTTCATGGTGGACATTTTCCAAGCCTTGTCCTTTAATGGCAGCTTTTTGTAACAGTTTCCTTCTGTTACTCTTATCTCTAAATCCCAGACCTCTCCATTTAAGAATAACACAAAACTCTCCAGTTAGCTTTAGACCCCTAGTCTACTTGAATCTGGAGGAAAGTTAAATTATCTTTACTTTGTATAACCCAAGTTCTTGCTGCTTCAGGTGTCTCTGGATGCTTAAAAATAAAGAAACTGTCCTTATTTCAATATTAAAAATAAATGTGGCTGAATACCCTAGCCCCATGTTGGGTTGGAATGTCAGCTTTTAATACCCTCAGGGATTCTTCACCTATGAGGGGGGGGGGGAATCTCTTAATTTTTATAGTCACATGCTGCTCCATGCACCCACCAAATTCTAAGATTTACATCTTACTTCCTGCACTTATTTTCTTTCTTCCATGACAGATAACCCCATTTTGAAGTATATTTTACCTTTGATACTCTTTTATCTTTGATACTGAAAAGCAACTGAAATTTAAGTGTATCTGTATAGTCAAGTTTTACTAAAGGTTTGAGCACTGAAACAAAGAAGAGATTTGCAGTGAACTCCAGATCAGCAAATAATCAAAATCTGAAGAGATATCCAAGTTCCAAGAAATCTTAGAGCCATTGTCACCATGGAAATATTTCTGCTGGAATCTGTGAACCTTGAACCTTTTGATGCCTTGCTTAAAAAAAAAAAACTCACTGTCATCAAATCAATGAAGACTCATAGCCAAAAAATAAGACACTGTTGAATTTCACCTGAGTGAAATAATGAGCCTGGAACTGTTTATGGGAGTAGGAAGCCCCATCTTTTTTCTTCAGAGATATTTCAACTGCAGACTTTGTGGCTTGCAGTCATGTGCATGACTACACTATCTCGTACACTCCATCTTTTCTCGAGTTCCTTTTTGAGATAATAAGATGTACTGCTGAGAAGCACAAGTGCTAGATTTACACTGCCTGTGAGAAAATCTTCCTTTGCTTCTCCTTAGACCATTGTCAGTGAGCAAAAAAAAAAAAAAAGAAAAAACACCTGTGACTCCATTCTTACTTCATAGAGCTCTTGTTATAAATGTGTTCAAATAGCTAAAATTTTTACAGCAGTTCTATGTATATTAGCCAATAATACTACCTTCCTTCCCATCTACACTCTGTCTCTTAGTTGTCTAAACTGCAAACACTCCCAAATTCTTATGCAGAGCATTTTTTCTTCTCCAATTCCCTGAATGCACATTGGCTATGAGCTAAAATCTCTCTCTTTTTTATATCCAAAGTATCCCTTCACAGTGAGTACGATAATGGGGCAGGAAGAAGGCAAAAGAAAACAGAGGAGACATTTTGGAAGCAAACCTATGGAAAGCAAGGCTATGGGTAGAGGTATAAATATAGGTGCGCACTTATCTAAATATATTAATTCATAAAAATACAGATATTGGCCTATGCATATATGTTTATATGGTAATACATTGAGGAAGTGGACAGTCTATGGGCTTCTGCTCAAGCCCTCCCTCAAAGCAAGGCCACTTTGTTCTGATAGACTGGAATTCTGTGATGACATGAACGCTGAAAACAAGGCAAGTGCATAAGCAAAGGTGGTGAACAAATTGGATGGTGCTATCAAAAGATAAAGCATTTGAGGTCTTAAAGGCTTGAAGTTAAACAAGCAGCCATCTAGCAGGGAAGCAACAAGCCCAAATCAAAGAAGCACGCCAGCATGTGCAAGCCTGAAGTGTCAATGTGGTCAGGTAACAGGCACCAGAAGACCCAAAATAAACAAACAAAAAAACCATATTGTTGAGAATGACGAAGGTTGAAGCTGAGAACCCAAACCCATCTGTAAACAATAGTTCATGCCCAAACAGAAGGAACACAAGGAAGATATGAGTCAATCAGGACACAGTGCATCACTGATGAAATACAAAGTATTCCTCTGGTTCTTTGAGGCTTCTTCAACTCGCACTATCATGATCCCAGACCTTTCTTTCAGTTCTGGATAGAACGGAGCATGTCATACAGCTAAGAGTTTATGGCACATGGAATCCAGGTTGTATAAAACTCTTGGGAACAGAAATGGGACTAATGATACCAGGAAGTTTGGGAGAAAGAGTGGGGAAAGGGAATGGATTGCAATGATCAATGCATAATTCCACCCCCCAGGAGGGATGAATAACAGAAACATGGCTGAAATGAGACAGTGGTCAGAGTAAGATGTGAAATCAATAATTATGGCGTGGGGCAAAATGGTGCATCCAGGTAGATTTAGCCTTCCAGGTCTCCTGCTGCCAAACCAAAAAATAAAGAGACTGAGACTGGGAGACAAAGAGCTAAAAATAGAATCAGGTACTAGAAGTCACTTATAAACATGCCCAAATAAGGATATATTCAGACCTATCAGTGGACAGATGAAGAAGAGGAGGGAGTAGAGTAACATACTCCAAAAATTGAAGGAAAGTAATGCAAGCCCAAGAATACTATTTCCAGCCAAATAATCTATTGAGCTAGATGGAGAATAAGAGTCTTTCCAGACAAGGAAAAACTCAAATATGTGAAAAGAAAACCAGCCCCATGGAAGATCCTTGTCAACCTAGGATAGGCTTACCTAGGATCAACACTTACAGAACACAAATAAGAGATTGTCACACAGAACAACTCCAGCCAGACGGCAACAAAGAGAAGAGTCCCCATGATAACGTTAGCTCAATGGTGGAAAGAAGATAGAATGAAACACACAAACAGACAAACATTCCGATAAGATAAGGAGGTAGGAGAACAGCCAACACACAAAGTAAAAGATGACATCACAGAATCCACACATGGATATAATAATACTGAATATCAATGGATTGAACACAGCCATTAAAAGGCAGAGGCTAACAGATTGGCTTAAAAATAACCCATCGATCTGCTACCTATAGGAGACACATCTCAAGATTACAGACAAAAACAGACTGAGAACAGAGAAAAATATACCAAACAAAGGGAATTTTTAAAAAGTAGCTGGTACAAGCCTAATCTAAAACAAAATGGATCTCAAGGTGCAAGCCATAACAAGAGACAAGGAGGGGCTCTATGTAGTGCTCAAGGGAACAGTAGGGCAAGCACCAGTGAGCATAATAGATATATACACACACCCAACAAGAATCCCATGAAATTCATAAATCAAAACTTCAAAAGATGAAAAAAGAAATAACGGGATCAATAATTATAGTAGATGAGCTTAATACACCATTCTCCAAAAAAGACAGATCACAGAGAAGGAAACTTAGTAAAGACACGAAAGATCCAAAAAGGGCAACTGTACAACTTGATAGATATTTTCAGAACTCTCCACCCATATGTTAAAAAGTACACATTATTTTTGAACATACATGGCATATACTCAAAGCCAGACCTCATGCTTAGACAAAAGTTGTTTCTCTGTAAATTCAAACACATTCAATCCCGCATGAGAATATTCTACATGGAAATCATGAATATCAACAGACCCAGAGCAATAGAAGAAATAGATAAGGTTATTATGGAATTATCAACAGAAAAATCCTCCAGGCCAGATGGCTTCACAGGAGAAATTATCAAGCATTCAAGGAATAACTGACACCAATCCTACACAAATTCTTCCAGAATAAAGGGGAAAAAATGGAAAGCTCCTTGTTGGGTAAAATTAGGACTTTTCCATAATTATATATGCTCCAAAATATTAAGCAAATACTAGCACACCAGCATTTGGTGTTGAAGTCAGAAGGTACTCTCCCTAAAGGCTCCAGATAACAGGCCTTTGCCTCACACAACGGCTAGAGCTAACTTCCCTGCTGTTAGCATGATGGATCACTCCCCCTGAAAGCTTTAGCTAAAGTTGCCTAAATCAAGATTAGGAAACCATCAGAAAACTTAGGTCAACCCATCTTGTCACATGGGGACCCCACACTTGCTATAATGTGTACCTATTGCACAACACTTTCCTGTGATGTGTACCTTTACCTGTAATTAAGGAACTTGCATGGCTTCTAAGATTATATAAGGTTTGAGCATAATAAAGAAGCTCCTTCCCTGTCTCTTGCTTTTCCACTCCAGGCGCTTTTGCACCCTGTCCTTCATGTAATCCCTTCTCCCACTAGCTTTCTCTCCCCCCTGGACCACCAAAGAGACTGGGGAGATCATGCTACTATGATATATGTCTGACACTTATTATTTCTCTCTTCCTTGTCATGTTAGTCCAGGTAGACTAGAGAAACAAATTCATAGGCACATATGGATATAAGGGAAAGGTTTATATACAAAAGCAATGGAACATTGAGAAAGCATCCCAACCCAGTCCAGTCCTATGTCATAAGTTCGATATTATTCCATGTGTTCGATACCAGTCTATAAAGTCTCCTTCCAACTTACAAAGCACCCGCAATGACACCAGGACAATCTTGTGTATCCAGCTGGGGTAGAAACAGCTCAGCGCTGGCAGGGGTCTCTCTGTGGTTTCTCTGGCCCCAGAGGTCTGGTTTCATCAGGGAAAACCCATGTGGCTTCTCTTCCAGTTCCGCCAGTCTCCAGGAATCAGGATTGATCAGCAGGCTGCCATCTCATCTTGTCAGTAGTTTGTCTCCATGAGAGAATGAGTCAAGTCTCCTTCAATTGGGAAATACCACAAGACTTCCCAGAATTCTCAGGAAAAAAGACATGCCCACAGAGGCCTCATTGGCTATCTCCAGAGTGACAAGCTAGACTCCACCCCTACACTCCCAATCATGAAATTGACAACAAGTACATGGCCGCCACATTCATGCTCTCTATAACTTTACTGTGGTAAATAATTATCTCTGTACATCTCTGCCTATCGAATCCATGATGTATGTATCAGAGGCTGGCTTCCTCTGATAGCTCCCAAACTCTTTCTATGAAGATAGTATAACTTAGATATCTGAAGAGGCCAAGAATCTCACAATAGATGATAACTACAGACCAATTTCTTTAGTGAGCATTGATGTAGAAATCCTTAAAAAAAATACTGGTCAATAGAATACAAAAGCAGATAAAACAAATAATTCACCATGGCCAAATGGGATTCATATCAGGGTGGTTCACATATGAATGACCATTAGTATTATTCACCAAATTATATGATAATATCAATAGATGAGGAAAAAGCATTTGAAAAAATCCAACACCCATTTCTGCTTATGACACTCAAGGAGATAGGAATGAAAGGAAAATTCCTCCATATTATGAAAACTATACACAAAATATCCCAACAGCCAACATGGTCATCAATGGAGAAAAGACAAAAACAATCCCATTGAAAAAGAGGACCAGAGTAGGATGCCCCTGATCCCCACTCCTATTTGACATTGTAATGGAGGTGCTAGCTAACAACATAAGACAAAGAAAAGACGTCAAAGGTATTCGTCTGCAGAAGGAAGAGATGAAGCAATTGTTATTCACAAATGATATGATTTTATATTTAGAAAAATCCCCAAAACTCCACAAGTGAAGTGTTTGAAGTGATAGAGGAATATGGTAGAATGGCAGGATACAAGATGAACAAACAGAAGTATATGAGACTGCTATACATCAGAAAAGATTACAGAAGAAGCAATTTAAAAGGCAGTGTCCTTTATAATGGTCCAGCACAAACTGAAATATCTAGGGATATATCTGACTAAAAAAAGTCAAAATATTTATAAGAGGAAAACAACAGAGATGTATTACACTAAACCAAGGGTGACCTCAACAAATGGAAAAATATTCCATGCTCATGGATCAGATCTTTAATATAGTAAAGATGTTAGTTCTGCCCAAGGCACCATATAAAATTATTGCCATTCTGAGATGAATACGATCATCCTTCTTTAAAGAGTTGGAAAAACTGGTACCAACTTCATATGGAGAGGGAAGAAACCCAGAATATGCAGAGACTTCCTCAAGAAGGACAGAGTGGAAGGGCTTGCTTTCTCTGACTTTAGTACCTAATATACAGCCACAGTGGCTAAAACAGTGTGGTACTGGTATGACAGGCACTTAGACCAATAAAAAAGAGCTGATAATCCAGAAATAAAAGTATCAGCATACAGACAAGTAATTTTTGATAAGACCTAAAAATATATCAAATGTTAAACAAATGCTCTCCAATAAATGGTGCTGAAAATAATGAATATTTACACACAGAAAAATGAAGTAAGACCTTTACTTCACTCCATGCACAAGAATAAACTTAAGGTGGATCACAGACTTTGAGGTAAAACCCCAAACTAATAGGGCCATTAATGAGGCCATTGGGACAAACCTGAGAACTTTGGCACAGGGAATACATAGGGAATAGGGAATATTTTTAAAATAATATTTAAAAAATACAGAGGAGTCACAAATTAACAAGTGGAATATACTGAGCATAAATCATCTGTGTATATTGAAAGAATTCACAAAAGAGTAATGAGAGCACCCACAAACTGGGAAAATATCTTTATCAATTACGCATCAGACAAAGGCCGTATTACTAAAATCTACATTACTTTGCTAGCTGCTAAAAAGAAAAAAAATCCCTAATTCCCCCCTAAGTAGGTTCTCAAAGGCCCTGAACAGAAGTTTCATAAGGGCAGACATCTAAATAGTCAATAAATATGTGAGAAAGTGTTCCTGATTATTAGCCATAAGAGAAATGCAAATTAAAACAACAATGAGATACCACTGTGCACCCTTAAAGATAGTCTGATTCAAAAAATCAGAAACTAAGAAGTGTTAGAGGGGTTGTGGTGATATAGGAATTCTTGTCCACTACTGTTGGACCTGTAGGTATGAACAGACATGATGGAAATTGATTTGGTGATATCTAGAACAAATTGAAAATGAGCTACCATACAGCTCCAAAATCCTCCTACATGGTGTACAACCAGAAGAGGCAAGAAACAAACAAATCTAGACATCTGTGCTTCAATGTTCATTGTGGCACAATTCACAATTGGAAAACTTGGAACCAACCCAAATTTCCATCAGATGAATGAATTGAAAAACTGTGGTACATAAATACAGTGGATGCTCTGCACCCCTATGAAACATTGAATGAATGAAGTACATTGCCAGTGGGAAAAACTGGAGAAAAATATGCTAAGCAAAGTAAGCCAAGCACAAAAGGAGAAGTAAAACATGAGTTCACTGAGGTAATCCTCAAAAACTGGGCATAAGGGATAAGCTACTATCTATGTACATACATTCCTGGGGTGAGGAATGTATGCACATTTTTTGTTGTATATATATATATTTTAATACTCCTGTGACTAAACACTTATAATCATGCATATCCATCTGTGTGAAAACAGTAGCTTTTGTACTGTTACCATAAATATTATAAACTTTGACTAAAAATATTAAACATGCAAATATACACTTTGGGGAGAGACAAGGGAAAAATAAGGGACAGTCATAAATGAAGCATAAATCTTGGGAATGAAATATGTAACCACAGATCAAGTAAGCAGTACTAACTACATTGAAGGTCTCTGTCTTCATTCACTAGATGAGACTGCCTTCCCCCTCGGGCAGGCCGTGTGTCTCCCCACAGCTGAACAGCACTGATCACCAAGTTAAGACAGAGTTCAGCATCAATTGTAGTCCTGTTTTCTTTCTGATAGATACAAACCCTGAGAGATCTTGTTCACATATTAGTTAGTACCTGAAATGTAGAGTGTGCTTACTATGTGGCAAGCACCTTCCTAAGCACTCCACCTGGTAAGGCTCAACCCTCACAACAGGCCTACGAAGCATGTGCCTTTAGCACCTCCTTTGACCAACAAGAAGTGAAGCCCCAAAGGCAGGAGCCAAACTGAATTCAAGGATGCATATGGCAGCCAACTGTATAAGATTAGAAAAAAAAGAGAAGGGAAAAAAGACATGGGTTTTGGGAGCAGGTATTGTTTATATCTCCACAGGAGAGGGAGAAACTAGACTTCAACCCAGTATACCAGACATGAATACAACATATTGGCATATAGCAGAGAACCAATAGAGATGTCTGCATCTCTAATCCCAACTATGTGGACTTTCCTCCCTCCCCCAGAAAAATGCATTTCAGAGGATAGCACTGTAGCTACAGTTTGAGAAGAGGGGCACATCTGATCAGAGCACACTGGAGCAAATGAAGAGGGAAGGAAAGAGAGTGGAACACATCCTGGCCCATCAAGCCTCGAGGATGATATTCCTGTCCAAAGCACCCAATACACAGAGAGGACCATGAGGTCAACCCCACTATGAAACTAAACATCCCTCATTGACTCATATCTCTATGAGGGACAACACTGGAAGCACAGTGTGGGAACTGTACCCCATCTGACCCCATCAAACTGGGACAAAACACTAAGGGCATGCAACAGAACAGTAAGGGGAGCAAAGCAATGAAGTCCCTTGGTAAAACAAAAAATAGACTTTGGGGACTGAGTGTGTCACCTCATCAGTCTTGACTAGAAAACATTCCTAAAGGTTAAAAAAACAGACCTGAAACTATTTATAAGCTTTTCCCTTTTTGTCTTTGGCTTTTGTTGTTGCTGTTGTTATTAATTTTTGATTGTTGGTTTTGTTTTTCTTTTCTTTTTTATTTTTTCTTTTGGTTTTGTTTTTCTTTGTGTTTTTTTGTGGTTTTGTCTTGTTTTTGCACTTATTAATATCTCTGCATGTATATCTAGATCAGATAGGTGGAATAAACTATTTGGAGAAGAAAACAATGGGATCAATGGTTCCGGGGGACAGGAGAGGAGGTAGGGTGGAAGAAAGGAGTGGGGAGGGAACCAACCCAGGAATAAGGGAGCAACAAAAGAACTAAAACCAATGGAGTGAAGGGTACAGGATGCCTAGTAGGGCTTAATCAAGGGCAATGTAACAGTGAGGAATTACTGAAACCTGAATGAAGGTCGAACATGATAGTAGGACAATAAGAATGTAAAAGAAAATAGAGGAAAAAACTAGGAGGCTAAGGACATCTATGGAGGTCTAAATGTAGGCATGTACATATGTAAATATACTTATGTATAATTATAGGGAAATAGATCTATGTACTTATATGTATACATTAGATATTAAGGTAGCAGATGGACATTGGGCTTCCACTCAAGTACTCCCTCAATGCAAGAACATTTTGTTCTAATAATATGACATTCTGTGGTGCTCACCTTCCTGACATGACTGCTGAAGATAAAATGAGTGCATAAGCAAATGTGGTGAAGAAACCTGTGGTGGTCATGTCTTTGGTGTCAATTTCATGATTGGGTGTGTAGGGGTGGAGTCTAGCCTGTCACTCTGGAGATAGACAATGAGGCCTCTGTGTGGGCATGGTTTTCTTGAGAATTCTGGGAAATCTCGTGATATTTCTTCTGTGGAGGTAAGAGACTATATTCTCAGTCTCTTGGAGTTGGTCTACTGACAAGATGAGATGAGAGCATGCTGATTAGATCCTGGTTCCTAGAGACTGGAGGAGCTGGAGGAGAAGCCACAAGAGTTTACTCTGATGGAACCAAACATCTGGGAACAGAGAAACCACGTAGAGACCCCTGTCCTGGTGTCATTGCATGTGCTTTGTGAGTCGGAAGGAGACTTTATAGACTGGTATCAGACATATGGGCTAATATTGGATTTATGACCTTGGACTGGACTGGGTTGGGATGCTTTCTCCATGTTACATTCCTCTTGTAGATAAACCTCTCCCTTATATTCATATACATGTTTATGAATTTTTTTCTCTAGTCTACCTGGACTAACACAAAAGCTGACAGTGACCGGCTATCAAAAGATATAGTATCTGGGATCTTAAAAGCTAAGCAAGCAGCCATCTAGTTGAGAAACAATAAAGCGTACATGGAAGAAGCACACCAGCCTATGTGATCTTGAGGTGTTGATGGGATCAGGGATCAGGCACTTAAGACCCAGAACAAAATTATACCAGTGTGAATGGGGAGGTGGGGGTGTGGAGTGAAGACCCAAAACTCATCTGTATGAATGTATGGATTGTGATAAGAGCTATAAGAGTCCCCAATAAAACTACTTAAAAAAATGAAAAGGAAGATAATAATTATTTGTATTTTATCAAGGGATCAGGAGGGTGAGAGAGGGATGGAGGGTAAAAAAGAGGAGCTGCTACCAAGGGTTCAAATAGAAAAGTAAATGTTAAAAAAATCATGGCAACACATGTACAAATATGCTTGATAAAATTGATGTATGGAATTTTATAAGAGCTCTAAGAGTCCCCAATAAAATGATTAAAATGAACTAAAGAAAACAAAGTAACATCACATAGCATCAACCCCCCTGGAAAAAAGCTAGACTCTTGTCACACAGTGTGGTCCTGAACTAGTCATTGAACCGTTACCAGGCTGTTCTTACTACCTTGACTGCACAGTAAGTTTTGAGATCAGAAAAGCTTTGTTTTCTTCTTCAATATTGTTTTAGCTATTTGGAATCTTTTTTCTTTTCAAATAAAGCTGGGAATTTTTTTTATATTAAAGGATATTGTTCAGATTTTGATCAGTTAACATTATATCAGATAGCATCATTTTAGGTAGTACTGACATTTTCACAATATTATCTTCCCCTCCATTTGCATGGAATGTTTTTTCATTTATGTACAACTATTAGTTTCTTATAGTGATGTTTTATAGATTTTCTTGTATAAGTCTTTTATGTCTCTGCTAGATTTATTCCTAGGTATTTTATCTTGTAGAAGCTATGATAAATGATATTTATTTCTTTATTTCCTTTTCAGAGTGTTCCTTGTTAGGGTAGAGAAACCAACTGATTTTTGTATGCTGATCTTATAACTTGCTACTTGACTGAATCTCTTTATAGCGCCAGTATTTCTTCTGTGGAGTGTCTGGGATTTCTATGCATATGATAATATTGTTGTAGATTAGGATGATTTTGCTTTTATCTTTCCTATTTGTATAGTCTTTATTTCTCTTTCTTGTCTTATTGTTCTAGATACCACAATATCAAATAAGTGTGGTGATAAAAAACATACTTCTCTGATGTATGTATTGATTGTGATAAGAGTTGAATGAGCCACCAATAAGATGACTTTTAAAAACTATATTTCTCTCACTTTCATTCTCATGGAGAATACTCTTCATCTTTCTCCATTGAGAGTAATATTGGCTGCTGGTTTGTATATATTCCCTTGATCATGTTGAGCAATTTCATTTCTTTTCCTGTTTCATCAGGAAATGGTGTTGGATGCTATCAAATATATTTGAGGTGATTATGTGACTCTTTACCTTTGTTTTATTTATGTGGTGGATTTATGTGATGGCTAATGTTGAGCAAGCCATCCTTGCACATCTCTGTTATAAATCACACTTGATCATAATAGTTTTGACTTATATGCTGTTAAATACTGTTGACTAGAATTTTGTTTGGAAATTTTATTTCTAAATTTATGAGGTATTTGGGCCTGTGATTTTCATTATTCTGGCATATTTTCTTGATTTTGGTTTAGTGTTACTCTGGCTGCATAGAATGAATAACAGAGTATATTGTCCTCCTCTTCAATCTGGAACAGTTTAATCCTATATAATTTTCACTGGCTGACATGCAGAATTATATCATCAGGCCTTTCTTCCTAGTTTATCTGAACTCATTCAACTTCAGAGAAACACACAAGTCTCTACTGACATTTTTCCATTTAATGATCTCTTAGAGCTAGAGAGTAATCTAGAACAGAAAAAAGAGTCATTTTATCTGTCTTCTTAATAAATATGGTTTGTTTACAGGGAGGAAATGGAGGAGAAAGATGGGCAAGAAGTAAGTTGGGAAAAATTTTTTAAAAATAAAATAAAAAATGAAGTGGGGGATGATCTGTGGATTTGCATTATCTGTGTTTTGGGGGTTCCTTATGACCATTCTATTTTCTAAAGATGAACTTTCATATTTTGTAGATATATTTTCAGAACTTTATTACATACACTTAAAGCTTTAAAATATTAAAGGTATGCTTAATTGTAATTCTGTGTCTTTCTCTTTTTCCCATTCAGAATTTTTTTATTACAGACAGTATAGTATTGCATCAGATGTCATGCCCTTCCCTCTTCTTCTTGTGCATAAACCTCTGACCTAAATAGTTGAGCATAAACTTTGTGTTGCTGTATGGTGCCCTTTGAGATGGCTCCAATGCATAGTGACTGTGAACAAAGTAATGGAGTATTGCATTTAACTGCACTATCCTAACAATCATCCCTATGTTTGAAACCAACGCTGCAGGCACTGTGTCAGACCATCTGATTGAGGATCCTCCTGTTTTTTATTGACCTACTACTTTACCAAGCATAATATCCTTTTCTGGGAACTGCTTCCTCTTGATAACATGTCTGAAATACATGAAACGAAGTCTCTCCACTTCCCTTCAAAGGAGAATTCTAGCTGCACTTCATCCAAGACATAAACATCCAAAATGTGTTTATTCTTCTTGCAATCCCTAGTATTTTAAATATTCTTTGCCAAGACCAGAGCTCAAATGTTTCACTTTTTCTGCAGTCTTATTTATTGTCCAAATTAAACATGAATATGAATATGAGGTGACTGAAATTAGAATGGCTTGAGTTAGACTCATCTTAGTCCTCAAAGCAACATCCATGCTTCTCAGCTCTCTAAAGAAATCTTTTGCCGCAGATTTAACCAGTGCAATATAGTATTTGATTTCTGTACTATTGCATCCAGAAGCATTAACTGTATATCCAAGCAAAGTAAAACCTTTGATAACTTCACTCATTTCTCTATTGTTGTTTTCTATTGGTCCACTTGTGAGGATTTTCACTTTCTTTATATTGAGTTGCAATTCATAATAAAGACTCCAGTCTTTGGTTTTCATCAGCAATTTCTCTATGCGTTCAGCAACCAAGGTTGTGGTATATACATATTACAGGTTATTAATAAGTTTTCTAATTCTGATGCTATATTATTCTTCTTGTTGACTAGATTTTCACATTATTTTCTTAGTTTACACATGGAAAAAAATATGGTGAAAAGATGCAAACCAGACATACAGTTTTCCTTTTTGTATCCCTGATTATTTCATGAGGGAATATTCCCAAACAATGGAACTACCTGAGCAGATATACATATTTTAGACTCATGATACATATTAAGAACTTAGACTTCAAAAAATTATTAAATTTTACTTAAACTAGGAAGACATGAAGGTACTTGTTTCATCCCTGAAGTACTAAGTTCTACTAATATAGCATTATTTTTGAAATTTAAAGAATGCAGTGGTAACTGACTTCTGAAGTTATTTTCATTTTATTGACTACTACTAATAAATGGACATTTTAAAATATGTGCATTTAGCCATTTCAACTTCTTTAATTATGTCCTTATACTCAACTACTTAAAAAAATCCTATTATTGGGGACTCATGCAGCTTTTATCACAATCCATATTTGGCAGAGGAATATAAGACTTTTCCGCAATTATATCTCTTCCAAAATATTTAGCAAATATTAGTAACTCTTTGCCAGGGTTTGGTGGGAGGTAAGAAGCTTAGCTATTCTACCTAAAAGCTCCAGCATCTAGAGGTCTTTATATCTCCCACAGAAGATAGGGCTGACTCCTTGCTGTTAGGAGACTCCAGAAAGCTTTAGCCAAGTCTCCAGCACAAGAGAAATCAAGGTTAAGCCACCACCATGAATCTGAAATCTGCCCTCCTTGGCACATGGGGACCCTAGTACCTCCCTTTGCTATCTCATGTGTACCTCTAGATCATTCCATTCACCACTAAGTAATCTATAGTATATCCCCCTCCTATAACATGTATTTACCTGTAATTAAGTGAGTCCTATGTCCCCAAGAGGTTATATAAACCTTGGTCAAAAATAAACTGGTCTCATTCTCTCTCTCCACATGGACCACCAAGTGGGACTACAGTGAACATGCTACCATAAAATGTGTTTGACTCCATCATTTTATCTTTCATATTCTCTACAACTTTACTGTAATATTTAATGATTATTGCTGTACAATTGTGCCTATTGCACCCGGGATGATGTGATAGAGGCTGGTTACTCTGGCATATACAAAAGCACATTGTGTGTCAAGCACATTTGTACACCCTCATCATTCTCAAAATTTTTGGTTTCTATTTAAGCCCTTGGCAACAACTACTCATTTTCCCCATCACTAATAAATTATTAGTACTTTGTCATATCTTAAACTGTCCAATATCTCCCTTCACCCACTTCCCCATTGTTCATACCACAGGGTGAAAGTTATAATAGATAAAACCTATCCTTATAATCGGTTCAACCTTCTACCCCACCTTCCCTCCACCTGTCCCGTATCATCACTCTCACCACTGGTCCTGAAGGAATCATCTGTCCTGGATTCCCTATGTTTCTGGTTCCTATCTGTACCGGTGTACATCCTCTGGTCTAGCCAGATTTGTAAGGTAGGATTGAGATCATGATAGTGGTGAGGAAGAAGCATTGAAGAACTAGAGGAATGTTGTATGCTTCATCATTGCTACACTGCATCCTAACTGGTTTGACTCCTCCCTGTGACCCCTCTCTAAGTGGAAGTCCATAATGGGTTTTGGATCCCCAACCTGAACTCTCCCTAAGTTACAACAATAAATGCTCTTTGACGCCTGATACCTGATTCCTTCAATAACTCGTGGCCACACAGGTTGGTGTGCTTCCATGTGAAATTTGTTGCTTTTGAACTAGATGGCTGTTTGTCTACCTTCAAGACTTTTAGATCCCAGATGCTAGATCTTTGATAGCTGGGCACCATCAGCTGTCTTCACCATATTTGTTTATACATATTTTTGTCTTCAATGATCCCAACACGAAGGTGGGCACACAATAATTTTATCTTCTTTGATGTCTGATTCCTGATCCCTTTGATGCCCCATCGTCACACAGACTGGTGTGCTTCTTCCATGTGGGCTTTGTTCTTTGTGAACCGGATGGCCACTTATTTACCTCCAAGTTTTTAAGACTAAATCTTTTGATAATTGTGCACCATCTGCTTTCTTTACCACATTTGCATATGTACACATGTGTCTTCAGTGATGGTTTCGGGAAGGTGAGCTTCACAGAATGCCAATATAATAGAACATAGTATTCTTGCATTGAGGATGTATTTGAGTGCAGACCCGATGCCCATCTGTTGCTTTAATATTGAACCTATAGATATATGCACATAAATCTATTTCACCATTATCGTATGAAAATATATTTACTTATGTACATGCCTATACTTAGATCTATAAATGGTCTTTGCCTCCTATTTCTTTCCTCTTTTTCCTGTTACTTCTCTCTTGTCCCCCTATCATGCTCAGATTTCATCTGGGTTTCAGCAATTTCTCTTGCTTATCCAAGGGATCAATCCCTTCTAGGCCTCTCACAAACTCCTTGTCACTGAGTTTGGATCACATGTTGTTCCTTTGTCCCCGAGTTGGTCACCACCACCTCCTTTCCCCCACCTCCCCCTCTCCCATATCCCCCTAGAACCATCGGTTCCATAATTTTCTCCCCCAGACTGATTATCCACCCCATCTTATCTAGATAGACCTGCAAAGATAATAATATGCACAAAAAGCCCAAGACATAGCAAGATTAAGTGACAAGAGAAAATGAAACGATGACTACAAGAAAAAAACAATGTCCAGAAATATATATATACATAAAGAAAAATAATAATCAAAAAGCAAAACCTGTAAATAGTTCAAGCTCTGTTTGTTGACCTTTAGGAATGACCTCTGGTGGAATATGATGAAATTGTACACCCAGGTCCCCAAGTCTATCCTTGGCACTCCTTCAAGACCTCCATGCTCTGCTTCTCCAGCTGTTCTGCTGCACACCCTTAGTGTTTTCATCTGTGTGGTAGCGTCAAACCATCTGCAATCCCAACACTGAGTCTCCATTTTTGATCCCCATGAGGCCTTGGTTCAGCAAGGGATGTTGTGTCTCATAGTGGAGCTGACCATCTAGTTCTCTTTGTGCGTAGCTTGTTCTGAGTAGGGTGATCATCCTCAAGGCTTGATGGACCAGGGAGTGCTCCACTCTCTCTTCCTCCTCCTTCATTTGTTACTATGTGCTCTGGTCAAATATTTCCCTTTTCCCCCCGAGCTTCAGTCGTGTCCTCTAAAGTTATTTCTTGTGGGGGGAGGGGCAGCTGTCCACACAACTGCAATTTGGGGCTGCATTTTTAGACCACTCTACTGGCTCCCAACTCCATGCTTCATTTACAGCCTGGAACACTGGATTTAAGTCTGGTCCCTCTTTCCCAATATAAGCAATACCCTCCCCTTGGTGGGTTAGTACTTCTTTCCCCTGCTACACATTGCTATCTAACTCCCCCCCCCCCGCCCCCAACTTACCCTCTCCTTTTTAGATGGCTAACATAGGTAGCCCTGGACTTGGTCTAGACCCTGCCATATTACCTGGACCTTGCCCCATTAATTTTTATATACAGTAGCCTTTTTCTTATGTTCTTTTTGCATGTTTAAAGCTTACCTCAGTGGACTTATGTTGTATGTGTCCTTTTGCCCTTGGTTTTCTTAGCTGAGCATGATTTCCTCCACTTCTTCCCATGCGGCAATATGATTCATGTGTTCATCATTGATTTTCAGTGATGTGTAGCATTCCATTGTATATATGTACTACAGTTTTTTAATCCATTTGACTTTTGATGGAAATTTGGGTTGTTTCCAGCTCCTTGAAATGTAAATTTTGCCTCCAAAAATTCCCTCCCTCCACAGGGACCAGATTTAAACCCAGTGCTCCAGGACGTGAACGCAGCATGACAGCATGGAGCTGGGAGCCAGTAGAGGCTACACATGTCTGGTGATATTTGTTTCTTGTGTCTTCTGAATATGCCCAGTGGGGGAATTCTGGGTCGTATGGTAGCTCTATTACCATCTGTTTTAGAAATTCCCATATTGATTTCCATAGAGACTGCACATACCTATAGGTGCACCAGCAGTGGATGAGAATTCCTGTCTCATTATAGCCGTTCCAGCACTTGTTGTTTCTTGATTTTTTTGAATTGGGCTATCTTTTACGGTATTACATGTTATCTCATAGTTGCTTTAATTTGCATTTCTCTTATGGCTAATGATCAGAAATATTTTATCATATGTTTATTGGCCAAATATATATGGATTTCTTCCCTGTGAAACTTCTGTTCACATTTTTTGCCCACCTCCTCAGTGGGCAGTCTTTCTCTTATTGTAAGCTTGCAAAGTATTGTAGATTTTAAAAAGAAGGCCTTTGTCTGATGTGTCATTGCTAAAGATGTTTTCCCAGTCAGTGGGCTCTCTAATTACTCTCTTGGTGAATTCTCTCAATGCACACAGGTGATTAACTTTAGTATATACCACTTGTCAGTTTGTGACTCCTCTGTATTCATATCCTTCCCGATTTGTCATAGCCTATGTATTCCCTGTGACAAAGTTCTCAGGTTTGTCCTAATACCCTCACTAATAGCCCTAGTTGTTTGGAGTTTTACCTCAAGGATTGTGGTCCACTGTTAGTTTATTCTTGTGCATGGAGTGAGAGAAGCATCATGCTTCATTTTTCTGCAAGTAGATATCCATTTTTTTCCAGCACCATTTATTGAAGAGGGCATTTGCTTCCCATTTGATATTTTGGGGGGGGGGGCCTTATGAAAAATCAGCTGCCTGTATGCTGTTGTTTTTATTTCTGGGTCTTCAGGTTTTTTTTCCTTTGGTACCAGTATCTCACTGTTTTGACTACTGTGGCTGTATAATACAGCATGGAGAGTGAGCCCATCTACTTTGTCCTTCATGAATTCTCTGCTAATTTGGGCCTTCTTCCCTCTCCATATGAATTTGGTAATCAGTTTTTCCAGATCTTTGAAGAATGATGGTGGTATGATTATCGGGATAGCTCTGAACTTATATAGTGTCTTGGGTAGAACTAACATCTTTACTATATTGCGTCTTGTGTTTGCTCTTGATTTCTTATAATAGTGTCCTATAATTTTCCTCTTAAAAGCCTTTTTTTTTTTTAGTCAAGTTTGTCCCTAGGTATTTCACTTTCTGCTTGTCTGTTTCAAAGGGCACTAACTTTTTAATCTCCTCTTTTGTAATCATGTCTGATATGTATTGCAGACCGATAGACTTCTGTTTGTTGATCCTGTATCCAGTCACTCTGCCATACTCCTCTTTTGCTTCCAACAATCTACTGGTGGAATTTAGGTGATTTTGATATAGAACCATATCATCTGCAAATGATGATAATTCTATCTCTTCCTTCCCCAGATTGACACATTTGATGTCTTTTCTTTGTCTTATGTTGCTCATTAGGAATTCCATTACTATGTTAAATAGGAGTGGGGACAAGGGACATTCTTTTCTAGCTCCCCTTTTCAGTGGAATTGTTATTGTCTTTTCTCCATTGACCACGACATTGGCTGTTGGTTTTTAATATATAGGTTGTATAATATTGAGGAATTTCCCTTCTATTCCTATCTTCTTAAGTATCTTAAACAGGAATGGGTATTGGATGTTGTCTAATGCTTTTTTTTTACATCTATTAATATTATCGTGTGGTTCTTACAATTTTTCCTGTCAATGTGGCATATAATAATAATGGTCCACTTGAATTATTTTTTAATGTGCTTTTGTATTCTATTGGCCAGTATTTTGTTAAGGATGTTTGCATTAATGCTCACTAGGGATATTGGTCTGCAGTTCTCAGTTCTAGTAGAATCCTTCCCCACTTTAGGTTTCAGAGTTATACTGGTTTCATAGGAAGGGCTTGGGAGTTTTCCGTCTTTTTCTATGTTCTGGAAGAGTTTGTGTAGAATTGGGATCAGTTCTTCACTGAATGCGTGGTAGAATTCTCCTGTGAAGGCATCGGGCACAGGGGATTTTTTTGTTGGTAAGCCCTTAATAAGTTTGTCTATTTCTTCTTTTGCTGTTCATCTGTTGTGGTTCTTGACATCCAAATAGTACAGTCTAGGGAAGTAGTATGTTTCAAAATAATTGTCCATGTCTTCCAAGTTGTTGAATTCATTAGACTACAGGCCTCCCTAGCACTGTGTAATTATCCTTTTGATTTAATTAGGGTACATTGTAATGTCCTCTATTTCATCCCTCATCCTTGCATCTGACATTTGTTCCTTCCTTTCCTTTGTTAGATTTGCCAGTGGACTATCAATTCTGTTAATCCTTTCAAAGAACCAACTTTTAGCAGCAATAATTTTTCCATTGTTTCTTATTTTGCCTCTTCTATATTTAAGCTCTGGTTTCCATTATTTCTCCGCTTTTGCTATTAGTAGGATTTTTCTGTTTACTCTGTTCTAATTGCTGTAAGTCTTGTGCCAGCATATCATCCACAAATCTCTCTTCTTTTTTCATGTATGCATTTTATTGCTGCCACCCTTCCTCTGATAAAGGCCTTTGCTGTATCTCAAAGGCTTTGGTATGTAGCATTTTCATTCTCATTGGTTTCTAGAAGCTTCCTGATTTCATCTTCAATCTGTGTCAATGCCTGCTCCTTTTGCAGTTGATAATTATTCGTCCTCCATTTCTTTGCCCTTGTTTTCTTTACCTTCCTTCTGCTGATTTCCACTTATTGCACAGTGACTGGAGAGAGATGTCTATAAACTCTATGTGCTTGAATTTACTCATTTGACTTATGTCCCAGCATGTCTTTGAATATGTGCCATGTGGGTATGAAAAGAATGTGATTTTTTTTTGGATGGAAAACTGAAAAAGTCAAGTCAATTCATCTAATTGTGTTGTTTAGATCTATAGTCTCCTTGTTGAATGTCTTTCACATTGATCTGTCTTTTTCTGAATGGTATATTAAAGCCACTTACTATAATTGTTGAGTCTGTGATTTCCTTTTTCATCTTTTGGAGTAATTGATTTATGAATTTCGCAGGTCTCTCTCTCATTGTGTGCATATATATTTATCAAGTACATTGGTTCTTGATTTACTGTTCCCTAGAGTATTATATAATGCCCTTTCTTGTCTCTTATTATGGCCTGTACCTTGAGATCAACTTTATCAAATTGTAAAATTGCTAACGCTGCTTTTTTTTTCTCCTCCATTTGCTTGGTATATTTTTTTCAGCCTTTAATTTTCAACCTGTTTTTGTCTGCAAGCTTAAGATATGTCTCCTGTAGGATGCAGATCAGTGGGTAGTGTTTCCTGTGCCAGTCTGTTAGTCTCTGCTTTTCAATGTCTGAGTTAAGACCATTGATATTCTGTGTTATTACATCCTTCTATGGGCTCGGTGATGTCTTCTTGTACCTTTTGTGTTGGGTGTCTTCCTACCTAAATTTCTTATCCACCTGTGTTGTGTGTGTGTGTGTGATTCATTTTTGCCTTCTTTCTGCTATAGAGCCATTGCTATCTTGGGGGCTGTTTTCTCTTTGTCACGCTAAGGATGAAGTTGTTCTATATGATGGTCTCTTATTTCCACTCAATGAGTGTTGATCTTCTGACTATACAAAATTGTCAAGGATCTTTGAAAGACTGGCTTTCTTTTTGTGTATTCTTTGAGTATTTCCTTTTATGGACAAACTCTTACTTCTCCATCTATCATAATAGATAATTTGGCCAGGTATCGCATTCTTGGGTTTGTGTTGCTTTCCTTCAAAATTTGAAATATGTTACTCCTTTTCCTTCTCTTTTCCATTGCATCTGCTGATAGGTCTGCATATACAATTACTGAGGTACCTTTATGTGTAACTATTTGCTTTTTCCTAGTTGCTCTTATGATCTTCTCCTTTTCCTCATAGGTGCATAATTTAACTATTATGTGTCTTGGTGATTTCTTCTTGGGCTTCAGTCTGGATGGTGTTCTTTTATTCTCCTGCATGATAGCTTGGTTTTCATTTATTAAGCCTAGGAAGTTTTCCTCTAAGAATCCCCTTACTATTTTCTCTATTGACTTCTTTGTTGTGTCCTATCCCAACAGTCCTATTATTCTAATATTGTTCCTCTTCATGGACTTAATCTTGGCTCTCAGGCTTGCTTTAGCTTCTCTGCTTGTCTTATTGAGTTGTTTATTGTCATATTGTCTTGTTTCTTTTGTTTGTTGGAGTCTGCTTGGTTATGTTCTATGTCATTGGTGTGATTCCTTACTTCCTCATATCTGTTGGGAAAGTCTGTCAATTTACCACTGGATTTTGTTACTTCATCCTTTAAGTATTGTATTTCCCTTTGGTGTGTGGCCTTTATCTCCTCTATCATTTTATCCTTTTCCTGCATTGCTTCTCTCATATCCTATATGACTCCAAGTATCATTCTGAAAATTTCTTTCTGTAGCTGGTCAATATCTGCTTCTTCAATGCACATTGTTAGGTTCATAAATTCTTCTGACATTATCGTCTGTTTCTCTTGATTTTTCATTGAGGCTGTTTGGCCTGGTTGTTGTTTACATGGTTTTTGGATGAGCCTGGAGCCATCTTCCAGAGTTGAGAGCACTAGGTTCTCTCTTGGGAGACTTGCATGAGTGCTTCTACCAACTACTTTCAGGTAGCTGTACTTGGGGGTCAGGCTACCACTGTATCTTCCTATGGTTTCACTCTTACACTAGACTGCCAATATTTCATTACGTGAACTGTCAGTTGCATAGTCCTTTCATGGGACACTGATGTGGTTTTTTGGGGTCTGCAAGGATGGCATTTCACTGGCTGATCTCTAAGTAAGCTGTAGTGGTTTGTCTCACAGTGCTTGGAGCATCTTGGGTGGCATGTGGTGCTTCCCTCTGTATCTGGAGTGCTGAGAAGGGCATGTGGATGTACCCTACCTGGTGAATAGCTCTGTAGCTGGCAGGCAGAATTACCCTAGTAAGAAAGATCAATGTGGAGGATGTGTGGATGTTCCTGCAGCAGTGTCAAGGAGTTCCCCCAGTCACTTGTGGGTCCTCAGGGTTTAGACTAAAGTTCCTCCAGCCATTAGAAAGATTGCACCCCCAGCTACTTGAGATATGGAGGAGGGATAGTGTGATTTCCCCAAGTATGGGTAAAACCAGAAAATGCAGGTGGGAGGTCCTCCAAGTGGGCCTTTAGTTACCCTGGGTGGAGGGAGTGGTCTGTAGGTCTGAAAGGAAAGCAAAGGGAGAGGAGAAAAAAAACAGAAAGATGGAAACCAACACAGTAACAAAAATGGCAAGCAAATTAACACCCACTCACAAAAATAAGTGTTAAGTCTAAACAAAAGAAAAATTTTCCAAAAAAGAAGCTGGTAAAAAGACAACAGAATCTGGTGAGACTGTAACAGGAAAGAGAGAAGGAATAGAAAAGACAAGAAGAAAGGGTGAAATCAGAACAAGATAAAAGGGGGGAAGCAAAGAATAGAGAAAAATAGCTAAGTCCTGTGCTGTGTGTAGCACTGCTTCATGCCATGTGCAGTACTATTATGGGAACTAGGCTGTTGCTCTCCACATTGTGTGGGCAGAGTTGCCCTAGGCAGAGTGTCAGGGACTAGAAACCAGCAGTGGCATATGGAAGGAAAGAGAGGGAGAGGAGAGAAACATAAAAGCAGAGAGGAGAAGAGAGCAAAGAGAAAGAGAGAAGAAAGAAAGAAAAGAAAAAAGGGTGAAACCACAACTGTGCAATTAACTGTGGTGGTAAAGAAAGAAGAAAGAGAAGGAAAAAATAAAGAATAGAGATATAGCTGATACCTGCTTGCCTGCATGTCAGCCCAGAGGCATTTGAGCCCTACCCCAAGATGGTAGATTGGTGTGCCCTTTTAGTGCAGGTACCCAGTGGTATTGGGCAGTATTGTCCTGGTTGGCAAGATCACGTTAGAGGCCCAATGGAAGTTTCCTCAACAAGACAGAGTGCTGTAGAGGGCTGTCATAATGTGTGCTGTGCAGCCCTCCCACACCATAGGGCAGGCTGGAATTCCCCCTGCTTTTGGGGTTGAGTTGCCTTAGGCACAGGGTAGTGACCCGGAATCCAGCAGTGGCATATGATAGGATAGCATAGGAGAGAAGAGAAAAAAGAGAGAAAAGGAAGAAAAAAGAAAAAGAGAAAAATACCCAACACTGTGCCTATTGAGACAGACGGGAGGAAAAGATAGCAGAGTGGGATATTAAAGAAAGAAGAAATAGAGTGCTAAATAAGGAGATAACTTAGCCTTCAGTGTCTGACCATTGAGCTGGAGGAGGTCCAACTATGTCTCAGTGTAGTAGGGTGGTGTACCCACTTGGTGTAGGGTCCCAGAGATGCTGAGTAGGATTATCCTCCAAGGCAAGATCCCAGCAAACGGCAGATGTCAGTTCCCAGCAGAATCGAGTACTGGGGTTGTGATGGGTAGGTTTGTTATGCCAACATGGCCACAGAAGATTGGTGGGTCTGTTGTGACGGCACAGCCAATGAACACGTGGGATGAATTGAAGGGCAGATATAGGAAGGGCTTGGCAAGTCCCACCCTCTCTCTCTCTTGTTTCCGGATCTTCGGACCAGAGAGCTGCCTTGTTCGTCCTATGCCTCGATCTCCAAGCAACACTATCCATGGGACAACTAATTGTGGACTGTGTTGCTGTGAGTTGAGGATCCTTCAAGCCCTACTTCACTACGCTCCTGTGATATACATCTCTCAAGCTGGGGACTTTTGGACTCTGTTATCTGGCTGACTGTTGGTGACTGTTGCTCTACTATTTGCTGCCTGTAACGAGATAGCCTGGATTGCTCTACAGAGGACTATTCAGCGGCCCTCAAGAATTGAAGGACTGCCAGTCTTCTAGTTGCCTCACGCAAGTGAGTTGCACCGAGCAATCTGTATTGTTTTATAGTTAACTTTTTCTCTTTTTATATTATATATCTTTCTCAATATATAAATATATAAAAATAATTACTAGTGTCCTGAATTTTATTTCTCTAAGAGAACCCTGCCTGACACAAGTGGTTCCAGGAGTGCTTCTAGAGAAATAAAAATCATAAACATGGGTCTCCTTGATTGGTTCTCCAATATGATTAGTCTTAAAAGCGCTGGTGATGCTAATTCTACACCTAAAGACATGGATAATTTTGCCAATCCTATTAGTCCATGGTGTGAAATAGCAAAGCTAATAACTGAAATAGGAGCACTTATGGATGGGGTGCTGATTACAGGAGAGGCTCTGGGAGAACATATGTCTGATATATTCCAGCAGTTTTGTCAAGATGCCAAGCATAAGGAAGCTAGTGGGCTGGTCCTCCTTACAATGCACTACATGATTAAGGAGAGGAATAGCCTCAGGGCCTCAGAAGCACACCTTAAGTGCCGACTTATGGACTTGAAGATATCGGCATGTGTTACAAAGGAGAGCCTTCTTGACTGTAGTAAAAGAGCCGATATTGCTGAGAACCAGGTCCAAAGTCTCATTATGTGAGTGACTGAACTACAACGTCAGCTGAATGGGAGATCTAGAGCAGTGTCCGAAGCCAAAGTGAGGGCTTCGATAGGAAAAAAATGGGACCCTGAAACATGGGATGGGAATATATGGGCTGATGATCCAGAAAAAGAGGATATTATGCCACCATTAGAAACAAGTGAACCAGCCCAGTCAATAGATTTGCCCCACCAAGCTGAAGATAGTAGTCTATTACCAACAAAAGAACCTACGCCTGAGCAGATCAACCAACCTACTCAAGGTGAAACGCCAGGTGGGGCTGCATCGCTACCATTGCCCAAGGGAAATGACTTACAAGATAGTGCTCAGAACACCCAGGAAACAAGTCACCACTGATAGTTTCTGCTAGACCTATAACTAAAATTAAGGCAAGGAAAGCTCCTAAGGGTGAGGCCGAGGTAATTACTCAAGAAGAAGTATGCTATACTCACAAAGAACTGCTCGAGCTTTCAAATATGTACAAGCAAAAGCCTGGGGAGTATCCCTGGGAATGGTTACTAAGAGTGTGGGATACTGGTGCAAGAAATGTAATGTTAGATCAGTCTGAGTTTCTGGATATGGGACCCCTAAGCACAGACTCTTCTTTCAATGTCTCCACAAGAGAGGCTAAGAGAGGAACCAACTCCTTATTTGGCTGGTTCAATGAGGCATGGGCTGCCAGATGGCCTAGATTAGACCAACTTGAAGATGCCTGACCTACCTTGGTACACTGTAGAAGAAAGCATCCAAAAGCTGGGAGAAATTGGTAGGGTGGAATGGATCTGTCAAGATATTCCGATAGACCCCATAAGGGGGTGTCCTGAGGTATTCTTCACTACAACCATAAGGAATAAGTTTGTGAGGTGGGCCCCAGCATCTTTGAAGACTCCTATAATTGCTTTGTTGTGTGCACCAGGATTAACTGTGGGAACTGCTTAAGTGAACTCCGACATTTGCCCACGATGGGGCTGATTGGACTCCGTGGTAACAGAGGACAAGTGTTAGCAGTGAATCAACAGAGACAGGGTGGACGTGGTTATAATAGACAACAAGGCTTTTGTGGTAATCAAAGCAGCCTGTCTCATGTGGAATTATGGCATTGGCTACTTAGTCATGGTGTCCCTAGGAGTGAAATAGATGGGAAACCTAATAAATATTTACATGACTTATACATGCAGAAGAATGCTGGATCAGGTGAACAGAGGAATAGGCAGTCACGATCAATCAGCCAATTCCCAGACCTGAGCCAATTTACAGAACCACAACCACTTGAATGAGGGGAAGGCCAGGTCCCTTGGAAGAAGGACCCTGCCACATCACTGAAGGTTTATGCTGTTAGTCTTTCTTCTAGCCTTCCTCAAAGGGACCTCAGGCCTTTCAAGAGTGACTGTTCACTGGGGAAAAGGAAATAATCAAACATTTAGGGGATAACTAGACACTGGCTCTGAACTGACACTAATTCCAGGGGACCCAAAGTGTTTCCAAGGCCCACCAGTCAGAGGTGGGGACTTATGAAGGCCAAGTTATTAATGGAGTTTTAGTTCAGGTATGCCTCACTGTGGGTCCGGTAGTTCCCTGAACCCATCCTGTGGTTATTTCTCCAGTTCCAGAATGCATCATTGAAATAGACATACTTAATAACTGGCAGAACCCCCACATTGGATCCCTGAAATGTGGAATAAGGGATATCATAGTGGGAAAGGCGAAATGGAAACCCTTAGAATTGCCATTGCCTAGGAGAAGAGTAAACCATAAGCAATACCGCATTCCTGGAGGAATTGCAGAGATCAGTGCCACCACCAAAGACTTGTGATTCCTACCACATCTCCATTTAACTCACCTATATGGCCAGTAAAGAAGACAGATGGATCCTGGAGAATGACAGTGGATTATCGTAAGCTTAACCAGGTAGTGACTCCAATTGCAGCTGCAGTTCCAGATGTGGTCTCATTGCTTGAGCAAATTAATACTTCTCCTGGTACTTGGTATGCAGCTATTGATCTGACCAATGCCTTCTTCTCGATACCAATTTCAAAGGATGACCAAAAGGAGTTTGCCGTCAGCTGGCAGGGGCAACAGTACATTTCAACAACTCTCCCCCAGGGGTACATCAACTCTTCTACCCTGTGCCATAATTTAGTTTGAAGGGACCTCGATCACCTGTCTATTCCACAAAATTTCACACTAGTCCATTATATTGATGACATTATGCTGATTGGATCCACTAAGGAGGATGTATCAAAGACTTTAGATTCATTAGTACAGCATCTGCGTACAAGAGGTTGGGAAATTAACCCAACAAAGATTCAAGCACCCTCCACCTCAGTAAAATTTCTAGGAGTCCAGTGGTGTGGAGCATGTCGAGATATTCCCACTAAAGTGAAGAACAAGCTATTGCATCTGGCTCCCCCAACAACAAAACAGGAGGCACAACGCCTAGTGGACCTTTTCGGATTTTGGAGGCAACATATCCCTCACTTGGGTGTTTTACTTCGACCTATTTATCAGGAGACACGAAAGGCCTGAAATTTTGCGTGGGGCCTGGAACAAGAAAAGATTCTGCAACAGGTTCAGGCTGCCGTGCAAATTGCTTTGCCACTGAGACCATATGATCCAGCTGACCAAATGGTGTTAGAAGTGTCAGTTATTGATAAAGACACAGTATGATGCCTTTGGCAGACCCCTATTGGTGAATCACAGCATAGACCATTGGAATTTTGGAGTAAAGTCCTGCCATCTTCTGCAGACAACTACTCCCCCTTTGAAAAACAGCTGTTGGCCTGTTATTGGGCTTTGGTGGAGACTGAACGCCACCAAGTGGAGACTTAGGCCACCAAGTCACCATGAGACCTGAACTACCCATCATGAACTGGGTATTGTCTGACCCACAGAGTCATAAATTTGGACGTGCACAGCAACACTCCATTATTAAATGGAAGTGGTACATACGAGATCGGGCCAGAGTAGGACCAGAGGGTACAAGTAAGTGCATGAAGAAGTGGCCCAAATGCCCACAGTCCCCACTCCAGTACATTACCTTCTCTTTCCAAATCTGCACCTATGGCCTCCTGGGGAGTTCCTTATAATAATTTGACTAAAGAACAGAAAAGTCATGCTTGGCTCACGGATGGCTCTGCACGATATGCAGGTGCCATTTGTAAGTGGACAGCAGCAGCACTACAGCCCCTTTCTGGGATCTCCCTGAAAGATAGTGGTGGAAGAAAATCCTCCCAATGAGCAGAACTCCGAGCAGTGCACCTGGCCGTTCAGTCGCCTACAAGGAAAAGTGGCCAGATGTGAGACAGTACACTGATTCATGAGGTGTGGCTACTGGTTTGGCTGGATGATCAGGGACTTGGAAGGAACATGATTGGAGAATTGGTGACAAGGAGGTGTGGGGAAGAGATATGTGGATGGATCTCTCTGAATGGGCCAAAAAAGTAAATGTAATTGTGTCTCATGTAAATGCTCATCAAAAGGTTACCTCTGAAGAGGAGGGCTTTAACAATCAAGTAGATAAGATGACACGCACTGTGGACACTGGCCCTCCTCTTTCCTCTGCCACTCCTGTTATTGCCCAGTGGGCACATGAACAAAGTGGACATGGTGGCAGGGATGGAGGTTATGCATGGACACAACAACATGGACTTCCACGCACCAAGGCTGACTTGGCCACAGCCACTGCTGATTGCCCTATTGCTAGAGCAAAACCTGACGTTAAGTCCAAGGTACGGAATGATTCCTCAGGGAGATCAAGCAGCAACTTGGTGGCAAGTTGATTATATAGGACCACTCCCATCCAGGAGCGGGCAGCGCTTTGTTCTGACTGGAATAGACACATATTCTGGATATGGATTTGTCTTCCCTGCATGCAATGCTTCTGCCCAAACCACCATTCGTGGATTTACAGAATGCCTCATCCACGGGCATGGCATCCCACATAGCATTGCTTCAGATCAAGGAACTCACTTTATAGCAAATTCAGTGCGACATTTGGGCCCATGCCCATGGAATCCACTGGTTATATCATGTTCCTCATCATCCTGAAGCAGCTGGCTTGATAGAACGATGGAATGGGCTCCTGAAGACACAACTGCGACACAAACTACATGGCAACAACTTGCGAGGCTGGGGCAGTGTTCTCCAGGAAGCTGTATACGTTTTAAACCAGCAGCCAATATATGTTGCTGTGCCTCCAATAGCCAGGATTCATGGGTCCAGGAACCAAGGGGTGGAAACTGGAGTGGCACCACTCACTATTACTCCTATTGACCCACTTGCAACATTTTTGCTTCCTGTCCCAGCAACCCTATGTACTTTGGGACTGGAGGTTCTGGTCCCAAAAGAAGGAATTCTCCCACCTGGAAACACAGCACGGATTCCACTGAACTGACAGCTGAGAATGCCCCCTGGCTACTTTGGCCACTTCTCATGCCTTTGGATCAACAGATCAGGAAGGCTGTCACTGTACTGAATGGTGTGATTGATCCAGATTAACAAGAAGAAATTGGACTGGTGTTACATAATGGGGGTAAAGAGGAATATATCTGGAATCCAAGAGATCCCATAGGCCGATTCTTAGTGCTACCATGCCCTGTGATAAAAGTTAATGGTAAATTACAGCAACCCCATCATGACAGGACATTTAATGACCTAGACCCCTCAGGAATGAAGGTCTGGTCAACCCACCAGGCAAAAAACCACAACCAGCTGAAGTGATTGCTGAGGGCAAAAGTAATACAGAATGGATAGTAGAAGAAGGTCGTTCTACCTACCAATTATGACCACGTGATCAACTACAGAAGTGAGGGTTGTGATTATTCATAATTTTTTTCTTTGCTCATGTATGATATATCAGCTACAATTGAACTCAGTGTGTTCTCATTTATATGTATGATAGATGTTTAATGTTAAGTATAAGCTTGATTTCATTGATGTCTAGAAATTCTATATGGGCAAAAAATTGTATACAGGTGCCATGTTGGCAAGGGGTGGATTGTGATGGGTAGGTTTGTTATGCCAACATGGCCACAGAAGACTGGTGGGTCTGTTGTGATGGCACAACCAATGAATATGCGGGATGAATTGAGGGCAGATATAGGAAGGGCTTGGCAAGTCCCACCCTCTCTCTCTTGTTTCCGGATCTGCGGACCAGAGAGCTGCCTTGTTCGTCCTATGCCTCGATCTCCAAGCAATACTACCCATGGGACAACTAATCGTGGACTGTGTTGCTGTGAGTTGAGCATCCTTCAAGCCCTACTTCACTATGCTCCTGTGATATACATCTCTTGAGCTGGGGACTGTTGGACTCTGTTATCTGGCTGACTGTTGGTGACTGTTGCTCTGCTGTTTGCTGCCTGTAACGAGATAGCCTGGATTGCTCTACAGAGGACTATTCAGCGGCCCTCAAGAATTGAAGGACTGCCAGTCTTCTAGTTGCCTCACGCAAGTGAATTGCACCGAGCAATCTGTATTGTTTTATAGTAAACTTTTTCTCTTTTTATCTTATATATTTTTCTCAATATATAAATATATAAAAATAATTACTAGTGTCCTGAATTTCATTTCACTAAGAGAACCCTGCCTGACACAGGGGTTCACTGGCATGCCTGCCTTGTGCTGTCTGTAGCACTACAGCCAAGAAGGGGGTATTCCCTCAGCCCCATGGAGAGCCTCAGGACAGGCAGGGCCTTCCTCGCTATGTGTCACCACACTGAGGGAGATCTGGATGTATTACTGTCTAGTCTGCTTATACCCTATGAGGTCAGAGGTATCCCCACCACCAGCTAAGATAGAAATAGATTCAATTGGCTCTCTGGCTCTGCTAATTTAGGAGGACAGTGTTTTTATGTTGAAAAGCTCCAGGCCCTGTAGCATGAGCTCCCTTCTTATGCAAATGTGTGTTAAAAGCCTTCAGGGCAAAAATCTCACTCAGAACAGCTACTGCACAAAGAGGACTGCACGGTCAGCCCCCTTAAGAAATACGGCTACCCTCGCAGACCCAAGGCCTATTGGGGCCAGGAAGAAGAAGCGGGGTCAAGATTATACCCTGTTGGACACAACCACACCAATGCAAAGCACTAAGAGTGTGCAGCAGAGCGTAGTTTCACAGATGGAATGCCAAGGATATACTTTGGGGCCAGGGTATTGGCACCCCATCCAACTCAACTAGGGGTCACTCTATGAGGTCAACAACAGACCTTGAACTTTATACAGGTTCTTATATTGCTATTATTATTTTTTTATTATTCTGTAACATATTTTATAGTACATTGAGGGGGTTTCTTGCTGTTGTTATCATTGTTTTATTTGCTTAAGTTGCTCCATTTTAGGAGACCTTTCTTGTACATATTGCTACCTCTACAGGTCTATCTAGACAAGATAGACTGGACAAAGAGGTTGGAGGTAAAAATGACAAGTCTGAAGGCTCCAGGGTAGGGGACATTAAAGAGGGGGAGGAGGGGGAAAGGTGGTGATGTCAACCAGCCCAGGAAAAAGGGAATAACAATTGATGCAAATGCAGAGGGGGAGGAGGGGGAAAGGTGGTGATGTCCACAAGCCCAGAAAAAAGAGAATAACAATTAATACAAATGCAGGGACAAGGTGGGTGAGAGAAGGCCAATAGGGATTGATTAAGACTAATGTAACAAAGGAAAAATACTGAAACCCAAAGGAAGAGTGAGCATGATAGTGGGACAAGAGGGAAGCAAATGGAAATAGAGGAAGGAACTGGGGGATAATGAACATTTATAGAGGTTCAAATACAGGTATGTACAAACGTACATGTTCAAATACATGTATGTATGTACATAGGGGCATATATTTATAAGTGAGGATGGGGAAAGAGATTAATGTGTATACTTACAGGGTTAGTAGTAGGACAACAGATGGGCATTCGACCTCCACTCAAGTATCTCCTTGGTTCAAGAACACTTTGTTCTATTAAATTGGCATTCCAAGATGCTCACCTTTCTGACATGATCACTGAAGACAAATGTGTGCATAAGCAAAGGTGGTGAAGAAGCTGATGGTGCCCAGCTATCAAAAGATGGGCGTCTGGGGACTTAAAGGCTTGAAAGTAAACAAGCAGCCATCTAGCTCAGAAGCAACAGAGCCCACATGGAAGAAACACACTAGCATGTGGAACCATGAGGTGTCAAAGGGATGAGATATCAGGCTTCAAGAACTCAAAAGCACAACTTTGCATGCTCACTTTCCTGATATGATCCCTGAGGACAAATGTGTGCATATTGTGGTGAAGAAACCTGATGGTGCCCGGCTACCAAAAGATATAGCGTCTGGGGACTTAAAGTCTTGAGTAAACAAGCAGCCATTCAGCTCAGAAGCAATAAAGCCCACACGGAAGAAACACACCAGCCTGTGTGATCATGAGGTGGTGAAGGGATCTGGTGTCAGGCATCAATGAGCTAAAATTATATTATTATTAATGAGAGGGAGTACAGATTGGGGACCCAAAGCCCATCAATAGGTGAGGTGACATCGTTTTGCAGAGGAGTTGCAAGGAGGAGATGAGTCAGTTAAGATACAGGGAAGAAGCTATGAAATATGCAACCTTCCTCTAGTTCCCATGCTGCCTCCCACCCACTATCATGACCCCAATTCTACCACATAAATCCAGCTAGACCAGGAGATGTACAGTGAAGCTGGAAACATGGGAAACTTAGGATAGATGATCCATCAAGACTAGTGATGGGAGTGGTAATACCAGGAGGGTGGAGGGATGGAGGAATGGAGAGGGAGAACCAACTTCAGGGATCTACACGTAGCCTCCTCTCTGGGGCATGGACAACAGGGAAGTGAGTGTTGAGACACATGGGACAGTGTACAGGATGAAAAAATAATTTGTAAATTACTAAGGGTTCAAGGGGAAAGGGGGGGAGGAAGGGTAATATAGGGAGCTGATAATGGGGGCCTGGAGGGCTGGAGAATGTTTTGAGAGTGATGATGGCAATGGGTGTGTAAAAGTGGCCTGAATACAACTGATGTTGTTAGGGATTGTGATGGGAGTTGTAGGGGCCCCCCAATAAAATGATTAATTTTTTTATAAAAGGGGGGGAGGGGAAAGGGGAGGTTTTTTGTTTTTTCTTTTTGTTTTTTTTTTTTTAAAAGGAGCTTGTATCAAGGGCTAAAGTGGAAAATATTGGGAAATGTATGTAGAAATATGTGTGCAAATGTAATTGATACAAAAGATGTACTGAATGTTGTAGTAGCTGTAAGAGCCCCCAATAAAATTTTAAAAATTAAAAAAAAGAAAGAAAGAAAGAATAATAATTTAAAAAAGCCTCAAGCTACTTACCTCCTTGTGGGTTGATCAATGAGCCTGGGATTTGCTACTTTTACCCCCAAAATATAATATATTATTTTGGATTTATGAGGTCCCTTGATTTGATTTGGAGGCTATCACGTTGGCCCACAGTGAGTGGAGTTCTAGCTTATCAGGAAAGTTTTTTACTTCTCGCCAACTGAGACTGAATTTGCTAGCTGGACTATAACTAATTACTTGTTTTCTGCCACACCGAGCCCTGATTCAGGAAAATTCCCGCTTTTTTTTTTCTTACTCCAAATTGTGGCTTCCCACCAGCCCCACTCCCCAGGTGTTAAACTCAAGACAGCTAACAGCATAGGGAGATCTGATGTAGGGTTCTGTGGCTGAGATGCAGAGGTTCTCCTTGTATCTGGGATTATGTCCCTTAAAATCGCAATTCACATGAAACTACAATGGAGAGCCCACAAAGCCAGCACAGAGAACCTAGAGTTACTTAGTGCATTCTTGGTTCACTTTGTGAGTGGCGATCACAAAAAAGTGGGGTTCAGGACAGATCCTAGCACGCTACTTCTAATTTCAGAACTATATCTCCCAGTCACCTTCAACTTCTGTTTCTCTTTTCTGATCTGGCAGTAGGAGCTCTGGGAGGATGAATCTTAACTAGACGCCATTTTCCTTCTCACTCCTTAACTACTTTTTATGTGTTACATTTTACTCAATATTAGAGCTTATCTTTCTATGTTTGTTTTTGTGTGTGGTACTTCTGAAATTTCATGAAAAATGGAACTAAAAGATAGTGGTGTTTTTCCATCAACTTTTTAAAGCACTCTTGTGTATATGTTTCTTTTAGGTTCTTTTAGTCAGTTTCAACTCATGTTCATCCTACATACAACATTTTAGAACAAACAAAAAATACTGTCTGGCCTTATACCAGTCTAAGCAACCATTCTTATGTTTGAGCACATTGTTTTGGCCACTGTACTAGACCATCTCAGTGATAGTCTTCCTCCTTTTCTCTAACACTTTATTTTTCACAGTGTCCTTTTCCAAAGACTGGTCCCTCCTAATGAAAATGTTTGAAGTACATGTGGTGAGTCTTGCCATGCTCCATATTAAGGAAAATTCTGATTACTTTTTCTAACATAGATATGCTTGCTTTGTCAACCCATGGTATATTTAATATTCTTGATAAGTACCATAATTAAAGGGATCAATTCTTCCTTATTATTGTCCAGATTTCACATCTATCTGAGGCAATTGGATATATGACAGTAAATCAAAAGTTATTGCTACCTCAATGTATGAGTAGGTGCCTTGTCATGATGGAAAAATAAAATCTTTGGCACAACTTTCTTGGCATTTTCTCATCAACACAGTTTTTCCTTTTCTTGAAACTTCCTCATACTAAATTCCCATGATCCTCTTATGTCCTTCAAGAAAAATCTAACAAGATTACACTTTTAAGCTAATAAATAGTTACCCAAACTTCTGAGCTGACATTTCTGCCTAGACTTTAACTAGCTCAGCAAACCTCCTTGGAAGTCACTGTTTTATTGAATCTTATTCTCTAGATCATAGTGGCAAATCCAATACTTTCTCTGGATTGCAATTTGTTCAAGACAAACATTTTCATTAGTTTCGATCTTTCTTTTAAAATTGGTGCAGTAATTAGCCATGAGCTAACTGAACTATTCAGAACTGTTTTTTGAGGGATGGTGGGGGTTCTTATTCATTCTGGTGACATTAAGGCAAGTTTCATCTTTTAACTACTGTGACCTGTTTATACATTTTGCAGGTAATAAACAAGTGCATATATAAACTGGAACCGTAGTCACAATACTATTTTATGTACCCTTGTATATGTTGACTGTCATTTGTGATTCTCATGGGTTGTTAATTGCAGGTTCAGAGGTAGTGGTTCAAATTCAATAGCTGCTTCCTGAGATTTCTCCTCTTATAAAGACTGACAGTCTTGGCCACCCTATGGAGTAGTTCTACTTGGTTCTATAGACTTACTATGAGTTCAGATCAACTCTATGGCAACAGGATTGTGTAATGCTTTTTTCTTTGGGGTTGGAGGTGGGATTCCCACACAGTCTTCTAAAATGTTTTTTTGCCATCTGGATTGTTTGGACTCATTCATTCTCCAAGTAGTATATAAGAAACTACTAGATTCTAGGCACAATGTTTTGGGGGTACATGCTAAGTCATAGATATAAGATCCTTTCCCGATAAACTTTCAACTTTTTCCATACCTTCATAATTGGAATCTGTGGATACTTCTTAAACTTCTACAAAGAGGTCATTTTAAGCAAACAAAAAAAATGTTCTTCTGCTGCTAATGTTTTTCTAATGATAACCCTGAAAAAAGTAGTATGGAAATAGGAAATAAACCCCACTGGATTAGAAAATCAGATCACTCAACTTCTTTAGGTCTCAGTCTACATATGTGTAAAGTAAATAGGTGGGACCAGATTCTAAGATTCATTTCAACCATAGAATTCTCTATTTCCAAGATAAATGTCCTTCCCAGTAAAGTGGGTATCTCAAAAGCCATTTTTTATTGGTGGACATCAAACCTTATGTTTATCAATACAGTAGTCTGATTCTCCTGACCCTCTTTATACCCGTTCCTAATAAGAAATGTACCAACCATATGTGAAACACATGGAGTCTGTCCAAAGGCCATGCAAGATACATAAATTTCACAAGTGAAAGATGCAAAACACATGTTGACACATCTCAAGTCCACATGTACATTTTGGTTATGGCTAAACGGCAATTAATTTTGATAATTATTATAAAGTCAGTTTAAGGTATTGCAATGGGGTCCAAGAAGTACTTGTGTAGATATCAGTAAAGTTATATGAATTTCTAGAAGATGGTCAGGTTGTGGAAATTTTCTGAAGTTTGTCTTAGAGATAGCCATTTCACACCTTGCAGCAGCTTGATAAAGTCACAATAATGCAGAAGGCCAAGTGGATATCAAATCAGTTGTCTCACATTAGGAACTGTAGCCTCACCTATGAACTCCCAATAGAAAGACACAGCTGGTCCATCTGCTTTGACCATTAGCCTCAATTTTGGACCCCTCTCCAGATTTTTGCATATGCTGACCACACAAGTATAAGTTCATGCCCTTCTAGCCATGTGTGAATTCATACTCATTCCTTAAGGTCCAACTCAAACATCATTTCCTCCGGGAAGCTTTTCCTACTATCACCAAAAAATGGGGCTGCTCCTCTATGGTTTTCTCTCCGTCTCCCTTTCCATCACTATATGTCTATCTATAATAACTGGCATGCTAAATAGCATTTGCTTTTTTTATATGGAGTTAGAAATGTACCCTTTTGATCTTTGTGATTCTTGCCTTTTCATTTTATTGGGGGATGATACAACTTCTATCATAGTCCATATAGACATTCATTGTATCAAGTGCATTTGTACATATGTTGCCATGGAGTTTTCAAAGCGTGTTCTTTCTACTTGTGTCCTTGGTATCAGTTCCTCATTCTTGATGCACAGCAATTTTAATTAGTCCATATAAAAAAGCCCTGGTCCCATGGTGAGTTATGAATTAAGCTGCTGATCCACAAACCACTCTATGGGAGCCTTTTACTTCAATATAGAGTTACATCTCAAAACCCCACAAGGGCAGTTGTATCTAATTCAATAGGGCCTCCATGAATCTATCTGTTGTCATACTATGGTGGCTTATATGTTCAGATGATTCTAAAAATAATGCTGCAGGTTTATCCAATACTACTAGCAGGGTCACTCATAGAAGAAAAAATCAGCAGGAATTTAAGACCAAGATAATCTACAAGGAAATGACTGGATATCTGCTGTCATAAATTAGTCTATGCAAGTATTGTGGTGCAAAACAGAACTTTGTGTAACTCACTTTCTTTGGACATGTTACCAGGAGGGAATCATTGTTGAAGAAAGTCACCATACTTGGTAGAGAATCAATAACAATGAGAGAGATACTTGGACCAATAACTCCAAAAATTAATTTGGACTTGCCAGTGATCATGAAAATAATGAGCAGGCATTTTCTCTGTGGTACATGAAGTCACTATTAGTCAGAGCTTATTTAAAGGCAGTTTTCTATCTAATAATCAGATATGCCTAGCATGTGTGCTGCTGAATCTGAATCAATGAGCGAATGCCCATCAATGCTGAAAGTCAGCCAACTGAATCTGTGATCTTGCAGGTTTGACAGAAGCAGCCAAAGTCGATAGAATAGAAAATAGTCAGAATAGAAAACCCTCAGCTTTATGGATTTTCCATATGGAAATTAAAATTTTCCATATAGAATTAAAATTCAAATTAAAAAGAGTGTGATTAAGTTAACTACAGAGATGGACATGTAGATATATACATTTATATACATAGTTATATAGACAGATATAGATAGAGATATATACATATTATATCCAAATATAGAGATACTGATGTAGATATAGATATAGATGAGACAGAAATACAGATAGAGATGAGTTAGAGAGAGGGACATAGAATAGCTAGAACTAGAGATATCTGCATCACTGTTCATCCAGAGCATTTTAGAAGGAAAACAAAACATGGAAGCCACCCTCAAGTTGTTTACTGCTGCAGTTGGGAGGAAGACACATAGTCTTTCCCCCCAAAAAGGAAGTATGGAGGTCTAAAGTTTTAGGACCAACTATTAGCACAGTCTAATAGCCAGTAGCACTCTGTATTATTGATGCCTACTATCTATCTTCTACACCTGCACTTTCCAATTCATTGCCATTAGGCTCAGAAAAACTGCTGACTATTTGAAACATGGCCAGTTTTAATTGAGATGTGCTATAAAGGCAAAATGCACACCCAAAAATCAAGAACTTCCTTCAAAGAAAAAAGCCAAAATACCCCATTTCATTATTTTTGTATTGATTACATGGCAACATTTTGAAATGCAACATTTTGGATATGTTGGATTAAATAAAATATAAAAATTAATCTTACCTATTTCTTTCAACTGTCTGTTATGTGGTGAACTACTAAGTGAAAACTTGGTAGTTTGAACTCAGTGGTAAAATGGAAGAAAATCTGCTATGCTTCCAAAAATGATATAGTCAAGAAAATCTTGCAGAAACCACTGCCATTGAACTTATTCACGGTTATAATGGCCTTGTGTAGTGTTTCCAAGGTTAATATTAACCCTAGTATATGTGTTGCCGAAGCAAACATGGTTAATGTTCATATTTACAGGATGAACTTTTTCCCACCGTGTGATTGGTGGGTTTGAACCTGGGCCTTTCAGTTAATGGTCCAACACTTACTCATTGGTGCCACCAGAGCTTTTGGAGAAGTTGCACTCTGTAAAACATGGGTACCCATGAGTCAGAAATGACTCCATGGTAACGGGGTTACTTTAACAACTAGAAGGTTTAAATATATACATATACATACATATATATATATATATATATATAGGGGACCCATGTTTATAACTCACCTAACACTTATACTGGATGGTACCTTTCTAAAAAATCATCTGTTATCTTTAATACTCCTGCCGTCTCATCAGATAAGTGTCACATTTGGTTTTAGAGGATAGTTACCAAAAAGCTATTGAACAAGAAATTTCTCCAAATTCAGACATACATTCTTTCTTGGTAAATTGGTCTCTATTCATCAAGAAATCAAAACGTGAAACCATGTGAAACATTATCGATGACTGTGGCAGTCATGTACTTATGTTAACTTTATAATTGAAATGTAGGGGTGGATTCTGGCCTGTTAATCTGGAGATAGCCATTGAGTAGCCGATGAGGCCTCTGTGTGGGCATGGCTTTCTCGTGAGATCCTGAGAAATCTCATGATATTTCCCTCGTGAAGATGAGAAGTTATCTTCCCCAGTTGTTGGGAGTTAGTTTCAGAGATGATTAATCACAGGCAACACAGAATGGCGGCATCTGGGAGGCTGGAGTAGCCAGTGGAGAGACCACACAGCTTTGCCCTCATGGAGCTGGACCTCTGAGGCTGGGGCAGCCACATGGAGGTCTCTTCCAGCGATGAGTTGCTTCTGCCACCATGGGATGCTGTTGAACCTGAGCCCTGGAAGCGAGGAGACATGGGGAGACCCCTGTTGGGGCCGGGCCTCTGTAGCTAATGACCTGTGACTTTGTGAGTCAGAAGGATACTTTATGGACAGATTTCAGGCATATGGGTTAATATCTGACTTGTGACTTTGAGTTGGACTGAACTGGGATGTTTTCTCAATGTCTGGTTCCCCTTGAATATAAACCCATTCCTTATATCCATATGCATGGCTTTGAAATTTGTTCCTCTAATCTACCCAGACTAGCACAATGACTGTGCAGCTTCCATCCAGTTCAGGCTGCATTTCTACATCATTGTTAGGATGAAATTACAAATATAAATTATATTTCCCTGGTGAAGATGAGAAGCTATCTCCCCAGTTGTTGGGATTAGTCTTAGAGACAATGAATTATGAACTGGACTGGGCTGGGATGTTTTCTCAATGTCCTGTTGCACTTGTATATATATCTTATATTCCTTATATCTATATGCATGTCTATGAAATTTGCTCCTCTAGCCTACCTGGACTTACACATTATGGTACCTTAGGAGTGGGGTACTAGAGGAACAAATCGTAAAGATGGAAAGCATCCGTTTGTTTGACTTGTGCCTCATAGTAATGTTACATCTTTGGATAGCCAGAAGTCAGATGTGTCCTTGCAGTTTACTGAGTTATTTTCTGGAAACAATGTGGAAAATTAAAGTTTTGATTACTTTGTTTGGATGCTGTCTTTGGTTATTCCTTTATAAAATGGGGATTCTGCTCAAGGACAATGGATAAGTGTCAGAATGCCTGACGGAAAGCAGGGATCCATGCCTTCAAAGACAAAATTCAATGTTTATGTGTAAACAGTTTAGATAAGGATATAGATAAGCTTACTAAGTATTGACCTTGACTGTTTGAAGAATTAAGTTTGATTTCTGACTATGCTGCTTATGCTGATTTCTTAAGCCCATTATTGTAAATATAAGGATGCATAGAAGTGTTTATTGGGAAGTATGAAAAGAGTTTGCAAATCCAGTTACCTCAAGCCTAGCATTGACCTCTAGAGGGTTTAGGCAAAGACATCTCTGAAGAGATTATAACCCCACCTTGTGCTTAGATGGGGTTAGGCCACACCTAGAAAGACTTCTCTGAAGAAATTAGCCCCACCCAGTCTTTTGGAGTACTCAGGATTCTTGTATTCTACAAGAAGGTCAAACTGACCGATAAAGAAAGATAAAGTCTGTTTCCTTGGAAAATCCTGACTAGTGATTATTTTCAGAAGGGAAGGAATCTGGAACCATGAAGATAACTCCTCTCTGGGACTCAATGTTAAAGGAAACTTGCTAGGTTTCCACCTGGATCTACTCTTTGAGTAGAAATAGGAGAACTGCAGCAATAAATAGGCGGGTTGAATTTGGCCACTGACACCCTTGGGACTTTGTTCACAGGAAATAGAGAAGACAAGAGTGGGTTGACTGGTCTAAAGTTCATGACCTAGCATGAGAGAGCTAGGCATGTTAAGGATTTATGATGGGACCTTGGTCTAAAGGGAAGGTGACCAATGGCTACCATGGTGAGGTTAAGTGGAAAAGCCCACATTGAGTTGACCAGAACCTGACCAGAAGAAGAGAAGTGATTTGAGGCTGTGAATGGTGCATATCACTGCTGACTTTATGGATGGCCTGTCCTGATTTGACTTTCTAATGGATGCACACTTCATGAGTTTCCAACTGGAATGAAGTTTCTTCACGTTGAAAGATGTGATTGTTTCCTCAGAGCACTAAGTTGGTGTAAGTGGGCAATATAGAAATTAGATACCCAAAATGGGGGAATGAAGGAATGAGGTGGTTAGCTTACAAACCCTTATAGGTGCTAGAATATATATTCACAGGATTATAGGAGCAAGGTGTAGATATTTTATAACTACCGTTGTAAAGCACAGGATATCTTTTGTTTTGTTCACTTATAGAAGTGATTTTTAAATGATGGTGACACATGTTGAATTGTATGTATTTTGGTTTTATCCTGTTAGGTATAGATATGATTTTATGTTTGAAGGTTACATATGGTTATAGAGTTATGTGAAAGTATAAAATTAACAAGGAGTGGTCTGTGGCAGTCATGTGCTTATGTCAATTTTATGATTGAAATGTAGGTGTGGAGTCTAGTCTGTTAATCTGGAGATAGCCATTGAGTAGCCAATGAGGCCTCCATGTGGGCATGGCTTTCTCCTGAGACTTCTGGGAAATATCGTGATATTTCGTGGTGAAGGTGAGAAGCTCTCTCCCCAGTTGTTGAGCGTTCGTCTCAGAGACAATGAATCACCGACAAGACAAGATGGCAGCATCCGAGAAGCTGGAGGAGCCGGCGAAAGACCACATGGCTTTGTCCTGATGGAGCCAGACCTCTGAAGCTGGAATGGCCACATGGAGATCCCTGCCAGCACCGGGATACTGCACTCACTGACCTGTGACTTTGTGAGTCGGAAGGAGACTTTATAGACTGTTTTTCAGGCATATGAGTTAATATCGGACTTGTGACTTTGAACTGGACTGGACTGGGATGTTTTCTCAATGTCCTGTTGCTCTTGTATATATCTTATATTCCTTATATCTATATGCATGTCTATGAAATTTGCTCCTCTAGCCTACCCAGACTTGCACACTAGTAATAAGAGAAAGTGGCTCAGGTTTTCAGATTTAAAGTAATAAACTCAAATGTCTATAAGGGACAAAGAGGCAACATAAAAAAGGAAGTGACCCCAGATTATTCTTTTAACACAGTCATGCTTTGTCTGTATAGTAAACACATAGGAATTTTCTTTACTTTTCCAAGGACACATGCCATCTCCTTTGTTTAAAAATTGTTGTTTGTTTTGTTTTGAAGCTTATAGTGCTAATGCCCAACTTGTTTTAAATAAAAGAACTTTTAGAATGACAGACTAATTTGAACGCACTGCTAAATCACCAGTGGCACTTCCTCCTATTTTGGAGTCCAGTAGGAGTTGTGAGGACTATGGAGACATCGGAAATACAGGCTCCACCCAGAGATACCAAGTGATAGCCTGTAACCAGGTTGGATTTTTCAAAGAAAGCTGGAAATATGATGATCTATGTAAAATCTCCTGATTTGAAAAATTTATCAATTAATTGAAATGTTTCTAAAAATTGTGCAGGCCACAATTTTGTCACCTAAACAAAATGTGTTCATAGAAGAGTTCTGACTCAGAGGCCCCCAGTTTATAATCATTGATCAAGAGGTAGACACAATATCGCCTATAAAAAGAACAGAGAAAGATGCAATACTCTTTGTTAAATGTTTACATAGTGAAACTTCTGAGAACTTAAGCTTGAGGGGACTGCCATCCTTTTCCAAGTTTTCAAGTCTTCTACCATTGGGTTCATTCTTACTAATTTTCAATCACTCCTTTGAGAAAGTATTTGATTTTTCTTCTCTGATAGGTTTTCTCCTTACACGTATTCTGGCTTCCCCAGGTTTTACTGTATACAACTAGATCTTTGGGTTCTTTTCCTTATTAAAGCATTAGTCTTTGAAGAAACACTGGTTCATTTGAATTGCAAAATTAATACATGATGAGTTCAACAGAAACCTTGCAAACTGTGAGGAATTGTCTACTTATGGCTTCTAAAATATGTCTTTATACTAGTAAATTCTGATCTACTCTCTATCTTGGAAGACCTTATCCAGCTATGACTATCTAAGTCCTTTCTTAATCAACCCATTATCACCTACCTCCTCTCCTAGGTGTTTACTCCCTGTGTTGCCTCTTCATACTTAGAATTTGTAACACAGCCTTTTCTCTTTGTGTATCTTTGTTTTCTTCCAAGGAGACAAAAGCTGGGAAGTTTCTGAACCCTCAACATGAAGCACAAACACCTACACTTAGTGTAGGCTGAAAGATGTTTTTTGGTTTCCGTATACATCTATTCGTATGCTCACTTTGACTGGCCCTAGGTATTTGTGTTTCATTCTCAACATTCATCCTCCTTCCTACAAGAGGTCTTTTATACTATTTATCCAAAGAACATGGGAATAGGGACTGAGATAGAAAGAGGTTAGGGACTAGAACTTATAAGCCCTCATTTGCCTGACAAGAACCTAAGACCAGGGAGATTAAAGTTTGAAATTAGTGGAGGTAACTCACAGTGTTGGACGAAAGGTAGAACCTTGAAGACAGAGTGCAGTAAGAATTAAAATCCTAACAGCTTTATAAACAGGGAGTCCCCGTCACCCAACTGCTTTCTCTTTCACTAGTTAGTATTTCCTCATTGTCCCTGCTCCTCTCTTCAACACCATTGAATTGTCTTTGGTCCACTTCAGGTAAAAAGTCTTCAAACCAAGATAATCTCCTCCTCTCCTTTAGATCAAGTCATCTAAAACATCATTACTACCTAGTCTGAGGGCAGAAAGTGGGAGAACTCTAGCAGTCACTTGTAGGTTCCTGTGAGGGGAAAGAATACAGTAATAACCTGAATTAATATTTTTTAAATGAAACGTAAACTTTTTTTCAGTAAGATTTTGCTGAAGATCATTCAACAACACTTACAGCAATATACTACTGACAGGGAACTTCCCACGGTTCAGGCAAGATTCAGGAGACAACTTGGAACAAGGCATAGTTTTGATAAAGTGAGAAGGATCTTGACTCAATGCAGAGAAAACAAAAAATATGTCTATCTGTGTTTTATTGACTATGTAAAGTCATTCCACTGTATGGAACATAATAAACTATGAATGATCTTTTGAAGAATTCCAGAATACTTCACTGTACTTATGAGGAAGGGAATATTGCATATAATGTTATATGCAAAATAACATGCTACTTTGAGGACAAAGATGTACCTGACCCACACCATAATGTTTTCAATTGCTTCATGTGCATGGGAAAGTTAGACATTGAATAAGGAAGGACAAAAGAGAAACAATGCACTTGAATTGTGGTGCTGGGGAGGAATGTTAAAAGTACTATGAACTATCAAGAAGACAAACATGTCTATCTTGGAGGAAGTACAGGCAAAGAGCACTGTAGAGGCAAGGATGACAAGACTTCATTGTACACACTTAAGACATATTGTCAGGAGAGACCCGTCTCTGAAGAAGGTCGTCATGTTTGGCAACGTGGACAGGGAGAGGAAAAGAGGAAGGCCCTGGGTGAGCTGAACCAACACAGTGACTGTGTTTCAACACAGGAATGATGGTGAGGCTGGTGCAGGACCTTGAAGTGTCTCGTTCTGTTGTGTCTAGTGTCACTATGTGTTGGAACCAACTGGATGGCCACAAATAACGACAAACAACATGTTCCTGAAACAGCTTACTGTACTTTCACATCCTTTATTTTGTTTGATATCTTTTAATAGCCTTACAATTAGTAAGCAGAGGTTATTATACCTAGATTACAGATAAATAAATTAAACAAGGAAAATTAAATTATTTGACTACACCATAGGCAATAATGATGACACAACTGTCTGAAAAAAATTCTTTGAGTGAAGTCTCATTTTTCTTTTTATAGTATTTTAATTGTTCTGATTGAAAACTTGTACTTCTTAATTGCATAAAATTGTAAAAATGTAGAAGAAAGAAAAATGACAGTCACTGTTTTGCATTTCAAAATTACTGTGATTAACATTTAGATATATTATTCTTTCCATTTTCTATCTATGAATTGGAACCTTAGTGGTGCGGTGGCTAATAAACTTGATTGTAGCACAAAGGGACAAACACAACCTGAGTCCATGGAGGTAAGCTCAAAAAGTACAATGGACATAGAGGAAAAGCTACTCACTGCATAAATCTTGGGTCAAGACCCAGACATTTTGGCAAGGATCTGACCCAACCCAGGATGCATAAGGCGGTGAAGTAAAAGTGAGGGGAAAGAGAGAGAACAAAAACAGCAAGGTTGATAGGAGATGAGTGCACTAATCCATTCATGGGGTTTGGGCATGAAGGCGGAGCTTGTTTATATCTCCACTGGAAAGGGCGAGAGCGACCATATTCCATTTTGAACACCAAGCGGTGAGGGCAATATGCCGGCATGGAGCGGAGAACTAACAGAGAGAGGATGAAGGGGCGAGACCCAAACCAAGCTAAGATTTTCCCCTCACCAAAAGAATGCAATGCAGAGGATAGTACTGAAGATATATCCTTGAGAGAGCAATGGGTCTTTCCAGGACACATGGGTACAAACTAAAAGGAGAGAGAGAGAGAGAGAGAGAGAGAGAGAGAGAGAGAGAACTTCTTCAAAGCCCACCAGGTCCCAGGGACAACATCCCTTCTTGGAGTACCCAATGCACAGAGAGGACCATAGGATCAGCCCCACCACAAGACAAGATGTTCTTTCACTGACCCAAAATGCTACAGGGACAGCACTGGAGACATTGTGTGGAAAGTGTGCCCAGTCTACCCCACACACAGTGGGGTGAAATGCAAAAGGGTTGTAACAGGTCAGCAAGGGGAACAAAATAGCAAAGTCCTTGAGCAATCTTGAAAATAGACTCTTCTGACTCAGGGCACAGGGTTTGGCACCTCATCAGACCCAAACTTTCATAAGGGTCTGCAGACAGAATTCAAATATCTATCATTTTTTGTTCATTTGTTTTTTACTCTATGTCTACTATATAAGATAAGCAGGACAAACTATCTGGAGGTCGGGTGGAGGAAGGAGGAACATGGGAGATGAGGAGTGGGCAGGGGGAGCAGGGATACAGCAAACTCAAGGATAAGGGAACATCAAGAGAGGTAAAAATGATGGAGAGGAGGGTATGTAATACATCGTGGGTGTTGACTAAGTGCAATGTATCCAAGAGGAATTATGACTCACAAATGGAGGTGGGCATGATCGTGGGATAGGAGGAGGCTGAAAGAAAATAGAAGAATGAACTTGGAGGCAAAAGCTATTTGTAGAGGTATAGCTATAGTCATGCATATATGTAAATATATTAATCTATTATGAAATGGGAAAAGGCCAATGTACATATATTCCTAAGTTAAGTATTAATATAGCAGGCAGATATTGGATCTCTACACAAGGCTTCCCTAAACACAAAAACACTGTTCTAATAACCTGAAACTCTTTAATACTCACCTTCCCAACATGATCACTGAAGAAAAAAATGGGTGCATAAGCAAATGAGATGAAGAAATTCAGCTATTGAGGATATAGTGTCTGGGGTCCTAAAGGATTGAAGATAAACAAATGGTCGTGTAGCTGGGAAACAAGAAAGCCCACATGGAAGAAGCACACTAGCCTGTAGTCATAAGCTGTTGACAGGATCAGGTATCACGCACCAAAAGATCCCAAACAATTATATTGAAGCAAACAAAGATGTGCACAGTAGAAACCCAAAGTCCATCTGTAGACAGTTGGACATCCCTTCATGGAGGAGTCACAAGGAAGCTATGAGCCAGCCAACGTGCCATAGAGCACCAATAAAATATATAACATTCCTCTAGTTCTTTAAGGCTTTCTCCCCAATTCCCCCCACTACCAAGACCCCAGTTCTACCTTATATATCTGACTAGACTGGAGCATATACCCAGGTACAGATAAGAACTCTCAACACATGGAATCCAGGGCAGATTAATCTCTCAGCAGCAATAATGGGAGTAATAATATCATGACAGTAGAGAGGTGGGTGTGTGTGTGGAGGGAGGAGCTCATCACAAGTTTGGATATATAGCAACACCCCCCAATGGTACTATTAACAGAAATATGGGTGAAGGGAGGAAAGAGACAGTGTAAGACATGAAAGTACAATAACAATATTCTTGATCAAGGATTCATGAGGGTGGTGGCCAAGGAGGAGGGAAGGAGCTAATAGAAAAGCTCAAGTAGAAAGAAAATATTTTGGAATCATTTTTAGATGTTGAAAGCAACATGATAAATGTGCATAATACAATTTATTAGTGGGTTGTTATAAGATTTTTGAGAGCCCCCAATAAAATGATTAATAAAATTAAATTAAAAAGTAAATAAAGTTCTTGACTACAAGCCAAAATGTAGTTCAAATTATGAACTGCATTCTGGCTGTGGAGTGGGGTATCAAGTATTCATCTTTTATATAGATTTACAGCCCATCAAAGCACAAAAAAATCATATCATTGAGAATGAGGACAGTGTGGAGGGGGGACTCAAAGCCCATCTGTAGACAACTGGACATCCCCTTCCAGCTGGGTCACAGGGAGGAGACAAGCCAGTCAGGGTGCAAAGCAGCAACAACAAAACATACAGCTTTCCTCTTGTTCTTAAATGCTTCTCCCCCCCCCCCACCCCACTATCATGATCCCAATTCTACCTTACAAATCAGGCTAGACCAAAGGGTGTAAACTGGTACACATAGGAATTGGAAACACAGGGAATTCAGGACATATGAACCCCTCAGGACCAGTGCTGAGAGTGGTGATATTGAGAGAGTAGAGGGAAGGTGGGGTAGAAAGGGGGAACTGATTACAAGAATCTACATATAACCTCCTTTCTTGAGGCCAGACAACAAAAAAGCGGGTGAAGGGAGACATCGGGCAGTGTAAGATATGACAAAATAATAATAATCTAGGAGTTGTCAAGGGTTCAAGAAGAAGGCGGAGCAGGGAGGAAGGGGAGAAATGAGGAGATGATATCCAGACCTCAAGTAGAAAGCAAATGTTTTGAGAATGATGATGGCAATGGATGTACCAATGTGCTTGACACAAAGGATGTATGTAAGGATTGTGGTAAAAGTTTATGGGCCCCCAATAAAATATTTTTTAAAAAAGATTTAAAGCCCTAGAAACCCCATGCTAGTCTGTGTTGCAGGGTCACTCTGAGTTGGAATCACCCTAAGGCAACTGGATTTAGTTTCGAGTTGGGATTTTGCATATTAGCCTGCAGTTAGTATTGTTTTTACCTTTCATACCATTAGGAGATTTTCCTGTGTCACTAAATGCTTACTGAAAAATTATACTTAATAACTGCAAACATGCCATACAACATAAGGACTCTCTGTACTGTGACATGTAGTTGTTGTTTATCATCTTTCAATTAAAAAAATGCTGATAAGTATCATGATAGCTAAAGTTTTGTCTTCATCTCTAAATAGAACTATATGGTGAAGACTTTCCTTAGGTTATATGGCGAACCAAGCCAACAATGTTGGGTGTGAATTTCAGCATCTCATAAGTGATGGAACCTGAAGATAAAAGTAACAAATCTATGCATAGCATTTTCTCAAAGGCCACGTCTTCCCTCTTTTACTGCAGAATTAATTGCCACATAGAATTCTTCCCTGATTCCCCTTCACTCATTCAGGAAGCTTCTGCTTCTGTTTCCTACTGATCTCCTGCCCCTAACCTCTCCTCTTCAAACCGTCCTCTTTACTTCAGCCAGGACATGTTTTGTAAGGTTTCAGTCATGCCATTCTGCAAGGGAAAATCGTTTTCAAAATTTCCACAGCCTTTCCAAAATATTAGAATCCAGCATTGCTTAATCTCTGACACTGAAAAGAGGAACCAAAAATAAGTTCTAGCAGATCTTGGGAGAAAAGGCATTCAGCACACCAGGAGCTGATCTTGCAGTCTTTCCTTCCATCCTAGCCTGTCTGCAGGTGTAAGAGGTTCCTTAGGTACCTGTTCATCTGTTAACCCTGTAACCCCTGCTTATCACCTCATGGTTGGACATGTTCCAAAATGTCCTGACTGGCACCCCTGTTTCTGATCTTACTTTCCTCCCATCCTACAGCACAGCTTTGTCTCTGTCTTCTTCTCAGTGTGCTATCTAGAAGTGCCCCACCTGGCGGTGTCAGGGTTCCCTTTTGTGCTATGATCTGCGTGGCTGGCAATTGGGAACCACCAGCAGCTATGTGGAAGAACGACTGGACTTTCCCCTCCTGTAAACAGTGACAGCTACAGAAATCCATGGGGGGGGGGGGGCGGTCACGATGAGTCAGCATGCACCTAATGACAGTGCATTCATGATGCAAATTGACTTGGTGGCTAACTGAAAGGTTTTGAAGCCCAACCCCCCAAAATGGAATGATGGCAGTGGGTTTAGCCGTTTACTTCAGTCAAGATTATGGCTTAGAAACCCTCTGGGGCAGTCTATTCTAGAACACCGGGTTCCTGCTGGTCTGAATCTACTTGACTCAAGAAGAACAATTTGCTCTTTACTGTATGTTGGGGGCTGTGGAAAAGCCCCAGTACGCCCTCTACACAGAGATGGGAACACTGGCACAAGACCACCCGTATTCCTGCTCTGTTCACCCAGTCTCATCCTCCCAAGTTGCCCACATGCTCTTCAACCTCAGCCCTCAGTCCCATGTGATTCCTTCAGGCTCTGAACCTGCCATACCTCACCTCTTTTTCTGGGATGCCTCACCTTCAAAATTTAAAAATGGGTTTTCATTTCTGACTCTTCCTTCACTTCTAGATTAGTCGTTTCTAACTCTCAAACACCATGGCATCCTCTGGATTGATGTACTTCTCTAAGTTATTATATCTAAAGTACTCTTGAACCCCCAATTTGCTAATGAATCATGTGCAAGTCAAAATTATGTCTTAAAGACTTCTTTGTAAGCTTCAAATCACGCAACTTGTATGTCAGAAGAAGTACTAAGATGATCCTCATTGAATGAGGGAATACAGATATCAGGAAATCAAATGTGGAGCACTGAACAGTGAGTCAGAAAATCGGATATCTAATTATGAGGACTTCAGAAACTCTTTTTCTGCAATTCATTTACAAAATAAAGAAAATAGACCAGATTATCTCAAATTCTTCTTCAATCTCTGTAAATCTCCAAATAGGTGAGGCAAACGTTAAGATTTTTATTGGAAGACTTAATTTTTTTTAATTAAAAATAATAATAACCTAGTGGTCACACCTCTGCCCTGGTTTAGGAATGAAATCATTAAGACCTGCTTTCTCACCAAATGCCGGCTGCATGCTGCAAGTCCATTGATTTTTTTCCAAGCTCACAGACCTAGTGACCATAATGAGATTCACACACTTGTCAGGTGCTTAGGGCACCAGGCCTTTGGCCTTAATCTCATCAGCCTTCAGCATGTGGGAGTCCTCCACTATTTTTCCACACACCTGTTCTCTCTTATAGAGTTTATAAAATTTGGGATGAAACAGGAGTAAAGAAGGAAGTGGGTGGAGAAAAAGAGAATTTGAAAATATAACTTTTTAACAAAGACTAGAATACCAATGCTACTAAATCAAAAATCTGGTATGAATTTGAGAGACTATTTTCCTGCATATTTGCAGTGTCCTGGGTAAGAAGCACACATACTCATCAGTCTGATTTGCACACCAAGTTTACAAGAAAAGCATATTTGTCAGGTATCAAAAAGGTGGTAATTAACTTCATAGGATATGTGCACATTACAGAAAAAAACCAGAATATCCACAGCCAAGACCTTATAAAGTAGGTGATCATCATCAAAACCATAATTAAATATGAGTAGAGGAATGCACGCCAGGCCTCCTCAGACTTGCCTAGCCTAAGTCTAGAAAGCACCATAATTATGTGTCATATCTGGGGCCAACCATAAAAGTGTATGCACACAGGGAAATATGACCTCAACTCTAGGTGCCCTCTGTGGTGAATTTGAGTCCTTGTATGTACCTGAAAAAACAACAGTAATGGATGAAATAACATTAAAAAGGAAAAATTTATAAATAAAGAATAAACAATCCTTCTTCCTTAGTAAAATATCTGTGTGATATTCTAGGTGATCATTTTAAATATATTATCACCTAGGGTATAAAGTAAACTAATGAGTAAGGTTAAAACACGATGACGGAATGTACAGCAATTTCCTCCCCAACAGAAGGTTTTCTCAGTGGGATGCTATACATTTTTCAAAGTATTTTTATTCCCCAACTTTTCTTGCAATGTATTTTGACTTCAGTAAGGCATAACTGAATCATAAGTAAAGCAAATCCTTAATTTGACCTTCAATAAATTGATGAGCTGAGAGATGCAGCAATTTTCCCAAGATCACCCGGCTGTTTGTGAGCAGCATTGAAGTCTGAGCCCTCTTAGGCGCAGTCAAATATCCTTCTCATTCTCCAGTGCTTTCCCTGGGACTGGAAGTATATTGACTTATTTTTTGTTTCTATAAGTCCTTACCTAGAGAAAGCAAATACATTTATATTGTATTTGGATTGAGAAGAAACTTTATTTCCTGAAAAGTTTTATGCTCAACAGTCTGAAAAACACGTTGACCCACTGAATCTGGTTTGAGTCTCAAAATTATAAACAGTTGTCCTGCAAAGAATTTAATGAATTCTAAAACACTGATGCACAGTGGCATCACTGGGGGAGTCATTGGAGGGGTGCACATGTACCAAGTGACATCGTCAGTGGAATTGACTTCAAAATACTGTCCATAATATTGTCATTTGGTGATTCAACAGAAACTCGGTATTTTTCATGCAAGTAACCCTGTAGTTAGTTATAACTAACTAAAAAAACATTTTTCATAGGCCCAGAATACATACATCAATATATCTACGTTTAAAACTCTGGAACTGTGTAAGTTGTGTATCCCTTCCCTACATTGATTCAATTCTTATGTTGAACAAATAATCTTAGAAGTTCGACTACATGAAGAAGAGTTTGGCATCAGAATTGGAGAAAGGCTAGTTAGCAACTTGCAATATGAAGATGGAACCTTGCTTGCTGAATGGAAAGAGAATATCAGATATTTAGTGATGGATGCCAGAGACTAGAGTTTTCAGTATGGATCACAGCTCAATGTAAAAAAAAATCTTCACAAGTGGATCAGGAAACAATGTCAAAATAAACTGAGAAAACCTTAAAGTTGTCAATGATTTTACTTTACTTGTGTCCACAGTCAACACCTATGGAAGTAGAAATCAAATGACAGAGAATAGGGAAAATCTACTCTAAAAGCCTCTTTAAAGAACAGAGAGCCAAGATATCACTTTGAGGACTAAGGTTCACTTGGCTCCTGCCAGTGTATTTTCAATTGCCTTGTAAGCCTGGTGAAAGTAGGACCATTCCTAAGAAAGACCAGAATTGAATTATGCTGTTATGGAAGAATATCAAAATTATCCTGGACTTCCAAAAGAATCGACAAATTTGTCTTGGAAGAAGCACAGCCTGAATGCTTCTTAAAAACAAAAGGAGTGAGTTTGCCTTACATAGTTTGGATGCTTTGGCAGGAGGGACCAGGTCCTCAGGAAGGACATCATGCTTATTTTATGAAAGTATAAGGCCAGTTTACAAAAGAATGGCTCTCGGTGATGTGGATTAGCTTGGTTCCAGCAACAATGGGTTCAAACATGGGACTAATTGTAAAGATGGTGCAGGGCTGAGCAGCATTTTGTTCTGTTGTACATGGGGATGCTATAAGACAGAATCCACTCGAAGGCACCTAAGAGCAGCGCCAATACTGTCAGTACTGTCACTTTAGACAGTACTGTCATTGTTTCCCGATTACAATGAGGTTTCAAAGTATGCGACTCTGCTGCATATGCTACAAACATGCACTGCTGTTTTCATTGCAGTTGACATTACTGTGGTGCTGATTTTTCAAATGTTCTGGTATCAATATTATGGTCAGTAGTGGAAAAGAAGGAGAAAACTTGGAACATGACTTCAAAATAATTTCTAATTTTGTTATGACTAAGTTTTTATTTTTATGTCGATTTTATAGAATAACTTTATTAGTATCATATAATCTAAAATATATTTAAGTGATCGACAAATATAGCTATCATATGTTATTTTATAATAAAAATTGACGATAAGCATTACTAAGGATTTTGTGTGATCTGGTACAGGAGGTTTTTGTGGAGAGGTGAAGGAAATATCTTGACTTACCATACAGAATGACACCAATCTTAGTAAAACCACTCATCAGGAAGTGAGTCTTGTAATAATGGAGGGTTACAGTAATTAGAGTTAAACCACCCCAACATGACAATCTTGATTCCGAATCGCTCGTTAACTTGTGATCTTAGGCAGACGACTTAACCGCCCTAAACCTTCGTTTCCTAATCTGGAAAATGAGACAATGCTTATTCACTGAGAACACATGAAACTTTCTGCCAGACACAAGATCAGCAATTGTTAATTCCTTTTGTTTGTTGCTCCAGAACTTACATATATAGAAGCCCAACTTGTAAGCATGGAGTTAATGTCAGTGTGTGTGAGTTCCTGTGTTTCAGACTAGAACTCCAAAGAGTTCTAGTCATCTTTGCAGAAGCACTATTAAATCTTCCTTCTGAGATGTGCTGGGAGGGTTTCAAAAGGCAATCCTTTGGTGAACTGTCAAGAATAGATTATTAGCACCCTCAAGGGACCTCTTTTTCTTTCTCCAGACTTCTAAAAATTTAGTTTGTTAGAATAATGCATAAAGGTCTAAATTCATTAAACCCCCAAAACCGTTGACTGGTTGATGTTTTGTTTAGAAACGTCATACTCTGCCATCCATTCATTTGCAAATATTTATATGCAGTTTCAGGCTCTGGTCATAGAGTAATGAACAAGGTAAAGTCTTCACTTTCTTAGAACGTACATTTAGCAAAATATATATCTGTTTGGCTTAGTCAGTATTTTTTCACTTGAAGGGTAAGGTACATGCTGAATCAGTTAGAAGGCTCAGCCTGTCATTTGATCTTATCAAACACTATCTGTTCTATTCACTTTTAGTCAGGCCAAGATCAGACTCCTAAGAGGTATACTCCTTAGCACATGGAATAATATTGAGATTCTACTGTGTGCTCCTTCACAGTCACACAACAGCTAGTTGGTAGCTCACTTTCAGAGAGCCAATCATGCTGTGCTTACTTATCCAAGTCCTATCCAGCACTGCCACTGACTGTACTAGGGAAGGTTTGTAGATAACTTCCTGTTCCCCAGTAGTTTACCCCAAAGTTTTATTTACCCCTAAATGCTTGACTCTTATTTATCCTCCTGACATCGGACTGAAAAATATGGGGTCCAGAACTTCTGCCAGCATCCTCCTCCTGCTGTCTCTGCCTCAATGTTGTTTCCAAGTGCCTATTATGCTTGAAAACAAAATAAAAGGAAGGTCAGTCAGTTTTGCCCAAATCATGTGGCCTACTACAATCATCTTGATCTTCATGAAGTTTTAAGCCCAAGCCTGGGGGACCTGGGGACACCTGGCGCCAAGCAGATTGCGAAAAGTTGAAAAACCACAGAAGTATCTGCATCTACATAAGCATGGTCATTTTTCATTTTTATTTCCCTTCTCAGCGACCCCTAACAGAATCACTCTCCAGTTTTAAAGGCATTTGCAGGAGTGCAGAGAGCAGAATGGTGACTAGGAAGGCGATGACCGAGGCATCTGCTTTGCATTGCTGGGTGCATTTTTCACATGTTACTGGGTGAAGCTTCTAATAAAGGGCACAAAATGCTAGGAATGGAACACAAAGAGATAGAGAAAGAAAAAAGGATCTCTTTCCTCTAGAGAAATCTGTCTTTAGTCAGGACACTAGTGTTGTTGGAAAATCATTTTGCTTTGAACAGCTTTTTCTGACTCACTTTTGGGAAAGAATGTGCTGCACAGATAAACGTCCCCCTCCTAAACACCCCACTGAAATCTGAACGCTCTGAGTTCCCCTTGCTGACTTGTGAAAGAGATCTCTCTATATTCAGTTGGGCTCCATGCATGTCACATGATACCAATACATTCCAAATGCTAAGATACAAGATTACTACTTAACCATAGAACAAACCAACAGGAATTTTAATCAAGACAATATCCAATAATGAATAAAGATGGAATGTTTTTGGAGGCATTCCAGTATACACATTTGGGAATTTTTAATCTTGCTCCTCTTTGAATCTAGTGAAAATATTTTAAACTTTTCTGACCATGCCATTTCAGTCTGGATTCAGAAACTAGCTACTATCAGAGGTATTAAAGCGTTTCATCTACACAGACATTGAATTTTCTAAATCAAGGCCAGTAATTGATACCAGATTATATGAAATATGCTTTAAACATAGTATTTAAGTTGAATTGTTTTATCATAAGATAGAAGGAAAAAATTGAGACAGTAATGATCAAAATGTGACAAGGTTAGTGTTTTCAATAAGATGATATTGTATCATTTATTTTTCAGAGTGTCAGTATTCAGACCTAGTTTTTATCGACTAGCTCATCCAACTGCTTAATGAAACCATATGCAGATACTAGAGTGAGACTGCATTTTTAGTGTGTTTGAAAGTTTTCTGAATCAACATTAAATACAATGAAAACATTTCAATATTAATTATATAGTCAATTGTAACTTTCTGAATTGTGAATTGTATTTTAATTTTCTTTGGGAGAGAGATGGCAATAAGGCCACATTAACCATTTGCCATAAAGTTGATTCCAGATCATGCAGATCCTAGACAAGCATAGTAGAATTGTAATTCACAGGTTTCTAAGATTATGAACTTTCAGAAGTAGATCACCAGGCCTTTCTTTTGAGATGTCCCTACCAAACCAAATTCACTACCAGTGAGTCCATTTTGACTCACAGCAAATCTATAACAGAGAGTAGACTTACCCATATGTTTCAGAAACTGCAAATCTTTACTGGAGAGGAAAGATTTATCTTTCTCCCTGGCAGCAGCAGGTAGTTTCATACTGCTGAACTTGTGGTTCACAGCCCAAGCATTCCCACTCTACCACCAGGACTCCAAGAGATGTCTCTGGGTTGATTCAAATTGCCCATCTTTGGTTAATGATTAAGCCATTAGTGCAGTCTTCGCAGTAAAAGTCTCCATAGCAAAAAAAAGTGGACTAGTAATAAACTGAAAGGCTACAGAGTCAGTAAGGCTCTTTTTCTTGTTGTCATGGCACTTTCCACTCCTACTCCATCCCAGCCCCCACCAAATAGGAACAAATGAAGATTTTTCTTACATGAGATTACTTTGAACACTGGGATTTGAGTCTTTTAAAAATACTGAGAGAAAGTTGTAAGAGAGATGCTAAAGATGAGACAGATCAAATGTGACATGTTACACTATAAGAAAGGTATTTTACAAGAATGTGCAATAGATCAAAAGCTCCACTGCCTTTATTTTTGTCTTCACACACCTACTAAACCTGCATTTAGGCCGATGAGTGAAATTCTAACTCCTTGGCACTCTCCTACCCCTAAATTGATACATCATCCAGCAGTACTAAAATGTTGGTTTTGAATGATTAAAAGTGTAGGTGGACCAATTTCCCTCAGAGGAATGAAAGCTGTAGTCATTTAAATTAAGTCAAAGCTAAACAACCAAAATGAGCTAAAAATGATCCGTGCAATTGTCTGGTTGATTGTTTCAATATCCTAGCTGAAGGGGCGATGAGGACTGAGGTCTGTGCTGGAGAATTCTCAGAAGTCCAGATGCAAGTCTTCAGGTAGACTCTCTGGCAAACTCCTAGTGAGCTTCTGATTTAGGTGGGTAGAAGTGCAAAAGGACTAACAGACCATTTCTGAAGTCACCTTGCCCAGGAACATTGAATGCTCATTTTATCTTTCCAAAATAAAAAAAAAAGAAATTCTCTTCATGGGCATCATAAGGGTTGGAATTATCCACTACATGATTTCACCACGTCAGTCCCCACCCCATGGGGACTCCTCTCATGTCAGAGAATATTGAATCCTTAGTAAAGTATACTACAAATTTTAATCATGCAATGATTTTTGAAAAATCTATAAATTTCTTAAATGCAACATTTCTATGTGAATCCTAAGGGCAAAATTGTTTTGCAGAATCTAAGAACAAAACCGACACCACAACTTTGAATGTTTTCTACATTGTTATCTATAGCCTTTACCTCTTATCTACATTATTACATATAGTATTATTCATAATTGAATAGAAGTCTTTTTAAAAGTTTTCCTCCTTTTCCTTTAATCAGTATTTCATTCTCAAAAATAAGTTACTGATATAGGTTCACAAATATAATTTATAATAGCATTGTTGTTAAAATACCAGAAAATTGAAAAAGAGGCAATTACAAATTACTAGCAATGAAAAACAACAGAGTTAGAGAGTTCAAAAATCAAATAGCCTAGAGTTTTTGCCTTGTAGGTCTATTGGTACATGTGAGCAAGACTTGCAAAAAAATTGTTTTGGTTGTTATTGCTAAACACAGAAATGTTTCTGTTAAAATTTTTCACAGAAATACCACACAAAATATTGCATCTAGCCACTTTGGTGTCATCCCACTGAAAGTGTACCCAGGTTCAGTCAATACCCTCCACACACCTCTAGTGACATCACTGATGATTTTCAAATCATCTTGAACATCTGGATATCCTGGCCAACTATTTCAGATAGAACCTAGTGTTTGAGTTAAAAGTTAAAAGGCTCAATAACTAAGGATAGAAGAAACATATCACAGAAAGGAATTTACAGTGTTCCCAAAGACTGAGAGAAGCTAATAGAGTTATATATGTTTTAAGAGGTAGATACAGTCACGTGTGCACAATATAAAACAGAAGTTTCCTAATGATTGAAAAAGGAGGGAGGGGGTGATTTGGTAGTAGCTTGGTGAACTTTGGCTGAACTTCTCTGTTTGGCAGGCTCTAGTGCGGACAGTCTAGGATGAGGCATTAGGGCTCGCATCTGAGAAGTTGACATCAAGCAGACAGCAAGACATGATATCTTATTTTCCTGAGCCATGCTGACACAAATTGAACTCCCCTTATTATTTTCTTATGCCAGTAAAGTTGCACTTGGAATTTAAGCATTTTGCGTGCAGATGTTGAGAGCCAGGCTGGTTTAATATAAATAATTTGCAGATTGTTTAGTAGCACTCCAAAGATGGGAGTGTTCTTCATCTGAGTTCAATTTTATAAGCTGCGGTTTCTGACTTTTTGCAAGGTAAAGCTGAAGCATTTAGACACAGGAGTGCTCACATATCCTGCTGTGGCTGCTGCTGGCAGCTTTGTAATAGAAGAAAATGGAAAGGTCCCAATATTATCCGTAATTTGCTCAACCTTTTCTTGGTTCTTCCCTGTAACACAAACAAAGTACCTTCAGAAGGAAGGGATAGATGGGCTGAAAGTAGAATGAACTAAAATAAATGGTAAAGTATGAAAATTAAAAATCAAACATAATGAAGGCTGATGTGTTATACAATACTTATTTCCAGCTTTTTGGCTTTTGAATCACGTGGTTTCCACAGTTTCTGGCCTATAGCAATTATGCATGTGCACTGTTTATGTAGCCCCTTCATCATCAGACATTTCTTTCACCAATGTTTACTTACCCAGTTTTTATAAAAATGACATGTGACCTCCCTGGAGCCCCAGCATAGATGCTTGATTGTATTCCCATTTATGTAAGCGTTGCCTGCACTAGCCAGCATAGGATTTGTTTGCCTAGCTAGACTCCGCATACTAAACAATATGAGGGAATGCATCTTGGAAGAAAGTAAGATGTCAGTGTACATTACAACCCCCCTGAGGTAAATGGAGAGCATTCATGAAGGACTAGAGAAATGTGCTTTATAATGAAATGTACCTCATATAATTTATGACCCAATACTCAGAGATGAGTTTTTCTTTTGGGGGGTGTATGTCTGTATGTGAGAAAAGAGAGAGTATGTGATTGTATAACATTTTAAATAATGATCTGGGGAAAAGATGTTCTTTCCAGTTTGGGTAATGACCAAAAATGATTTGCATTAGCCTCTGAGAGTTCCCAGGAAGGATGAGAAAGCTGTGGTCTGTCTTCAGGGTGTGACCACAGCCTTAAACTCAGACAATGATTCTCTTCTCACCCTGCAAAAGTGTGTGTGTGTGTGTGTGTGCATATGCTTGTGTGCATGCATGCGTGCCCAAGGAGAGACTACCTAGTAAAAGGTGGATAGTGATGCTATCTCTGGGTGCCTTTCAACACACTCACTGATCCTGTTAGGAGACCCTAAAATAAGTTGGCTTATCTCCTCAACTTGGATGACAAAAAAGGGAAAAAAACACAATCCATTCTGCCAAATAACTTCCAACTTGGTAGAAAATGAACCTCAGAAGCCTCCACTCGCCTATCAGTTTGTCATTCATCAGTTTGTCTGCCTAGAGTGCTAGAAACTACTCCACAGTATGACCCAATAGGATCACTCAGGGTGGACAGATTTCAGCAGAACTTCCAGACTAAGATAGACAAGGAAGAAGAAAGACAAATGTGATCATAGGTAGGTGTGGGGAAGAAAGTGGATGGTGCCTGGCTATCAAAACATATAGTGTCAAGGGTCTAAAAAGTTTGAAGGTAAACAAGCAGCCATCTAACTCAAAAGCAACAAAACCCACATGGAAGAAGCTTGTGGGACCACAAGGTGCCAAAGAGGTCAGTTATCAGGATTAAGAATTAAAAGTCATAACATTGCCTGCTCACCTTCCTGATATGATTGCTGACGACAAATGGGTGCATAAGCAAATGTGGTGAAGAAAGCTGATCGTGCCCAGCTATCAAAAGATATAGTATCTGGGGTCTTAAAGGCTTGATAGTAAACAAGCAGCCATCCAGCTCAGAAGCAACAAAGTCCACATGGAAGAAGCACACCAGCCTGTGTGTCCACAAGGTGTCAAAGGAATCCAGTGTGAGGCAGCAAAGAACTAAAAATTGTATCATTATAAATGAGGGGGTGCAGATTAGAGGTGAAACCCATCTGTAGGTGAAGCAACATCCCCTCAAAGAAGGGATTCAGGGAGGAGAGGAGTCGGTCAAGGTACAGTGTGGCAACAATGAAATATGCAACTTTCCTCTAGTTCTCACATGCTTCCTCCCACACACTATCATGATCCCAATTCTACTTGACAAATCCAGCTAGACCAGGGGGTTTACACTGGATCTGGAAACATGGGGAATTCAGGATAGATGATTCCTTCAGGACCAGTGGTGGGAGTAGTGATACTGGGAGAATGGAGGGAGGGGAAAGTGGAAGGGGGAAAACAATTGCAGGGATCTACATATCACCTCTCTGGAGTACAGACAGTGGGGAAGTGCATGAAAGGACACATCAAACAGAGTATGATATGAAAAAGTAATAACAATTTGTAAATTGTTAATGGTTCATGGAGGAGAGGATGGAGAGGGGAAATATGGGAATCTGGTTCTGGGGGCCTAAGTGGAGGGAGGATTTTGAGGTGTGATGATGGCAACAGGTGTGCAAATGTGGTATGCATGCAATTGACATGTGTTTGATCATGATGGCAGTTGTATAAGTCCCCAATAAAATGACATACATTTTTTAAAAAACACCAAAAATAAAAACCTGTGAAAACGCTAAGTATCACAGCTGTATTGTAATTGTTAAATTTGTGTGTCACCTTGGCTGGGGCATGATTCTCAGCAGCTTGGCAGTAATGATATAGCAATCCTCTGTGATAAGATCTGACATAATGTAGTCATTTCCTGCTATAGGCAGTAATCAGTTGAAAGGGAGTTCCTTCAAGAGTGTGTACCATATCAAATATGGATATATTTGAGGGGGCATCACAAAATGGATATTTTTTTATCACAGTTCATTGTTATCTGCTTAGTCTTAATCCTGCATCCATGTTGAGATTATCTGACCACCCATTCTTTGGATTTGAGCGAAGAGCCTACCAATGTTGGGCTCATTGGTCTCTGAAACAAGCAGCCTGTCATCTGACCTACTACTTTTGGATTTGTCAGCTCCTGCAGCTACCCAAGTCAGAAGAAATTTCCAGACAGACATACAACTAATGACTTGGGAATTGTCAGCCTTTGCAACCACATACTTGGAATAAATCAATCAATCAATCTCTCTCTCTCTCTCTCTCTCTCTCTCTCTCTCTCTCCCCCCCCCCTCTCTCTCTCTCTCTCTCTGTTTCTCCTTCAATAGCTTAATTTGCTTGGTTCACTGAAGCATGGTTTGTGTGGTGGCCTAAGTCAAGTTAAAGTTCCAGCTTTTCCTTGATTTACTGTAGAAGAAGGTACTCAAAGGCTCAGGGAAATTGACATGACACAATGAATTTCTCAGTTAGACCCAAACTTGGAATGCCTAGTGGACACATCTCTTACCATAATGAGAGCAAATTTGTGTTTGGAGCTTGAGGATCCTTGCAGATTCTGTGATTACTATTTTATTTAAGTGAGCGTTGACAGTGAGAACTTTCCTAATTGAATTAAGACACCTAAACTATAATTGGGCTTATTGACTAACCCCGCCCCCATTCCTCTTGATAGGGGCCAAGTAATAGCATATAATCAACAAAAACAAGATAGACAAGGTTAGCATAATAGACAGCAAACTAGAAATAGCTCTTAGAATAGTCTGACCTCTGTGAATTTGCTGTATTGGCTACTTAGGCATGGTGTCCCTAAGGGTAAAATGGATGGGGAGTATGCTAAATATTCTCAGTCTGTACAAGCAGAAGAATTTGAGGTCAAGGCTACAGCAATTTAACTCTTGAATTACCAGAATAAAGATCCATGGCACCTGAAACAATTCTCAGATTTGAACCAGTTTATAGATTAACTGAATGAAACATGGGCTGATTCCCTTTGAGGAAGGACTTCCTTTAAAATTACACTTGCAAAATTTGATACTGTTAATCATTCTTCCAGAATTCCTCAAAAGATTTGTGTCATTTTTTGAGAGTGACAGTTGATTGAGGGAAATTTAAAATGTGGAAAATGGAATGTTCAGGCTTTCAGGAATTACTGAACATTGGCTCTTAATTAACACTAACTCCAAGATGTCACCATGGTTCACCAGTCAGTCTGGGAGAATATATTTAAAAAAAAAAAACAGACTCACTGCTCTTGAGTCTCTTCTGACACATAGCTACTCTGTAGAATAGAGTAGAACTGCTACTGTGTTTTTCAAGATTTTAATACTTCATGGGAGTAAAAAGTCACCTCTTTCTCCAAAGGATTGCTTGCTGGCTTTGAACTGCTGACTTTGAGATTAGTAGCCCAGTGTATAACCACTATGCCAACATATCCCCTGAGGAACATATGGAGGTCAGATAATTAATCACCTTCATCTTATACTGGGTCCAGCATTCCCCTGAACTCATACTATAGTGATTTCCCCAGTTTCAGAACACATTATTGGATTCCTGATATGTGAAGAAAGATGATTGCAGTAAGAAAGTCAAGTGGAAGCCATTATAACTACCTCTACTTAAGAAGAGAGTAAACCAAATGCAATACCACAGTCTTGTTGAGATTTCAGAAAATAGTACCACCATAATGGGTATAATGAATGGGATAATGATTCCTCACACTACATTACTATTTAACTCACATGTTTTACTTGTGAAAAATTAGCTGGATCTTGCGAGCTTAGCAAAGTAATGAAATAAAGTATCAGTGCTATTGAAATGTGGTTTCATTGTTCTAGCAAATTAAAATATCTCTTGGTATTTGTTATGGAGCAAATGACCTAGCCAATGCTATTTTTAAAGGGTCACTAGTAGTTTACCATCAACTGGACAGGCCAGCAATACAATTTCACTAGTTCAGAGTTACATCAACTCTCCAGCATTATGTATATGTAGCTCTTTATCACAATTTAGACCACAAGTACCTTGTCCACATTTCCTTTCTACAAGATGTCGCTCATTACATTGATGGCATTATGCTGACTTGGCTCTAGTAAGGAAAAAAGGTATTAATGATAGATTTATTTTTGAGGCATTTGTATGGCAAAGAGTGGAGTATTACCCAACAAAATTTCAGGCATCTCTCACCTTTCTGAAATCTCCAGGAGTCCAGTTATATGAGACATGTTGAGCTATTCCTTATAAAGTGAACAACAAGCTATTACATTGGATGTTCCCATAACCAAAAAGGAGATAAAACATCTGACGGACGTTTTTAAATTTGAAGGCAGCATATTCCTCACTTGGGTGTACTGTTGTCATTGTCAGGTGCCACTGAGTTGGCTCTAATTCATAGAGACCCTATGTGCAAGAGAATAAAACACTACCTGGCCCTGTGCCATCACCACAACTGTTGTCATGTTTGACTCCATCATGGAGTATCATCTTCTTTTCAACTGCCCTTGTACCTAACCAGCATGATGTCCTTTGCCTTTGATTTGTCTGTTCTGGAACTCATCAGTCCAAAATAGGTGAGACAAAGTCTCTCCATCCTTGCTTCTAAAGAGCGTCCTGGCTGTACTTCTAGAAAAGAGCTTTGTTTGTTCTTTGGGCAGTCCATAACACTGTCAATATTCTTCTCTGGTGCCATAGTTCAAATGCATCAATTCTTGATTTTTTTTTCATTATTCAATGTCCAATTTTAGTTTGCATATGAGATGATAGAAAATACTATGGTTTGTGTTAGACTCATCTAAGTCCTCAAAGTAACATCCTTGCATTTCTACACTTTAAAGAAGTCTTGTGCAACATATATCATTGGGCAGCATCCACCATGAAAATGCAATGTTTTATTCTTACTAGAATACTAATTCTGTAATAAAAAAGATGCCTTCCCTATACATATACATGTGCAATAATTTCTATTTTCCTACAGAATGCTCTACCTAGTAACATGATATTCACCTCAGTATCATCTCATTATAAGGAACTCATTTCACAACAAATGGAGTGCTGAATTCCACTCTGAGGAATTTCACTACTCTTACTGTACGCTACATCTTCCTAAAGGAGTTGGCACTACCTTGAACACTTGGAACAAAGTTTTCCGGGAGGCTATATATGCTCTCTAACATTCAATATATGGTGTTTCTCCCATAACCAAGATTTTTGAACCAAAATCATTCCAGCCACTCCTTAATGAATGAAAATGTGAGTGGTGCCCTTTACTATTATCCCCAATGACTTACTTGTAAAATGTTTCCTTCCTATTACAGAAACTTTATGACCTTCAGGCCTGCATATCTTAGTTCCAAAGGAAGGAATACTCCTTCCTGAAAATACAATACTAACTCCATTAAACTGGAAGGTAAAGAGGGAAGTTGCTGTATTAGGTGGTGTGACTGAATCTGATTACTACGGGAAAATCAGATAGATACTACATAATGGAGAAAAAAAAGGACTGTCTGGAATATAGGAGATCTCTGAAGTGTCTCTTAGTATTACAATGTCCAGTGATTAAAGTCAATGGAAAACAGCAGCTATCCAATTCTCTTATGACTACTAACAGTTCACCTCACTAGACAAAGAATCAATTTGTTCAGGTGCCTGCTGAACACAAAAGGAATAACAAATGTGCAATGGAAAAAATAGTTTAAAACATTACCTGTAACCCTATATAGGAAGCATCCAAAGAAAGAGGGAAGAAATACAGAGTCAAAAAGAACTAGTTGATATACCATTGTTTCTGGAGGTAGCATATGTGCAAGAACCAATGATGCTGAAGAAAAAAATTCAAAACTGTATTCACCAAAAAGCTATTCCACAGGAATTGATGGAAGCCCATTTAAATCTTTTCATCTAGCTGATGAAGCACTGGAAGCAGTTACTCATATACGCCAGGAAATTCAGAAGATCACTACTTGGTAAACTAGCTGAAAGCGGTCTCTTATTTGCATCCATTCAAAAGTAAGGTGACCCAGAAGAATAATATCATTAATATCACACAAGTAAAATTTTTCTAAATATCATCCAATAAGAATTGAAGCAGTACGTTGACAGAGAGCTGCCAGAAGTTCAGGCTGAATTCAGAAGAGGATATGGAATAAGAAATATCATTGCTGATGTTAGGTGAATCTTGGCTGAAAGCAGAGAATACCAGAAAGTTACTTACTTATGTTTTATTCACACATAGTTTATGTGTGAGTCATAAACTATGAATAGCCTTGAGAAGAGTGGGAATTCCAAAACATTTCACTTTGCTCATGAGGACATGGATAAAGAGGCAGTTGTGATAATGTAATAAGGGGAAACAGCATGATTTAAAATCAGGAAAGGTATGCATTAGGGTTGTATATCCTCACGATATTTGTCCAATCTGTACACTGAGAAAATAATCTGATAACTTGCCGAAGCATGTAGTATCAGGATAGGAGTAAGGTTTGTTAACATAACCTGTGTTATGCAGGTAACAAAAATTTGCTTGCTCAAAATGAAAAAGAATTGAAGCACTTGCTGGTGAAACTTAAGGATGGCAGCATTCAGTATGGGTTAAATGTAAAGAAGACCAAAATCCTCATAAGTGGATCAATAGATAGCATTATGATAAATGAAGTAAAGAAAGACTGAAGAAGAATCAATGCATTTGAATTGTGTTGCTGAAAAGTATTGATAGTATCATGGACACGTAAAAGGATGAGCCAATCTGTTTTGGAAGAAGTACAGCCAGTGTTCCTTGGAGGCAAGCATAGTGAGACTTCATATTACATACTTTGAACACATTTTCAGGAAAGATTAGTCCCTATAGAAGGATATATATGGATAAATTTGAGAAGAAGTAAAAAAAGGACCAAAGAGATGGGTTGACACAGTCGCTGCAACAATGAGCTCAAGCATAGCAACAATTATGACAATCATACAAGAGCAGTCAGTGTTTCCTTCTGCTGTGCATTATGTCACTATGGGTCAAAACTGGCTAGATGACACCCAACAACAACAATATAACCCAATGACCAATTATAGACACAAGACTAGTTTTAATGAGTATTTCTTTTTGTATCACACACCAGCTATTTTTGTTTCATTCACATATAAAGTATAATATGTGAACAGGGCTAGTGCATTGATGGTTGCATCCAGGTTAGCTGCATCATGTGACATGCAAGTATGACTTTATAATAGTTTTATTTAGAGGTTATGTACAGTTTAAGAGGATGTGTACAGATATCAAATTGATAAGTTAGAAGTGTAGGCTGAAGTTGCACGACAAATTGGCTGGATCATGATTCTTTGCAATATAGCAGTTATGCAATTATGTTAAGATATGACATAATGTGTGCATAATTGCCTCCACGATGAGATTTGCTATGAGTAGCCAATTAGATGAATGAGCTTTTGTCAGGAGGTTCCATTGCTGCTAGGTTTCTTCAAGCTGATTCCAGCTCATAGCAACCCTTTGTAAAAGGACACCAAACACTGTCCAGTCCCACTCTCACAATTGTTATTATGCTTGACCCCATCAATACAGCCACTTTGTCCATCTATCTTGTCAAAGATTTGCCTCTTTTTTATTGCCCCTATGCCAACTACAACTTCCTTCTACAGGACCTGGTTTCCTGTCAGCATGTCCAAAGGACATGAGGTGAAATCTCACCCTCCTTGACTCTTAGGACCATTCTTATTGTACTTCTTCCAAGACAGAATTCCTTGTTCTTTTGACAGTCCATAGTATGTCCTTTTGTCCATCACCACAATTCAAATACATCTTTTCATTTTCAGTCTTCATTATTTCATGTCCAACTGTTGCATGCATGTGAAACAATTGAAAATACCCTGGCTTTGGTGACACAAGCCATGGCTTTTAGAGAAATACCCTTGCATTGGAACACTTAAAAGAGGTCTTGCCAAGCAATATTTACCCAATGCGATGTGTGTCCTTTCATCTCTTGACTGTGGCTACCAGGAGCATTGACTGTAGATCCAAACAAGATTAAATCATTAACAAGGTCAATATTTCTTAGTCTATCATGATCTAATCTTCAGATCCAATTATGAGGATTTTGGTATTCTTGTAGTCTAGACTACATCTTTGCTGTTCACCATCAAGAGCTTCAAGTCCTCCTCACTTTCAGCAAACAAGGTAGTATATCACATGTTGGTAATAAAGCTTCCTCCAATCCTGTTGTCACATTTTTCTTCATATAGTCCAACTTCTCTGATTACAGATTGAATACAATTGGTGAGAAGATACAACCCTGATTCACACCTTACTAGATTTGAAATCACACAGCATCTCCTTATTCTGTTTACACAACTAACTGCCTTTTGATCCATGACAGGTTCTCATGAGCACAATGAAGTGTTCTGGAATTCCCATTCTGCCCAAGGATATCCATAGTTTGCTATGGTCTACATAGTTGCCCCTAGCATAGTCAATGAAACAAAAATAAGCATCTTTCTAGAATTTTCTGCTTTCAGCCAAGATCTGCTTGACATCAGGAATGATACACCTTGTTCCGTGTCTCTTCTGAATCTGGTATGAACCTCAGTAACACCCTGCCAATGTTCTGCTGCAGCTGTTGTCAGATGACCTCCAGCAAAATTTTATTCGTGTGATAATAATAATATTATTTAATAATTTGAGCATTCCACTGGGTCATCTTCTAGTCAGTTGTATAAGTAGTTGTCTTCCACATTTCCTGACATTGACGAGTATTTCCAGGATTGCATCAGCTTATTGAAACATTTCAATTGGTATTCCATTAATTCCTGGAGCCTTTTCATTGGTTGGTGCTTTTGGTGCAGCTTTAAATATTTTCTTCAATACCATTATTCCTTGTTCATATGCTACCTCTTGAAATGGTTGAAAGCCAGTAAGTTCTTTTTGAGCAAAAGACTCTGTGTGTTCTTTCAGTCTTCTTTTGATACTTCTCACATTGTTCAGTATTTCCCTGCTAGAATCTTTCAGCAGCTCAACTTGCTGCTTGGATATTTTCTTTAGTTCTTTCAGTTTAAGATAAGCTGATCATGGTCTTCCTCTCTTGGGAGATAGTGTGCATTCAAAATACATAAACATTCTGGCAAAAATCTATTAACATGTTGTTCTGGATCCTGCATCTGGATCATCATCATCTAGTATCTGCTTTTTTGGACTTGAGCAAGAAGGCTACCATCTTAGCTGCAGATCTTGGATTTGTCAGTTCTTGTAGCTACATGAGTCATAAGAAGCTTCCAGTCACAACCTGGTCATGGAATTGGAATCCATTGGCTCTGCAACCATCTGAACAATTTTAATGAAATTGGTTAATATTTCTTTCCCCCTCATTGTGGCTATTGTTATTGTTGCTGCTGCTGTTAGGCACTTAAGCAGGTTCTGGCACAAAATGACCCTGTGAACAGCCAAATGGAACACTAGTACTGTGCCATTCTTGCACTTGCTATGTTTGTGCCCACTGAGGCAGCCAGTGTGTCAGTCCATCTCACCGATGGTCTCTCTTTTTGATGGTGACTCTCTAAATTACCAAGCCTGATATCCTTTTCCAGGGACTGCTTTCCAAGGAGCATTCTGGATTCCAAGAAAGATTTGCTTGTTCTTCTTGCAATTCATGATATTTTCAATATTCTTCACCAACATAATAATTCATATTTATCATATTCGTTCTTCAGCATCATTCCTTACTGAACACCTAACTTTCATTTGCATACAAGACAATTGAAACGACCATGGTTTGAGCCAGTTGCATCACTAGTCTACAAAGTGACAGCCTTGTTCTTCAACATTTTTTCAAAGATCTTGTTCAAGAAATTTGCCCAAGTAATGCTGCCTTTAATTTCTTGACTGCTGTTTCCACAAGCACTGGCTGTTAATCCAAGCAAAATGAAATCCTTGAAAACTTTGATCTTTCCTTCATTTATCATGTTTTAGTCAATTAATCCAGTTGTTAGGGTTTGTGTTTTATTTACAATTAGCTGCAATCCTTGCTAAATGCTATAGTCTCTAGTTTTCATCAGCAAGTGTTTCACGCTTTCTTTGCTTTCAGCAAGGCATATTGTTCATCATGAGATCAAAGGTTATTCATAAGTTTTATTCCAATTCTGATGCCATTTTCCACTTAGTGCAGCTTCTCTGATTATTTGGTCAGCATACTGATTGAATAAGTGTAATTGAATTATATAACCCTGACACACACATTTCCTGATCTAAAACCATACAATATTTTGTGCTCTATTTGTGCAGCCACTTCTTGATCTAGGTACAGTTCCCACAGAAACACATTGAAGTGTTTGGGGAATTTCCATTCTTCAAAATGTTATCCATAGTTTGTTATGATTCACACAGTCAATTGCATTTATGTAGCATACAAAACACAAGTAAATATCTTTTTAGTATTCTTGCATGTCAGTCAATATCCATTTGATGTCAGCAATGATATCCCTCATGCCACATCCTTTTCTGAATCCAGCTTGAATTTTTGGCAGCTCCTTGCCTATATACTGCTAAAATTAGCTACAATTAGCTATTTGATTGTCTTCAGCAAAAGTTTGCTTGCATGTATAAATAATTAATTTTTTTATAATTTCTGCATCCTGCTGGGTTACTTTCTTTGGAAAGGGCACAAATATGGATCCTTTCTAGTTGGATAACCAGATGAATTTCCTCCAAATTTCTTAGCAGAGAAAACTGAGTATTTCCAGTGTTTCATTACCCTTTGAGACATTTCCATTGATATTTCATTAATTATTTTTTTTGGCGGGGGGGCATCACTACTCTCCGGTGGTGGAAGTAGGAGGCCCAGCCCCACTGCTGGAATTGAACCTCTGTCCCAGTGGGCCGCAGTCCCACGCAAAACCACTACGCCACCGGGGCTCAGCCCGATATTTCATTAATTCTTGAAGCCATGTTTTAATCTAATGCCTTCAGTGCAAGTGAGACTTTTTCCTTCAATACTACTTTTTCTTGATTGTATGCTACCTCTTGAAGTAGCTGAATGTCAACCATGTTAAAAATAATATATAGTGACTGTGTATATTCCTTCCATCTTATTTTGACACCTCTGGCATTATCCAGTATTTTTTCCTAGCCTTATTTTGGTGATATTTTCCTTCCTCACTTCCCACAGATATAAGCAATTTGATTCCTGTGAATTTCATTTTGTGAAATTCAGTTGTGTAGTCACCATTTATGATAATGGAAAAAGGTATTTGCAATGCATTATTCTTGAAAAATTCTATCATACAACCTCTAGCTTTAAGTCTATCACCAAGACCACATTTTCCAACTACTGACTAGCTATTTCTGGCCTATAAACCATTGCAGTCAGTTTTATCTTGTCCTATAGAATCAATATCGTTGGCATCAACTCAATGGCAGTGAGTTGGGTTTTGGGGGTTTTTTTGTTGTTTGTTTGGGTCCTTCCTTTTTGTTTCCAACATGCACTTCTAGTCAATAATTATCAGAGCATTTTGATAGCATGTTTGATAAACTTCAGGTTAAAGAAGTTGATAGAATTCTTCAAATTTATCATCACTAGTTTTAGTAGGTGATTGAACATTATCCTATTACAAACAACATTATGCTTCAAGACAGATCATGAAATATTCTTCTTAAACATAAATATAATGCCATTTTTCTCTGGTCTGTCATTTCTGACATAATAAACCACAGTATTGTTGGGTTAAAATGGCAAATATTAGTTTCTCGGTAGATCAAATTTTGAGGCAAATTTTAGCCTCAGTATTTAAAAGTTTGATTGAATTACTTTTGGTGTACATATAGCAATGTACCACTTAGACCCCACTACACAGAAAAACTTGTAATGCTGTGACTTTCCTGAAACCATCATATCTGGTGATTGGTTCCATTGTGGGGATAAAAGCCTCACCTTTTCAGCCTGATTGATGTGAGACAATTCTGATGGGGAAAACTCTTCCCAGAACTTTCTGACACATTGTCAGAGGCTTTGTTTGGCTTCTGTTATAGCCTACTTCTCTTTCTGCCTAACCCTGTTTCTTCCCTTTTATTCTGTAATTGCTGATCTCTACAAAATATTGACAAAAGCCCTGGTAGAGCAATGGTTAAGAACTCATCTGCAAGCCAAGCTGATTGTGTCTGAAAACACCAGCCATTTTACCAGAGAAAATCCCTGGCAATCTGTTCCCATAAGGATTGCAGCCCAGGAAACCCTGTACAGCAGTTCTATCTGTCCTATAGGACCACAATGAGTCTGAATCAATGGAAAGGCAGACAACAACAATAAATACATGGACCCCCCAATTTCAACATCTAGTTCTAAACAATCCAACCCACAAAACCTCACAGAGTCTCTCTCATCAGATCAACTGTGTCAAATATACTATGTGTAGCAGTTGTCATTTCAAGAGGTTTGTAAAAAAGAAATTCATATTTAAAGTTGCCATCATTAATATACCTCATATAAATCAGTACCTGAACAGTTTGGAACCTCTGTAGAGTCAAAAATCTGGTTTAAATATTGGAAGTAGAGCAGATTTAATTTCCTGGATTACCTGATCAAGAATACCAGCAGATTTCTTATCTATTCTTCTGCAGCAATGTCATTAGATAAGGAATTTGCACTCAATTTCATAACAGATTCATCTCTGATCATAACTCAATGTCCTGGCCACTGTCAACAGTAAATCCTCAACAATAGTGTAAAGTTTCATAGTTCTCATGACTCTGAGTGCCACCAAATATGAAACTTCAATGACTGCTACATTTTGTTTGTGGTACTTGCCACCAGTGTTGTCTGGCTTTCTTGAGTCCATAAGCTTTGCTTCTAAAATAGTTGGTATTCTTGCTGGCAAAATTGAGATGCTTGCTATCAAAATGGCATGTCAATGTGTTTGACTTATAAATTTGGTTGATAGACCTTCACAATAAATAACACATTGCAGTTTCTTGATTTCTGCTATGATTATTGATGCAAAGCCATACTGCAAAAATCCTCACTGTATTTTCTTTCCTTAACATTGTTCTCAACACAATCCTTTATCATAGGATGGTTTGCTAATAAAATAGTATGTAACAATAGCTTTAATAATATGATGATACATGCCAGAGTTCAGTCAATACAGCTCATTAAGGTTTCCTATGATTTACCATTCTTGTTTTTTTTACATGCCTGTTACTATCACAAAGGGGCAGTATTACATCATGCACAGCTGAATATAAAAATACTGCTCTTCATCCAGAGTAACTTCCTATGGTGTGTGTGTGTATCTGCAGTAGCTGATGCTTTTATATTTATAAGTCATGATGTGTCATTTTACCTCCAGTGCTACTGTTTTCAGCACAGTAGCTGCTTTTACCAGCGTGGCTGCTTTCAATATAGCAGCTGCTTTTACACAGTAGCTGTTCATACACACTAGCTACTCTCTACACATATGTGACTGGTCTGCATAAGTGAATTATGGTGCCGACCTGTTATGGAGTTGGTGTGATGTCATCATACCAGGTACTTGCATGTGGGTGTATCTGCATGTGGGTGGACACACCTGCAGAGAGATGGAGGAACGGTGTCTCAGTTCCAAAGACCATCAGAAATATGTTTTCAAAGATTATTTGAAAGATTAATCTTTCAAATATGTTTGAAAGATTATTCAATCCCCAAAGGTGTCATGACCCACAGGTTGAGGACCACTGCCTACAGAAATTCTCAGTCTGTTGATGGTGCTTCTTGGAGTAACTGAGCTGCTCACATCACCTTGATACAAGTCAAGCAGTGGGCAGGCAAGTTGTTCAAAAAGAAGGAAGAAAAGCGATGGGTTCAGTGTTTAGAACACAAAAATACAAAAGGCTAGGCCACACAGACTGCAAAGAAACCCGAATGAAATTCAGTTACTGAGTTTGGCCCTCTGCCTACTTATTTCTAAAAATAAATTTATTTCAATAAAAATTCAGTCTCACAGAGACTTGATGAGAACTTCTTTCAATATTTGGCTTCAGACGAAAGATATTTTCTGTATCAAAATAGTAACAGGAGGACTTGGGAATAAGCCTAGAGGGATTTCCTTTAGGGGGAATGCCCCCATTAAAACTGGGCCAGAGATGGGGTGGAGAAGTCACCAGAAGAAAGTGAATCCAGAGTAGAAATTTCTACGACACAGTAGTTCTCTGGGTCACTTCCAGCTTAATTTAATAAAAGAAATATAGTTTCCATTGTTAGCTATTAAGAATTATTGGACATTTTCTAATTCCTTGTCATTTTCTAATTCGTGCATCCTCAATACAGACACAAGAATAGAAAGCAAACTAAGTCTTAGCAACTCTGTCATGTGAGTTCAGTGACAAAAGTCAAAACTCCAGGAGACAGAGAAAGCTGCACACTCCTTTCTTTTACATAAAGATATCATGAGGGGATTTGCTTTGGGGTTTTGGCTGGAATGAAGTTGTCACCAATCCAAGAATATTAAGCTTGGGCTGAGCCCCCGCGGCATTGTGCTTGAGGGCGGGACTGCAGCCCAATGGCTTGGCAGTTCAAATCCAGCAGCAGCTCTCCAGGGGCAAGATTGGGTGGTTCCCATGACCACTAGAAGGCAGCAAGCCCCCAAACAAACAAACAAACAAAAAAAACAAAAAGCAATATTAACTTTGAAAGCAAAATGTCCAACTCTCTGCTTGAGAATTATATTTTGACCTAGAACCCAGTTGTAATGGGAATTCCAGTAAGAGAAAATTGACAAGAGGCCAGAACGAGAGGCCTGTCATTAAAGTCCTCAGAAAGTAAGGCTAAGCAGTGTTCTAATTATATCGCTGTTATTGTGTGCTGTCCAGCTGATTCTGACAAACAATAACTCTATGGGGCTGAGCAGAGGCACTCCATAGGGGATCCAAGGCTATAATGCTTATAAAAATTGACTGCCACATTGTTCGTCCATAGAGTTGCTGGCAAGTTCAAACCATTGGCCTTTTGGTTAGCAACAGAACACTTTAACCACTGCACCATCAGGACTACTCCATAATTCCTTTTTTTTTGGCGGGGGGTGGGGGTGGGCATCCCTGCCTCTGGTGGTCGCGGGCGCTACCCAGTGCTGCTCCTGAGAGCCACCGCTGGATTTGAACTGCCAAGCCCGTGGGCTGCAGTCTGGCACTCAACCACTTACGCCACCGGGGCTCAGCCCACGATTCTTTTAAATTCAAAAAACCAAGCTCACTGTCAATGGGTTGATTTCAACTCATGGCAACCCTGTAGGACGGAGTGAGAACTGTCCCTTTGGGCTTCTGAGACTTGAAATCTTTACAAGAGGAAACAGCCGTAGTTTTCTCCTGCAGCTGATAGATTTGAACTGCTGACTTTGTGGTTAGCAGCTCACTGTGTAACCCACTGTGCCACCAGACGCCTTCCTGACTGCATTAGGAAGTACCAAATGAGATGCCAATGTAAGAGGGTTGTCAGCACAGTGTGGAACAGAGAGCAAGCAAGTGAACTTAGCAGACAGTTCCAGAACATGGAAGAGAGAGAGAGAAAGAGAACCCACCCAGAAACACAAAATTAGAAATCTTGCTAGAAAGATAGATGGCTGATTCATCAAATATCCGCACTGGGGAAAAGGAGGAAAGCATTTTTGAAAGGGGGGCGGCAGCTGAGAGTGGAAGAGATGTTGACCATCTGACCAAGTCTTGGTTACTGAAACTGGAGGGGGGGAGGGGAACGATTCTACTGGAAGAAAGTCTCAATAGGAATTCACCCATGAGTCCCTGTCATCATATAGAGTTCACAGCAAACACCTGAGATTCTATAGAGAGAATGGTCTCTAAAGAGAAATGCAAAAAAAAATGGGGGCAATGCATTGAGAATGAACTGAAGAAGGAAGAGGTGGGATGAGAAAAGCCAGAGTTCTGTAAATGACCAAGGAAACCACAAATAAGGCTTTAAACAGAAATATGTGATACTTTTCTCTCATCTCCCACAAGAAAAAACTTTATACCTGCCTCAATATCTTCTATCATCCTTGGAGCTGGGCAGAGTCCCAAAAGAAACCAATATCTCCCAGAACTTTCTATGTGGAAGACAATAGTAAAGTTCTCAGCATGTGCCAGTGGATCATGTGAGAAGACTATCATCACCCCCAGCTCCCCAAGAAGAAATTGAAGTGTTAAAAGATGGAGTGGCTTGTTTTGCTTCATGTAGCCAAAAAGAAATCAGTGAAGCTGAACCCAAAGCTCTTCCTGCCATCTAATGCTATCAATGAAATCCAGTCCTATAGATGCTTCAGAACAAGAAAAGAGACAAATTGCTTGGAAAGAACTTCCTAAAAGAAAATGAGATCCCTAAAACAAAATAGTCACCCCCACATGAAGATAAATATAACAGAAAAATATGAAAAGTTATCCTCCTTATGCCCAACCCTAATACTTAGGTGGGTGGTGAAATCATCTCTTCCCACAGGAAGGACACTCTGAGAGGGCAATTTGTGGAACCATCTGACTCATGAAACCAGAGTTTGAAAGGAAACTTCAACCATCAGGGAACACGGGAATGAATGGCAGACAAGGGTCCAGGTAACTTGGTTTGGTTTCGTGTCATTTTTCAAGGACATTCCAATGACCCCATCTCTACAAGGACAGTTTTTCTCTGAGTTGTGTGTGTGTGCATGTATATATATATATGTATGTAAATATCTAAGTCCGGAGAAGAAGTTAGAAAAGCTCAAAATAGAGGTTTGATCACATATAGCTACAATGAGAGACATGCTGAAGGAAGATATTCCCCTGGGGAAAGGAAAGCATCAGGAGGGAGAGATGGGGCGTCCCTGGACCTTCCCTCACAGAGGCGGGGAGCAATCATTCACTGTCAGGGAGTTTCCAGGGGGCATCAATGCAGACCTGCAGGCTGTGCCAGCACATAATTACCCACTCCCTTTCCTGCACTTTTAAACTCCTGTTGTAGGTGTTCATCAGCAACTCATTGCCAGGTAAATAGCATAACTTTTAAAAATTAATATGTGCTTGTTAGCTCCTCCCTAAGTCAATGTATCATGTTAATTATACTTGGCAATATGGAATTGTGTGTTTGGAAAAGCAAGTTGGTGCAGGACGCGTGTTATGACTGATGAGTGTCGGAAATGTTTGGGGAAGGCAGCTGTGGGGCAATTGTGGGCCATCCTTAGGGCCAGGAGCCAGTGGGTCTGCTTGAAAGCATCAGACTGCCGCTTGCCATCATGCTTGCACTGACTCATTGGGAGGCTGAGATTCCCTGCACTCAAGTGGAGATCTTGAACTGCCAGAGGCCTTGTGAGCTAGCACATGGGATAAGCCCTGGTGCATAGTAGGTGATATTTATGGAATGGATTGCACCCATCCCAAATACAATTGGAAACCTTACTTATATATCTGTGAATATAAATCTATTTTGTAACAGGGTTTTCTTCTTATGCTAATGATTTCATATCAGTATAGGATATATCTGAAACCTAGCTATTTCTGAGAAACAAAAAGAACACATTAACCACAGAGGCTAGCCTACAAAAATGGGGATGGCAGGTCCCACATGGAGATCACCAATAAGTCAAGGAATGCTGAGACAAGGATTCTCCTCAGAACTAGCAGAGCAAGGCCTTCCCAGAGGACTAGTGTCTTCAATTTGAATATCTCAGCAGCTAAACTCTGAGAAAAGTATTGTTCTCAATGATAGGTTTCCATTTGTTTGCTTATTTGTTTGTTTGGTCTGGGTCTTCTGATGCCTGTTACCTGGTCTCATCGATGGTTCATGATTGAACAGGTTAGTTCGCTTCTTACTTATGGGTTTGTTTCTCTGCCGGATGGCCACTTGTTTCACTTTAAGTTTTTAAGAACCCAGACACTGTATCTTTTAGTAGCTGTGCACAATCTACTTTCCTCATCACATTTGCATATGCACCCATCATGTTTTTGGTCACTGTGATGGGAGCGTGAACATCACAGAACACCAGTTTATTAGAACAGAGTGTTCTTGTATTGAAGGAGGGTATGAGCAGAAGCATGAAGTATGTGTATTACTTCAGGTGTATTGCCATATACATATATGTATAAAAGCCAATACTTCTACTTTTATGGATTAATGTATTTACATATGTACACCCCTATACTTATACCTATATACATAGCTTTGCTTCCTAGCTCATTCCTCTGTTTATCCTTACCTTCCTCCTGGCCTGCTATCACACTGGCCCTAAAGATGCCTCTTAGTGCTTCCTGTCAGCTAGATTGCTGTTTCTCCAACACCTCCAAGAAGATCCCTTCTTTTCAATGGGCCTTTCTCTCTGGAATCTCCACACACTTGAATGTATACCTATGGCCATGGACTCAATTTCAATTCCTGGTAATCCCTTATGTGTCACAGTAGGACGGGACTATCCACAGCTGATTTGGGGTGGGGGTGGGGAGCGCAGATGACCAGGGTTTTCTTTGGGTGCATTTACATGGACATAACCATAAACTTTCAACATCTCTGTTAACTGCTCAAAGCACTAGCTGTTTGCACCATCTAGGCACTAAATTTATGCTACTGGAAATTTCTTTTTGTATCTTAAAAAAATACAAATAACTCCATTAAATAAACTGGGAACCTTGCCCTCGGATGTTCCCGAATTCTGAATAGACCTAGAATTTCCTGTAAATGCAAAGGATGCTCAGTCAGGGCAGTCTGTGAGCAGAGACCCTAGGATTAAACCTTGGTTGGTCTTCTTCAGAGTAAATTGCATGTACAGAGCTAGACTGTCTCTTCATATATCATAGCAGTGTATAAGCAAACCATGGGAAAATGAAGTCAGGGTAGAGGTGCACCCCAGCCAAAGAAGACCCCGGAATCAGGAACCAGGGCTACACCAAAAACCCAATTGTTAACAAATAAAACAAAACAAGTGGATTGCCTAAGCTAGTGATTGGCCTGTTGCCCTCCTAGGAAGCCTGAGTATCTCTAGACTCATGGAGTTACCAAAGTCAGAGGCAGATTGAAGACCCACCCTCTGTTCTGTTCTATGAGGAAGCAAGCATCTAGCTCAGGGTTACTTCATACTTTCTTATGGAGAATCTATTCTTTGACCAGACTTTCCTTCCAGAGAGTAAGACAGAAGCATGGTTTGAACATAATGATTATCTGGAACTTTGGAACTGTCTCACCTCAGGAAATGTTCATAACTCTCTGTTCCTTGCTTCTCAAGTATGGGAAAGGGAGGCTTGTGGTAGCCTTTTTTCTCGCAATAATTTTAAGAGAATTCATATTGTTAACACATAAAAATGTATTAATGGAATAATGTTTACCACAAGTAAACTACAATATATGTGGATTATTGTTATTTTGAAAATCCATAAAAGTAAAGAACATGATAATATAATTAATTGATGAGTGATATTCTCAAAATACTGGCTTATTCTAATAAATATGGGTGTGACCTATTTTGCAAATAATTACTGTTTTGCATTGAGCAATCTTTTTTGTAGCTTGACAAGTGGCATACTTTACTGATGTTCTACATTTTATGAGGTTTTTCCTAAGTTTATCTAACCTTTTCACCCCAAAGAATAAAAAACATCAAAATACACTATCTGAAAGACAACTAACTACATAATTGACTTACAGCAAATCTTAGCAGGGGTTTTTCTTCTGCCAATTCAGTCATGGCAATGTTTGTTTCCTGATATACAAAAGGAGAAAGTGAGGTTCTAAAGGTGGCTGCATCATTTCAAGTACATACATATGATTGGCTGTAGCAAAGGAAATTCTAAATTGTAATTTTAATATGTAAAAGTTTATATTGGAACCTCTGAAGTGATTATAGCTGTTACCTTCCAAATGACTGTAAGCCAGACACAGGAGTAACAAAAGACACAAGTTACTTACATATTAGCATATATGTCATGTCTAATCAGTCAGTGAAAAACTGTAATTACTTTGCTCCCTCCTCAGTAAACTTTAAAGGAAGTAAGTCATGAATTTATAAAGCAAATGTCATCTTATTTGTATAGTTATAGTTTTATAGGTAATTTGTTGCAGATTTTATTCAGATAACTTGTAATGACTTCCTTTCATGCTCTTCTTCAATCTTACAGGCCATTTCCAACACAGACATAAGGGCAGCAGATGTAAAAGTGGATAGCTGCTTTAGCCTAATTGTCATAAATTTCCGCATGTTGTACATACCTGTTTAGTCATCAGTGCTTTGTGTCCTACCTTTCTAACCAATTGTCAGCTGGCTAGAAGAGAGACTCGGTCAAGGGAGACATTCCTAAGCCTATATTGTCAGTCAAGGGACAAAGCATGTTTTCAAGAGTGGCGTATGGGGAAAAAATTGCTAAGGATTCCAATAACCCTGGATTTCATTTGTGCAGACCAGACAAGATATTTAACATTTCTGAAGCTCTATTTCCTCAGTTGTAAAGTGGGAAACTTAACTATTAACGGTATCTTTAATGGATTTATTTTAACTTAAGTAAAGAAGTTGTTAGCTACAAATTAATTCTATGTAATTAACAGTTTATTTACAACAGAAAGAATATTGTTTAATTCTATATCAGCAGTTCTCAACCTGTGCGTCACAACCCCTTTGGGGGTCGAACAGCTCTTTCACAGAGGTCACCCTACGCATAACAGTAGAAAAATTACAGTTATGAGGTAGTAACGAAAATAATTTTATGGTTGGGGGTCACCACAACATGAGGAAATATATTAAAAGATTATGTCATTAGGAAGGTTGAGAACCACTGTCCTAGATCATCCTCACAATCACCAATGTGTTCAAATGCATCATTGAGGCTAGTGTGCCAATTCATCCCACCTAGTCTCTCTCCTTTTTTACTGATGGTAGTAGTCAATTTGAGGATTAAGAGTATAGGGGTAGAGTCTACACTGTCAAACAGGGTATAGGCAATAAGCCCTCAGTGTGAGTGTGGCCATCTCCTCAGGATTATGGCAACTCCTAAGCAGGAAGTCTCTCTCTCTCTCTCTCTCTCTCTCTCTCTCTCTCTCTCTCTCCTGACTCCCTGAGTGACACTCTACTGACAAAACACATGGAACTATGCTATTTCTCTGGAGCAGGAGAAACCATCTGGAGAGCCCTGCCAGTGCTGAGATGCTCACAACACCACTAGATACATAAGACTTCCCACCCACTGGCCTGTAATCTTCCTACATTTTGTGTCATTTCATGTGCTTCTGGCGTCTAGAGATGATTTTATAGGATGGTATCAGACACATGGGCTAATATCAGACTTAGAACTTGATCTGGACTGAGCTGGGATATTTTCTCAATATTTAGTTGCTCTTGTATATAAAGCTCTTTCTTATACACTTATGAGTGTCCATGAATTTGTTTCTCAAATCTATCCAGACTAACACACTAACTCTCTACTTCACCAAACACAATGCTTCCTCTCCTGATTCTTGGTGTCATGTCCAAAGCAAGTTGAGCCTTTTCCTTTTGTTTTCCAGTGGCTGATTTTCAGAAGTTGATGGCCAGGCCTTTGTTCTTATACTGTCTTAATCTGGAATCTCTAATACCTTCCCATCATAGATTAACTTATTTGTATTCCAAGTATCACTGACAGAGTTTTCAGATTCAAAACAACACAAAAGCCACCACAGCATATCAAACAGATAGAAAGCCAGAAAGTGAGAGAGAGAGAGAGACTTGATTGTTGTTGTTATTAGTTGTCATTGACTTGGCTCTGATCCATAGTTGTCCCATGCACAACAGAACAAAAAGTTGAATGATTCTGTGCCATCTTCACAATTGTTCCTATGCCTGAGCCCATTGTTAAAGCTGCTTTGCTGGTCCATCATTTTTCAGTTCTTTCTCTTTTTTGATGTCCCTCCACTTTATCAAGAATGTGTCCTTATCCAGAGACTGGTCTCTCCTGATAACATGTCCAAAGTATGAAAGATAAAGTCTTGCCATTCTTGTCTTTGAGAAACACTCTATCCTTACTTCTTCCAATATAGATCAACTTGTCCTTTTAGCTGGCATTCATACTCGCCATATTCTTCTTCAGAACCAGAATTCAAATGAACTGACTCTTTTTGGGTTTTCCTTAGTCAATGTACAGCTTTCACATTGTGTCTTCCAACAGATATAGTCAATTTGATCTCCAGGCATTCCATCTGGGGAAGTCCATGTATATAGTGACCTATTGTGTTGTTGAAAAAAATATTTGCTATAACAAGTAATTGGTTTTGCAAAATTCTATCATGTAACCTACAGTTACATTTCTATCACTAAGTCCATATTTTCCATATTTTCATAATGGATGTAAGAAGATTCTTTCTGGCTCTGAATGCCACACAATTCCTCTTGATTGTTTTAAGCCTAGCAGAGTTCATCATGATTCTCTGATTCAAAATGACTGAGAGTCATTAATTGAAGCACACTACAGCCTAGGATATTGATCATCGTGCATTGTGTTTCATTTTTGATGACTTCCAATTTTTCTGAATTTATGCTTCACACATTCCAAGGGTTGATCATTAGCAGATTGCTCCAGCTGTTTCTCCTTGCCTTGATATGTGTTCCATCAGCAAACGAAGATCCCAAAGGCTCCACTCCACAGCCTTTACCCAACTCACATCATCCATGAAATCAGCTCCTCTTCAGACACAATTCAAGTGCCCTTGGACTTCCAGAAAGGAATAGTTAGTCATACTGTGGTGGCTTGCCGTTGATGAAGAAAGATATGTCACTGGTATTTCAAATGCCATCAGGATCTCCCAATGTGAGCAGGCTTCAGCAGAGCTTCCAGACTAATAACAATTAAAGAAAAACTCAGCCCCTTTATCAGAGGATGAAGCCACTGAAAACCTTATGCATAGCTTCAAAGGATTGCCAGATACTGAAACCTAAACAAAAGAAGCAGACCATGGTCAAAGATAGAATAGATAGATCAGTATGTTATAGTGCCCAGCATGTAGTAGGCATCTAGAACATGGCAAATTTTGACATAACACATAAGGTACTTAAAGTACTTTTATGACAATAAAAGACATAAATGACATGGCATCTTTTGTGAAATAAAACATTATCTATGCCTTTCCATTCATATTTAATTTTCTGGTACTATGTGTAAATTTTTACTATAATTTTGATTAAGATCCACTGCTGTATATAGGTGAATATATTTATATATGACGATGGGGAAATAGATCAATGTGCATATACTTAAAGGGTTAGTATTAGGACAGCAGATGAGCATTGAACCTCCACTCAAGTACTTCCTCAGTGCAAGAACATTTTGTTCTATTAAATTGGCATTCCATAGTGCTCACCTTCCCAACATGATAGCTGAAGAAAAATGTGTGCATAAGCAAAGGTGGTAAAGAAAGCTGATGGTGCCCAGCTATCAAAAGATGTATTGTCTGGGTCTTAAAGGCTTTAAATTAAACAAGCAACCATCTACCTCAGAATCAGCAAAGTCTGCATGGAAGAAGCACCCCTGATTATGGGCCCACAAGGTGTCAAAGGGATCAGTTATCAGGATTCAAAAACTAAAAATCAAAACATTGTGTCCTCACCTTCCTGATATGATTACTGACGACAAATGTGTGCATAAGCAAACGTGGTGAAGAAAGCTGTTGGTGCCCAGCTATCAAAACATATAGCATCTGGGGTCTTAAATACTTGAAAATAAACAAGTAGCCACACAGCTACAAAGCCCACATGGAAGAAGCACACCAGCCTGTGTGACCATGAGATGTCGAAAGGATCTGATATCAAGCATCAAATAACTAAAATTATATCATTATAAATGAGGGGGAGTATTGAGTGTGGACACAAAGCCCATCAATAGATGAAGTGACATCCCCTTACAGAGGGACTGCAGGGAGGAGATGAGCCAGTCAAGGTACAATGTAGTAAAAATGAAATATGCAACTTTCCTCTAATTCTCAAATACTTCCTCCTACCCACTATCATGACCCCAATTCTACCTGAAAAATCCAGCTAGACCAGGAGATGTACACTGGAGTTGGAAACATGGGGAATTTGGAATAGATAATCCCTTCAGGACCAGTGGTGGGAGTGATGATACTGGGAGGGTGACAGAATGGTTGAATAGAAAGGGGAGACCAATTTCAGGTATCTACATATAACCTCCTTTCTGGAGTAGAGACAACAGTGAAGTGAATGAAGGGACACGTTGGGTCGTGTATGATATGAAAAAGTAATAACGATGTAAATTTATGAAGGGTTCATGGGGGAGGGGGTGGGGAGGCAGGGGAAATGTGTGGAGCTGGTACTGGTGGTCTAAGTGGAGGGAGGATGTTTTGAGAGTGATGATGACAACAAGTGTGCAAATGTGGTCTGCATAAAATTGATGTATGTATTGATCATAATGGGAGTTGCATGAGTCCCCAATAAAATGATTTATATATAAAAAAAGATCCACTGCCTCTAAAGTGTAAGAAGTTCCTCCAGGTTATTCTTTCCAGAAGGAAGCAACCAGTGCATTATCATACTGGGCTCAATGAGCAAATTGTGCTACTCAGAAATTGAATCACAATACTGGTGCTAACAAGGGAAGAGGGTGATCTTTGAGTTATGGTTTGCAGAGCCCTTCTGCATATTATTATGGATTCATCATAAACTGCACTTACTTTACAGACTTCTCTCATGTTTAAGAACATGGGATTGGTCCAGCAAAGATTCCAGCACACATCATCAAATACAACTATTATGTTATATCAGAGAAAATTAGTTAAGCCAAATGGATTCTCTGAAACTCCAAACAAAAGTAGACCAAGATTAGAAAATAAAATTTGACTTCCTGGTTAATGACACAGTTGATTATGCCCATATCTGAAATTCTTTGATAAATTATTATTGAAAAAAGTTTTCTTTTATATTGAAATCATCATTGAATTATAGTTTTCAGACAACATGAGCCAACCTTGCCTAATACAACTACCCAACCACCTGAATGGCCCTTGTTTTCCTCTCAACCAGTTGGAAGATCAATGGATTAAAAGGCAGCTTGACTCCAGGATGATCTGCACAAGTCCCTTCTTAGCCTTAGCATTTTCTTTGTAAAATGCAGAGACAAATTCTTACCCTAATTATTTTACAAGGGTAAGTAAAAGAAACCACTAAATATAAAAACCTTAGGAAGGTATAATGAGAGACAGGATGGAGCTTTAGTGGTTCAGTGGCAAATTTTTATCTCTATCCTGAAGACCCAGGTTTGAAACCTGCCCTATGTACCACATGGACAGCCTCTATAAACAGAAGAAGTTCCAAACTAAGAAAGGCCAAGAAGAAAGGTCTAGATATCTACTTGCATATACCAACCAATGAAAACCCGATAGATGACAATAATCTGACCTACAATTAATCTTCGGGATGGGGGAAGACATGACATCACCACATGCTGTGTGCATGAGTTTCTATGAGTTAGAAGCTGATCTCACAGCAGCTAATAGCAACAAAAATAGTGTGGTACATATGTAAAAAAATGTAGGATTAGTTGCTCCTCCCTCTGTATTCACTGTTGCACACAAACCACTTACACACATACCTTTCACAGGACACTGGTGGCATAGTGGGTACAGATTGGACTGCAATCCGCACTGCAATCTGCAAAGTGGGTCAACTGAAACTATCAAATGTTCTGAGGGAGAAAGATTGGGATTTTTCACTCCCTTTAAGAGTCAGAGTCTAAGAAACCCACAGGACAGTTCTCCCCTGTCCCATAAGGTTTGTATGAGTCAGCTTTGAGCCAATAGTAGTAAGCTTGGTATTTTGGGTTAGTATATACATTCTTGATAAAATAATGTCACATATTGCTTTTGTTTTAATATCCTTCATTGCACATATTTTGCCTCTGTTCTTAAAATAATAGTTAATAATCCAGTGCTAGGGACATAGAAACTAACAGCATATGACCCTAATTATTAGTTCTGCTACTAACATGTAGTCTGTGTCTAGTAACTGATTGTTTGTACCTCTTGGCAGGTCTGCCTGCCCTTTAAACTTGTTATATTTCTTAGTGATCATCCCAGGGGCATGAATTCAAAAGGTCTTAGAGAGAGATATGAATTCAGGGTAAATTCTTTCATTTCTTATTCAGTGATCTTGGGAAAATGATTTAATATGTCAGAGTCTCTGTTCTCTCAAGTGTTATTGGTAGCTGTTAGTTTTGAATAGCTTAGTATTGAACCATTTTCATGATTGTTGGCATCTTGAACCCATCCTTGTAGCCATTTTTTCAGTAGATCATAAAGAAGGTTTCTCTACCTTTTACTGATCCATTTCTTTACCAAAAGGGGTCCTTATAGTGCAATGGCTAAACATTGGGCTATTTACTGCAAGGCCAGCAGCTGGAAATGGAGAACTGCTTACAAATTGACCAGGGACAAGTGGGGCACTGTCACAATTGACAAAACAGAGCAGAGATAAAAGACAAGAGACAAAGTTGGGATGTGGAGGGACTCACAGAGGAGAGACACAAAGGCCCAGATCTTTATTCATAATAGCCTTTTACACAGTACTTGTCATGTACCCTGCCTCCTGCGATAAGTGCTCACACAAAGGGCTTGTTGACAATTATCTGAAAGCAAACAAAGAAGCAATAATATTTCAGTCAATTTGTCTATGGTCCATGGGAGAAGATAAAGCCAGGAACAAGGAGCATAGCTGGTGTTTTCAGAATGTTGTGGTTCAGCCAGCTCCATGGAACAGGGGGGAAAGTGTCCACATTATCGTAGGCAAAATCAGACATTCCAGTGCATCAGCTCCCCAGGTTGTGCCATCAGCACCTTTTCATGGGGTCTTCCCCAAAACATGTGTGTTGATCTGGCTAGACTAGATAAACAATTCCAGAGACATTCTTAAGTGTATAAGAAAGAGTTTTATCTACAAGAGCAATTGAATATTGAAAGAAAACATCCTAACCCATATTCTAATATATTTCCCATAGTTCAAATCAAGCCCATAAGTCTGATATCAGCCTATATGTCCCACACCAATCTATAAAGTCCTCTTTAGACTCACAGATGCATGAAATGATGCCAAACGCAGGAAGATCACAGGCCAGTGGGTGGAAGCCATGTGGATCCAGTGGTGTTGTGAGCATCTCAGTGCTGGCTGGGGTCACCATGTGGCTTCTCCAGCTCAGAGCACTAGCTTAGCTCCTTATGTTGTGTCAGCTGCAATGCCCCCAGGGAGTCAAGGAAAGAAAGCGAGTATCCAGCAATCTGAATCTTTATAAAGCTATTCAACGAACCTTTGTAACACAAAGGAGCAGTGAAAAAGAAGGCCCTCAACAAGATAGACTAGCACAGTGCCTGCAACAATGCGCTCAGGCATAGTGTTAGACTGGGTTGACCAGAGAAACAAATCCAGAGACACTCATATGTGTATGAGAGAGCTTTATATCAAAGAGCAATTCTATATTGAGAAGACATCCCATGAAGCTGTGAGGGTTGGGCAGCTTCATTGGCTATGACCTGATTGACAGGCCATACACCACCCCTTCACTCTTAATCAGGTCAAATTGACAAACGATCATATAACTATCACAACACGGAAGGTGATAGTCCTGTCCCTCTTGCCCAAGGAGCAAATAGTTTCCAATAGGAACCCCTCAGGCTCTGAGGAGAAATAAGGAGCATTCTACCCCTATAAACAATTACAGCCTTGAACACCTACAAGGACAATTCTACCTGGTCCTGAAGGATCTCTCAGAGTCAAAATCAACTCTATGTCCCTGAGTTTTTTTAATGGGTTTTGCTTTACCAGGCATGATGCCCTTTTCTCCTGATTATCATTTCTTGTTGACCTATCTTGAGTAAGTGAATTAAAGTCTTATCATCCCCATTTCTATGGGGTATGGAGTGAATAATGTAAATATAACTCTGCTAGGTAAGTCATAGAATTACTCTGTATTAAAGGGGATGGTACAAATAAAAGTAATTCATAAATCAGTCTGATACTTCTGCCAAGCAAATGAACATTTCCAGTTTGTATGCCAAACCCAAATTCAGAATGATAATCATTTTTATATGCAAAAACTTATTTGTTGTGACGTTTGTTGTTGTTGTTGTTATTGGTTGCCATTAAGTCACTTCTGACAAACATCAACCCTATGTACAATAGAACACAACAATATCTGTCCCGGTGCCATCATCATAATTGTTCCTCTGTGTGGTAGTTAAATAATCTCATGTCAACTTGAGGGTATTAAGAGTGATGGGATGGAGTCTAGCCTCCCAATCAGATCACAGGCTGATGATGCCTCCTGATGAGCCTGGCCTTCTCATGAGCATTCTGGGTGCTTCCTCATCTTCCTGGAGGTGGACCACACTCTTTCTCTGCTTCACCTTCCTGTTGAAGAGCCACACTCAAGAGCTGGAGGAGTCACATGAAGAATGGCACCAATGCTGAGATGCTTCCACTGCCACTGAATCCATAAGACTTTTCACTCAATGGCCTTTGATCTTCCTGCACCCAGCATCATTGCTAATGGCTATGTAAGTCTGAAGAGGAATTTATGGACTCGTCAGACACATGAGCTAATATCAGTCTTATGAACTTGATCTAGATTTGGCTGGGATGTCTTCTCAATATAGAATTGCTCTTTGATATAAAGCTCTCTCTTATACACATATGAGTGTCTCTGGATTTGTTTCTCTGGTCAACCCAGTCTCACACAATATGCCTGAGCCCTTTGTTGCAGGCACTGTGCTAGTCTTTCTTGTTGAGGGCCTTCTTTTTTACTGCTCCTCCACTTTAACAAGGATGCTATCCTTCTCCAGGGATTCATCTCTCCTGATAGCATGTCAAAGGCTCTAAGATGAGGTCATGCTATCTTTGAATCCAAGGCACCCCATGGTCACACTTGTTTAAGAGATTTGTTTGTCCTTTTGAAAGTTCATGTTGCTTTCAATATTCTTCACCAGCATTCTAATTCAAATAAATCTATTCTTAAGTCTACCTTATTCTTGATGTCCAACTTTCCTGTGCATATGAGGTGATTGAAAGTACCATGTCTTAGATCTGGCACACCTTAGTCTTCAAGGTAAACACCCTACTTTTCAACTCTCTAGCTTGAAGTCTTTCTCACTGTCCTTTATGTAACAAAGTCTCACTCAAGAAGCTTTATAAAAATTCAGATTGCTGGACACAAACACACACACACACCTTGAAAGTTTAATTCTATCAGTCTGGGATGGAGTCCAGGAACCTGTCCTTTTAGCAAGCTTTCATTCCACCACACAGTGTAAGCCTCATTTCATAAACACTGCCCTCATCCATGTAAGCTTGCAACCTCCGGGGACTAGAGGCTTCTAAACCACAGGCACCCAAGCGAAGAGCAGGTCATATTTAAACATCTGCACTCCTAGAATTATGTGGGGGCAGAAAGCTGTGATGTATAGACTGAGTGAAAGCTGAGTTTGAAGATGACAGAGAAAGACTCAACAGGGTGCAGAAACAGATGGCTTCAAAGCTTCCTTCAGGGAGGAGAAGGAGGTAGCATATTGGGATAATAGGATTCTTATTTACAGGGGTTTGAGTTCCTTCAAGGTAGAGATTCCCAAACTCCACGGCTGGAATGGTAGAATAAAAACTTCAACACTCAGGCTCCAGAGCAAGTCCCTGTGTCATCACTTACTACCTGGGGACTTTGATAAAGTGACTTATCTGAGCATTTTCTGAGTAAAATGGAGTTATAAATATTTCTATATATTATTGCTATGAAAATCAAATAAATCATGTAAATACCTGCAAATCTCATAGCACCATGCCAGGCTGAGTGGGTTCTTAATAAAAGTTAGTTGTTCACGTTGAAGGTACAAGTGGAGAGGAGCTTCTTGTGCCTATCTTTTCTTGATGGAATCCAAAATCAGTCACCAGTAAGTTTGAACCCCGATATCCCCACAATCATCTCTTTTAACAACCACACCGGATGCCAATGTCCTGTGCTACTATGCACCATATCTCCCACCCTACTTCATCCAGCACTGCTCCAGTTTCACAATTATTTCACTCTTTTGCCCAAAAGAGTCTCCACTCCCAAATATGTCTAAAGTAGCACAGATAAAGAAGCATCTGTGGGCAAATATGCTTGTGAAATGTATGCTAGCTAGCAAAGCCCTTATTGAAGATTCATTCATGCTCACTAGCATGCTGAAAAGGGAGCTTGGGTACACAGTGCTAATGCATTGGGATGCTAACTGAAAGGTTGGCAATTCGAAATCACCAGTAGCTGAGGGGCAAAAAGGGCTCTTATTCCTGCAAAAAGTTATTGTCTTGAAAACTTACAGGGCCAATTCTTCCCTGTCCTAAAGGCTTGCTATGAATCAGCATTGAGTCCAAGACAATGAGTGAGCGATCACTCTGAAATTGACAATTTTCAAAGTGTCTGGCTACCCTTGTAGCATTCCCTGTTAAGGAGCCTACTTTCCAACCTCAAGATCATGGCAGTGAGGCCATGCAATCCAATCTGGAACTCTTAGAGGTCCTAAGGTCTAGCTGATTACAACTGGGAAGAAAGACAACAGACAAAATGGACCAACCAAATTCTCTCTTCCCAACTCACTCCATCCTTTTACCCCTAATGTTTGCAAATTAAGCAGACTCATTTCTGATGGTTTCTCACTCATTGACCTCATATATGTTCAAGTAGAACAGTGTTGTTTAAAGTTTTCTACTGTTGATTTTACAGAAAGTAATCACCAGACCTTTTTTCTGGGACACCCCTGTGTGTACTCCAACCTCCAATCTTTTGGTTAGCAGCCATCCATGTTACAGGTTACACCACCACCCCTCCCAGGGACTCTGTTTATGAAATACCTATGCAATGCTGCTCAGCACACATGGAGTTCTTATAAGTCACAATCTACTGGCCAGCAGAGCACAACCTCACATGCAACTAAAGTTCACCATCACACTCTGGGCCAGGCTGACCTGGTGCTCATAATCAGAAAGAACAGATTCTCATAGGAAATCTACTGTTCTGCCTCAATAGGTTTCCTCGCCTGTAAAGTGCAGAAAATAATTAGCTGACAGTGTCAAATATGAAAGGCAGGTAAATGACCAGCTCTTGTAAATACTTAGGTTTCTATTTTGTCCCACCATAAAGGGGTGAATATATCTACTGGTCCCTATGATTTTTTTATTCAACTTTTTTTACAACCCTGGTGACAGAGTGGCTACATATTGTGTTGTGATGCACAATGTCGGCAGTTCTGAATGACCAGCCTCTCTCAGGGAAAAGGGCAAGGTTGTCGACTCCTGTAAAGGGCTACAGTCATGGAAACTCACTAGGGCACTTCTATCCTTCCTCTAAGGTCACCATGAGTTGACTTAATGACAATGAGTTGGTGATTAGGAAAAGAGATGCCCAAAGTGTTCCTCTTTACTTTGATCATCACTCCCACTAATGCAAACTTTTATGAGGCAAGGATCTTGTCTGATTCAACACTAGAACCCCACTGACTATCATTGCCTAGAAGATAGCATACTTTAATAAATAACTAGTAAGAATAAATGAGTAAGCAAGTGAACAAATGTTATATGTAAAACTTTATTGTGAATTGGGCAAATATTTATAGAGCAAATAAATTTTAACAAATATGCTGAGAAATAATTTGATCCAATTCCCGGCAATCCCACTGGCTCTACGAGAGAGGTTCTTGCCCACTACAAAGGATTTCCTGGGCCAATTTCTCCTAACACTCAAGGTGAGGGTGTCTCCACATACAGTACACTGAGAGAGAACCATCATTACATAGGACTCAAGATGTCTTCAGGAACTTTGATTTTACTTTTATTTTTTAACAGTTTTATTGCCACATAATGCACATATTATGCAATCCAGCAATTCAATCATATTAGGAAGAGTTGCACAATCATTACTGCTATCAATCTTAGAACATTGTCTTTCTCATCCTCGTTTGTCTTAGCTCCTCATTCCCCCGACTTCCCTTGCTTTACCCCAAAGAAACCATGCTTTATATGAACTGCATTATGGAGTTAGCAGGATGAAAGTAATTGGGAAGCTCCAGAATTTTCTTGCAGCTGCCACTCAGGTAGAGGTTCTTTTGACTAAAGGAAAATGTTAGCCAGCCTCCAACTGAGCATGCTCACCCAGGCACTGTGGCAGCAAGTGCTTCTCAAAAGCTGCTGACAGCCACCCACTCTCACTGTCCTCTCCTGTAGATCCTCCTACAGCCTATCAGCTAAGGTCTAGCAAGCAACTCTTTGACCAATTCCTCTCATGACAAAGAACAAAACTTGGCCTAGGAGAGGAGGGGGCAGCATGGAGATAGAGGAAAACCAAGAAAGCTTAATGACCAGAGAGTAGGGGACAGGCATGTGGCAGCTCCTCACCCATGCTCTCATTCAAAATGTACTTATTGTTGGCTGTAATGTGTGAGACACTGGTGTCGAAAAATTCACAAAATAAATGAAATAAGAAAGTTAGTAAACATGCCAGGATGGATACACTTCTGTTGTAACTTCACCCCAACGAAGGAATACCACAGTGTTGGAGCAATAACAGAATTTCCCTGCATGAACAGTAGCCGAGCAGAGGAAGAACAAAACAGACTGTTGTGACTGAAGGGGCTGCTTGGTTAAAAGCCTGAGGGTGTGTGGGAGTTCAGTGGCTATATGGACAAAAGAAAAGGGCAACAGGCCTAACATCACCTAGAAGTCCAAGCAAGTAAAGATTTCATAAGCTAGCACTACATGGAACAATAAAAGAAAAGCAACCCTGACAGGAACAGAAACATAGGCACGTAGACAAAGAGAGGGATAATGATGGCAGTATAGTTCTTAATTCCAACTCTGTCTATCCCTTAGTTTGACTTCTTAGTCCTTCATTTGATTGTCTGTAAGTCCCCATGTATGTCAGTCAGGGTTCGCTTAGAGAAATAAAACCAGGACACTAGTAATTCTCTTTATATATTATATAGAGAGAAGGGTATATAAGATAAGAAACAGTTAACTATAAAGCAGTACAAATTGCTCGGTGCAACTCACTTGCGTAAGACAGCTAGAAGACTGGCAGTCCTTCTAGTCTGGAGGGCCGCTGAGTAGTCCTCTGTAGAGCAATTCAGGCTATCTGATCACAGGCAGCAAATAGCAGAACAGGTCACCACCAGTCAGCCAGATGACAGAGTCCAACAGTCCCCAGCTCAGGAGATGTATATCCCAGGAGTGTGGCGAAGTAGGGCTTGAAGGAACCTCAACTCACAGCTTCACAGTCCACGATTAGGTGTCCTACGGGTAGTGTTGCTTGGAGGTCAAGGCACAGGACCAACAAAGCAGCTAGCTGGTCCAAAGATCCAAAAGCAAGAGAGAGGGCGGGACTCACTGAGCCCTTCCTATCTCTGTCATTCAATTCATCCTGTTTTTTCATTGGCCATGCTGTCACAACAGACCCACCAATCTTCTGTGGTCATGTTGGCATAACAAACCTACCCATCACCATCTACCCCTTGCCAACATGGAACCTGTACACAATTCTTTACCAATATAAAATTTCCAGACATCAATGAAATCAAACTTATACTTAACATCAGACATCTATCATACATATAAATGAAAACACACTGAGTCCAATTGTAGCTGATATATCATACATGAGCAAAGAAAAGATAAACTAAGCTCATAAACAGAAAATACATGAACAATCACAAACCTTGCTTCTGTAATTGATCACGTGGTGATAGTTGGTAGGTAGAACTACCTTCTTCTACTATTCATTCTGTATTACCTTTGCACTCAGCAATCACTTCAGCTTCTTGTGTTATTTTGCCTGGTGGGGTGACCCAGACCTTCATTCCTGAGGGGTCTAAGTCATTAGATGTCCTGTCGTGATGGGGTGGCTGTAATTTACCATTTACTTTTATCACAGGGCATGGTAGCACTAAGAGTCAGCCTTTGGGATCTCCTGGGTTCCAAACACATTCCTCTTTATCCCCATGATGTAACACCAGTCCAATTTCTTCTTGATAATCTGGGTCAATCACAGCACTCAGTACAGTGACACACTTCCTGATCTGCTGATTCAAAGGCATGAGAAACCCAAAGTGGCCAGGGGGCATTCTCAGCTGCCAGTTCACTGGAATCCATGCTGTGTTTCCAGGTGGGAGAGTTTCTTCCTTCGGGACCAGGACCTCAAGTCCCGAAGAACATAGGGTTGCTGGGACAGGAAGCAAAAATGCTGCAAGTGGGTCAATAGGAGTAATAGTGAGTGGTGCCACTCCAGTTTCCACCCCTTGGTTCCTGGACCCATGAGTCCTGACTATTGGAGATACAGCACCATATATTGGCTGCTGGTTTAAAGCGTATACAGCTCCCTGGAGAACACTGTCCCAGCCTCACAAGTTGTTGCCATGCAGTTTGCTTCGCAGTTGTGTCTTCAGGAGCCCATTCCAACGTTCTATCAAGCCAGCTGCTTCAGGATGATGAGGAACATGATATGACCAGTGAATTCCATGGGCATGGGCCCATTGCCACACTGAATTTGCTGTAAAGTGAGTTCCTTGATCTGAAGTAATGCTATGTGGGATGCCATACCGATGCATGAGACATTCTATAAGTCCACGAATGGTGGTTTGGGCAGAAGCATTACATGCACGGAAGGCAAATCCATATCCAGAACAGGTGTCTATTCCAGTCAGAACAAAACGCTGCCCTCTCCATGATGGGAGTGGTCCTATATAATCAACTTGCCACCAAGTTGCTGGTGGATCTCCCCAAGGAATGGTTCCATACTTTGGACTTAACATTGGTTTCTGCTGCTGGCAAATAGGGCACTTAGCAATGGTTGTGTCCAAGTCAGCCTTGGTAAGTGGAAGTCCAGGTTACTGTGCCCATGCATAACCTCCATCCCTGCCACCATGTCCACTTTGTTCATGTGCCCATAGGGCAATAACAGGAGTGGCAGAGGAAAGAGGAGGGCCAGTCTCCACAGTGTGTGTCATCTTATCCACTTGATTGTTAAAGTCCTCCTCTTCAGAGGTAACCATTTGATGAGCATTCACATGAGTCACGATTACATTTACTTTTTTGGCCCATTCAGAGAGATCCATCTGCATACCTCTTCCCCACACCTCCTTGGCACCAATCTTCCAATCATTTTCCTTCTAAGTCCCTGACCATCCAGCCAAGCCATTAACCATAGCCCATGAATTAGTATACAGTCTCATATCTGGCCACTTTTCCTTGTAGGCGAACTGAACGGCCAGGTGCACTGCTCAAGGTTCTGCCCATTGGGAGAATTTTCCTTCACCACTATCTTTCAGGGAGATCCCAGAAAAGGGCTGTAGTGCTGCTGCTGTCCACTTACGAGTAGCACCTGCATGTCATGCAGAGCCATCTGTGAACCAGCATGACTTTTCTCTTCCTCAGTTAAATTATCATAAGGAACTCCCCAGATGGTCATAAGGGCAGATTCAGAAAGAGAAGGTAATGTGACTGGAGTGGGGACTGTGGGCATTTGGACCACTTCTTCATGCAGCTTACTTGTACCTTCAGATCCTGCTCTGGCCCGATCTCGTATGTACCACTTCAACTTAACAATGGAGTGTTGCTACACATGTCCAACTTTATGACTCTGTGGGTCAGACAATACCCAGTTCATGATGGGTAGTTCAG